>BSBN01000297.1:10600000-10985000 GCA_027924645.1 Cunninghamia lanceolata
CTGAAATCCCGTAGGTAACTGAAAATCATTAGCATATTTGAGTTAAATGCATGTAGTATTGAAAATATCATGCAAAGAATTGCAAATAATGGTAGAAATCATGCAAATATCAGCCTGTAGGCACATTATTTGACTAAATTCACAGTGCAGAGGTAGAATTATTGGAGATTTATGCAGAGCAGACATACAGAGTAGGATATTTGAAGAAATAATGATGAACTTTGCAGAAACACGTAAGGCCCCTGAATGGAAAATAGCAACACACATCAACCACTAAGTAACGTTAATAGATTAAGACCTAATCAATGGAGACTTGGGATCATGAATTCTCTGAATTCATCATATCTTTCAAGATGAGTAAAGATTGTTGTGTAACTTTTATTCTATGTTTGTGAATGACTAACATCATGACCAACATATATCTACTAATTTTATTTGCAATTATTGACTGCTGCTCCACTCTTCTTGCTGCTCTTTGACAGTGATTGAAAAAAAGGCCAGTTGGGACTACTCCTTGATGACTATTAGTTACTACTGTGTCTAGCTCTTTGATGGATTGAGATGACTACTTATTTATTTATGATGACTGTAGATAACAAGACTGCATAGAAGTGAATGCTTCATTTTGATGACTATCCCTTGAAGTCTGATTTCTTGAAGGCTTTTAGCAAATAATAACAACCTTGTCATAATATATGTTTTGTTCTCTTTACCACCATGGGACTGTCATGCTAGTAATCACTTCTCTGTGTCTTGAATGGTCTGTTATCTCCAACTCCACCACAATGCATTAATTACCTAGACATACCTTATAGTTGACTGTAACCATGCACAATTCAAATGTAAGATAGTTTGGTTGCCAAGGCATGAGTCACTGTGAGGAGCCTCATTGGTACCTTTGATACTTGTGCACGGAAGTGTTTTAACATTATTGTTGGGAATTCTTTTCTCTCTTACCACTTCAAAAAAGTTCAATGCCACCTTGAGTCAGCAAAGAGATATTCTCATAAGAATTAAAAAGTATCAATGGGGCTCCTTATAAGGATTATCCTTACCATGGATTGCTTTTTTATATGTATTGCTATATTTTGACATGCATGTTGACTGTCTGGACTATGTACCCTCTCAATTATTAAGAAGAGGATAGTATGCTGGGCTCAACCTTTGTGGGAGCCGCATTTTCTCCACATGCTAAATTTTCATATGCTATCACACTTGACCTATACCTACACATTCAACTAACATGTTAGATATAGAACATAATGTTGTAACCTTTAATTGATTTGTGTGACATGATGCTTTCTCCTTTCTGATTTAACTTCTAATCTAGTATCTGCATCTCTTGTTTAGTTATTCATTTTGATTTTGTTGATTAGTTTATAAAATAGCAAGTGTTTCCTTGATTAAATATGTATAGAGTTATGTACAGAACCCTGAGCTCTAACACCAATCATCTTCTACCCTTGTAGGTTTTCTTCTCAAGCTGCACTTGGACAACTCAAAATGCTGGCATAACCTTCAACAATGGGATTCATCATTCACCAGGAAATGATGGGTCCCATTCTTAATTCTATGCATTTTCTTTTCTTGCTTTCTTCTTACTACTTTATATCTTATCAGATACATTTACTCCCATGGCTTTTGTGGGACTGTATAAGTATTTCTTTTGAATATATCAGCTATTTCATATCATGTAATGACTTATGTGTACTTTCCTTTATGAATCACTAACATAATACGGAATAACTAAAAAATCTGTCTCAAATATATCTTCATAATAATGTAGAAATGACAGTTTATAAATACCTCTTTTCTGAAATACATTATCTTGCACATTATAAATAGCAATAACATACTTGAAACAGAAGCTACAGAGATCAGTTTAGTTTCAAAACCTGATATCCTTTGAATGTATTCTTTCTTAATGAATCTTATTTTATTGCAACAGCTCAAGTCAAACTATTACATGACCTCAATAAATCAATAATGAAAATCCTTCATCAAGACAACCAATCTGGTTTAGATTGCTCATGTATCAAAAAAATTCTTTACCCCATTTTAATGACTACTATTAAATCCTTACTAAATTGAGCTGCAAGAAAATTTTAGTAACATTTTTGGTGACCTCTGAGGGGTGTTTGTCTGCTAAACAAATAGGATCAGTAGCCTTTCATTTTAAGGACCCGACTCCTTAAAAACAAAATAATACTAACTCTGAATTGAAAAATACCGAGGAACAGAAAATTTTTGATCTAACAGCTGTGGGGAATGCAAAATCATGAAATTTTGCTATTAATTCTAAGAAGTGTCGAATAAATGTTACCGTCTTTAGACAATTGAAGTTTAGTTTAGTAAAATCATAAAGTCCTGAAAAGTTTATCACTCTTAATCTAGTGAAGGAAAAAAGTACATTTCACAAGATAACCTATAAAAATGATAGATCATAAATACCTTATGTCCTTTTTTACATGCTACATCTAATTCAGACAACTTGCTTTTCCCCAGTGACTTGTATCCTTATCATATACACAAAACTAGCTAGACAATCTCATGTTAACACAACTCAAAAATTAGTACACAAAAAGTTATGATCATGATGTTAATTATAAAAGCACACCCTATATTCGAGGGACCTGAGTACTGGGGGCATCCTTCACCATCCAGACTGCCTACATACACTCTATCCATGGGATCAAGGCCCTCTCCAGATGTGACATACTCTAGGGTATGTGAATATTAAGTTCTATCTTGCGCTATGTTTGATGCAACTATGAATGTGTATGCAGCCCTTTCTAGGGTGATCCCTCGCCCCAGACAATTCTTCATCAACAACCATCCACTCTGGTGAAACAAGGACAAAATTAAATCAACTATCATGACCACCCAAATGGGGGGTTTGTCATGCAACCCTAGTTTTGAGGAGTCCCTATCGAGTGTCCACTCAAGACATTAAGTTTACCTAATGCAAGTTTATGTCAAAGTTCATGCACTATTTTTCATCAAAAGGTTTCCTAATAGATTCATTCATGATATCCCTAATCTTATTTGTAATAATACTTGCAATATCAAACTATAATTCAATACCCTAATGCCACATTTAAAATCTAAAGACATAGTAAATACTCTATGATTTCAAAAATTCTATGAGCTTCGACCTCAAGGGTTAAGAAATGTATTAGTTACTAAAGAGAAGAAGATCAACTATCTTTAATTTTTAATGATTATGACATAGCTACGTCTATAATTCTATTTGGTCAACTTGGGGAGATAAAGGTGTCCAAGGTTACTACTATCACCTAACTAGACTCTAGGTTACAAACGTATGTTTCCTCAAGGAGGAAACATAAGTTGTTTTATTTCTAACACAATGACCTATTCAAGTAAAAAGTACATAAAGACTTTATTAAGTTACAACAAGGGTGCTAATTCTCATTGCAAAAACAATTCCCTAAATCTAGTGATACAATGGAAAAAAGGTCCTACTACCTCCTCTCAATGTAGTTGGGATTAGATTATAGTTTTACAACGTATTTATAAATGTACACCCTCAGGCAATGGCAATCAATGCCTCAAGCAATATGGAGAAATATTTTCTAAAGTAACAACTATTGTCCTTACCACATAATAATATCATGATGATTTAATAGGAAGAAAAATACATCGTGAAACTCAACCCCATCCACATAATATTAATGACAACAACATCTTCTAGCTCTTATATAGCCTTCTATATTGTCTCAATAGAGAACTTCACCCTATCACTTTGATGAAATCAAATCCACATAGGTAAATACCTAAGAATTTCATAGTATACAGTCTCTACTTATCCATTAATATGTCTTGGTTTCAAGGGTACTTACCCATTTTATGTCAAAACCTGACATTGATTCTAAATAAGATCTAATGCAAAAGAAACGAAAGTTAAGTAAAATCATTTCAACAACTTTAGTTACAAAACCCAACCAGTTACAACTTACGTATGAAGGGTTTTAAAATTAATTCACTAATATGATTAATTAAGACTAGAAATCTCAAACCCATTCAACAATAAAGACAAAACCTACCTTCTTGACAAATTCACCAAGGAGGTATTTAAGAATCAAGAATGGTTTTGATCTACCTTCATATCCACTATTTACATAATAATTCTAGTATTACAATACTCCTCAAGAAACCATCAACAATAAATGACCAAAATATTATTGTTTCAACAAGAGACTCTCAACTAAGGAGTTTTACATACTTTCTCTAAAACTCTAAGTTCTAATCCCTTATTAACCTATGTATATCATATGGAAGTTTAAGAGTTACTATCTAGAACCCACATTGTTTTAGAAACCTTATCCGCATTAGGATCCAATTATGCAAGAATGAGAGTCATAACTTAAATTTTCATATTAGATATTTGTCACGATTGAACTTGGGTCTCCCAAAAGAGATCTGAATGCTTCAATTAATTAGAATCCATTCCCAAGAACAAATGAAGGTATTCAAGAAGTAAAAGAGACACAGTTATATATGTCATTGGAGCAATACCCAAGTACCTCTATAAGCATAGAATTTAATGAGTTTGATTATTTCAAATGATACAAATACATACAAGTAACAAAAGGAATCATTCTAATTGAGTACTACACTTTCAAGGCAAAACATATTCACCATTCACAGGATAAGATTATAACAAGTTCGATAATCTAAGTAAACACTATGCCATATCTAGTAACATATCGCAACCTAGGTCATTCAAAAATTTTCTAGTACAATTAATTTACTTTATTGTTATTCTCTCATCCTTTCACATACATTTAATTATTTATTTTATTTCATATTCTTTCTATTTATTTCTACATCTTTATACCTTTTGTCATTAATTTACACCATTTGTATCCACTGCATCGCTATCTCTCATACCACATCATCATACAATATTATTCCACATTATCCATTATTATTTCATACATACATACATACATACATACATAAAAATTTATTACTACTTTATCCATTTTCTTTCTTCTTACTATTATAACTATACATCACACTTATTATCATTCAATCTCATAATAACATATCATTTTAACTATTTTATTATACTTAACAATTCACTTTTCATTATTTCATTAATACATCATTTTACTTATTTTCATTATATACTCTAAACCTTATACACACATTACATCATTATAAAATTTTATTAATCTCCCATCACATCCCCACCACCATATCTTAATCATTTTCATTACCTCTCTTATTTCCTCTCTTTTTAGACTCATCTTCAACATAATTTCATTGAATACATTTACACATATATGCTTAATACTTCACTTTTGTCACTTTATCACCTTTACTTTTTTTTTTTTTTTTTATCTTACATCACTTTTATCTACTCTATTTTATCCTTTATCACTCAATCTACTCCCAGTAATTATGTTCTTATCAACAAATATATAAGCATAATTATAATAATTTTATCTATATCCTATCGTACTCTCCTATTAACCTTACTATAATCTTAACACATATTCTTCCCATTTCAATCCTATTTCTACTATGTTTATTTCACCACACGCCTTCTTTTCACAATTTTCTTTAATACTTTATAATCCTCATCTTATTATTTACAAAACAACTAGAATCTTACATACATTTCCCTCTTTTTATTCTTACTCATTTATTATACTACCTATAACATTGTTTTACTCATTCATACATTTATTTTTCATGTTTCAATCTTTAAATTACACTCATTATAAGTACATACACTCTTCATAATTGTACACATACTTGTTATTTGGATTACCTTCACATCTTCATGTGCATTGAAATTTAAGACCTAATTATAATAATTTATTCTCCAAAAGATTACTTCCTAACTTCACACTAACTATATAATTAGATCTAATTTTTAAACCTAACTAACTAAAACCTAATTTAAATCTAAAATGGTTGACTAACTGCCTAAAATAACAACTATTAGAGTTGCTAAGAACCTATGAGTACGTGCTGATTACCATGCTGCAACAAAACTTATCTCCAAGATTGTTACCCGAGATATTGTTGTGACCGATGTCAAACATTTCCATCATTCTAAATAGACATTTTACTTGTGGGGTTTATTGGTGATGCTAGATGAGGCAATCTTGAAAAAAAAGGACATCCCCTATAATAATAAATTGTGTCAGATCTCCAGTAATATTGAAGGGACATCCATCCGAGCAAGATGGAAGAAGGCTTTTTGCCAGATGTAGTAGTTGCAAGTGCCCTGGTAGACCTGTATGCAAATCGTAGAGTCATAGACAAGACACCTGAACTATTTTGACAAAATCCTATGAGAAGTGAGGTCTCATAGACTGTAATGATCATAGGATATGCACAAAATGGATTTGTTGAGAAGGCTTTCAAAATGTTTCAAGCAACTGTGGTTGGTAGGTATAAAGTCAAATTCCATAACCCTTGCCAACTTCCTCCCTGCCTATGACAAAATGGGAGCTTTTCCTATAGGGTATGGATATCCAGCATAGAATAAAGGTAAGGGGGTGTTTGCCTATGGTTGAAAATGCTTTGGTAGACATGTAAGAAAAATGTGGAAGCATAGACAATGCACATGGACTATTTCATAGACGCCTCAAGGAGACATCAACTCATGGAATGCAATAATTTTAGGATATGTTTGAAAGGTTTTGGTAAATAAAAGTTATGGGAGCTTTTAAGCATATGAAACTAGGAGGTGTAAGGATTGACTCTGCAACCTTAGTGATAGTAGTACCAAATATTTATTACACATATACAAACCTAGAACATTTCCTTTCAGCTACAAGAGTAAATAGGTCAAAATTAAATACTATTTTAGGAAATTGCAGAGAGGAGTGTACTTAGCAATACAAATGATGTTGATGATGCAGTCATTGGAATTTTCCTTGTTGCCTCCACATTGGCATCGCTAAGAACAAAGAAAAAACACCAGCCCATGCCCTCTCTTTGATACCCTGTTTATTTGCATTATTGAACCCAAAAATAATGCCATGAATGTAGTCCAAGTCCCCTCAAGAAAATAGTGAGGCACTTTTGAGTAAAGGCCATTAAAAGGAATCACTGTAAAGATTGCAGTGAGGTCCAACAAAGTCTCCAATCACCACTTCTACCCTCATTTCCTCCCCTAATAGGATATAAACAACCCATATATCCTCTTCTATGGAACATGATTTTTTTATTCACACCAAACTGCCTTTTGTTTCCCTTTCCTTTGTGCCCTCTTCAATCCTTACGCACTTCCTTTTTTTCTGCAAGTGAAACGCTTGTCAATTCTATTTTATCATAGTCATTGAAAGCCATACTTTATTTAATGAAGCTAACATGCATTTGTCTCCTTCGACAACCTTTCTTCCTTCAGACCCATGCTTTTTCAATTAATATGTCTCCTCTTCCACACTAATTTCTCTCCTTCCCTTGAATTCACATGGTTACTTATGCAGAGGACAAGGACCAATATACCACTGAGTAATCTAGCATGTTGCAACACCATAAATCCAATATATGAATAACCATATAAATATAGAACCACTGTGTCAATATCCAATTAGCCATAAAATCATATAATCTCAGATCCAAAGGAAACCAATATCATTAATACCTTAGTGCCAAGTAACCAAAAAATAAATATGGTCTTAGGACCTTCTCAAGGTCCCGTCCTCACGTTTCCTAATACCTTTCTCATGTTTGTTTAAGGTGTTATCCTCTAAGAGGAAGGTATGCAAGAAACATACGTGCATAGTTGTAGTGGGGATGGATGGATTATGATTGTCCCATACCTATCCCATTTGCAACCCCAATCCTCACAATAGAATCCCCCAGGCCACCTACTCCCCCCATACAACCTACCCGAGGCCCCTCCTAGATAAGGTAGTTTACAGAAGTCACATTACTCCACACATGCTAGCAGTTGCAACAATAAAATGCCTTAAATCAAGAAGGATTAAGTGAAATAAATCCATAAGTTAAATCCTCAATTAAAATACATTAAAATAAAACAAACCAAGAAGAAGTGAAGATCAAAGATAGCAACCATTGCAACATCACAAATTTAACAAAGAACAAGTCCTTGAGGCAAAAGGACTATCTCAAAATTAAAACAGCTAATTAGTCTAAGAAACAAAACATTGCCGACTTAACATTTAAGTAAAATCTTTAACACATGAATAAAAAATCCAACAATCTAATAAAATCGCACATTACAATCACCATATAACCTTACAACAAGACCACCTAATGGGAGTAGGGGAATTGGGTGGACTTTCATCACTAAAATACATAAATCGTATAGTGGTCTCGACCATGGAGAGAACAATGATAAATCTCCATGTCACACTAAGGATTTCCCATATGACCTGAAACAACCTTATCATATTTCTATATAAAAAATGCACACAAATAGTCACATGTACCCACACAACCTAGGGCATGCCATCATTAAGATATGCCACAAAAATAATTAGCCACTGAATATGATATCCACTTCCCAAAAGAGTATTCACAAGTCTCATGGTTCTCATGCACTAGACTACTATCATCTCATTACTCACATACTGTCACTAGTATCAATCTCTTCATCTCACCCTCTAGGGAGATTTTATCTACCACCTTACCATCTCCTTTCCTTTGCATAGATGATGATTAGATTGCAAGAGGGGGAATACCATTAACCTTATATCTTAATTCTTACCATGCTTTAGGTTAGCAGACCTCTAGGCCTAGAGTTTGAGCCTTTGCCCTGATACCACATGTAAGGAGCTGACTCCTAAAAAACAAAATAATACTAACTCTGTATTTGAAAATACCAAGGAATAGAAAAATTTTGATCTAACAAATGTAGGTGTTTAGTGGAAAATTGGATTTGTTAATATTTTAGTGTTTTGATGTTTCAATACTCCTCTCCACTTTACATTCAAGGATCTAGGGTTGAGTGGCAATTCACTATCATAACCTAGATCGCTATGAGATGTAGGGAAACTTGGATTAGGGAATTTAATTATCAATTTCTCTTCTCTTATGTTCAATTGACCATTAAAACCCTAATTATACAAATATGACAATAAATAGGTGAGTAACAGAAAAAGATCTTGCAGATGGACGTAAAATAGAAAATCGCAAAGTACCTATTTTTGGGGTTCTGAGATGAAACAGTTGGGGACACTGGAGCGGGTGCCCTAGTCCAAGGTACTAGTTTCTTTGCAAGATCCGGACCTCCTTTCAACACTGATCAGTCATGTAACTTCTATTTCTGGAAACTCAACTATGGAGGACACTAGAGCGAGCACCCAAGTCTTGGAAATGCTCTGGTGTCCTTTTCAGATCCTAAATCCTTGATGCTTTCCAATCCTTCCTGCAAGTTCACTTCTCCCGAATATGACAACTATAACATGCAATCAGAAGACTTGGTTTGGGTTGTGGTGTTTAGAGGATTACCTTAGTCAAGCCCTAGAGGACACTTAAGTCTCTAAACACCGTTGTCAGATAGAGAGTGTGTGTGCCCTTGTGAGGCAGAGGAAAAAACTAAAGGAAATGATGATGAAAACACAATATAATGTCACCTTGTGGTGAAGATATCATGGGAGGAAGATGCTCTTCATTCCATGATGAATGGATACTCACATCTTCAAACACAAACACATAGACAACACAATTCTACACTTCCAACATAATGAAAGCCTTAAATCACCTTGAGAACACAATAGCTTACTAGTAATCATCTAGTTTACAAATGAATGCCTAAACATGGTTTTATATGCAACTAGAAGCACTCTCGCCAAGATTTTCATAATTCAAACTTACCTTGTCAGCAAAGGACCCAAATCATAGTCAGAAACTGACACTTAGAAATTGGGGCTGCCCCAAAATAGGGCAGGACTAGGGCGCAGGCGCCCAAGTCCTCCCCCCCAATTTTGGGTAGGGTATAGCTCAAGGGTTCCTCCTAGGTCCAATTTGTCATGTAACCTAGGGCTTATTCCATTGGGATGCCAAATTATGAACTAAGATGTCCTAAATACATGTAAAGGACCTAGGATCTAAACCTTATGAGGGAAAAGCTCCCAAGGGGACATTTTCTAATGTTACATTTAGCCACCACTTTAATGTATGTATAAACGCAAGGCCAATACATGCATTAAAGTAAATTCACAAACACAACAAACACACTAAGCATGAAGAAGGCAGGCCAATCACATAGAAGACAATAAGAGGCACACAAAACACAAAGAAGATAGTTAGAGTCATGCAGAACACAAAGAATATAGTAAATGCATAGAAGACACATTAATGCATGGAAGATAGGCATGATTCTTTTCTTTTCTTTTTCTAATATATATGAAATGCAAATGCAAGTACTGAAAAGTAAACAAACTTCCCATAATACAGGATGTATGTATCATGCAGGTCTTTGTATATATGGGGCAACACACATGCAAGACACACAAAACCTCCCAAAATGTAGACTACATATGGGGCAACAGACAAGCTAAACAGAGCAAGCACACTAAACACACACACTTTGAAGCATAGATAAAACACGATAGAGAAGCATTGGAGTGTTCCTGTTTCTAGGCTCAACACCATCTCAGGCACATTAAAGGAACACATCAATGATTGGGATTCACCACAACAATCACCAAAGACATGCTTAAGTGTTGATTTAGTCACTGAACTGCTCCCTGCCTCCAAAAACAACTTTTTGAATTGCAACCTCACCTGCGTCATGGAGACACCTTATAGTGAAAAGGAGGTATGAACTCAAAAGTATTCAACCCCACCCACATCACAAAGATGCCTTACGGTGAAAAGGAGGTATACACAATAGATTGATTGATTGATTGCAAACAAACTCAGAGTATAGGATGTACTCATCGCACACACTATACCTAAGGACAAGCACATAGCTAACATCTACAAAAGACAACTTACCTTATATATGCCCCCACCTTAAGGTGGTTGATATTAGTTACCGATATCAAGTACGTTAAGGTAGGAAGAAAACACACAAGGAAACACCGACTTTCACAATGCCCATGCCCCCCAGAGGTGACATGTACTTCATGATCACCAAATGTTCCCACAAACACATCCCTACAAGAAACATGTTAGTGTCTACAACATCATAATAAACAACAACATCAATGCATATGCAATCTAAGGTATGCAAGATTCAAGGTAGAAAAAGTGCACGGAGCAGCAATATTGTTTATGATTTATAAACAAGATAGAACACCATCAAAATCATCACTACACAAAAAGCACGAGTGCTTCCACCAGCCAAGAATCATATAAGATATACAACCCCATTGTCATATTAGGAACTAAGTCCATTTTTTTATTGCTCTCGAAAGGGACACTAGGTCCGCATCAGTATAAATATATGTTGTCATCCACCTGCTAGATGGAAACAGTAGAGGAAGGGAAACAATAAACAAGAGATGAGAAACAAGTGTCTTAGGAACAATCATGTAGGAGGGTGCCCCCATTGTCACCAACCACAACACTATGTCCGTAAGACACAACACACAACAATGAAATCAAAGAGAGACAATTTAGAAGAATGATGATACACATAGAAGAAGGTTACAACAGAGGTGGTCTCCTAGTATCCCAGACTTTATGGGAGAGTCTGAGGTCATCCCAGGAGGCCTAAACAACACATAACACATCACAGGGGAAGCACATCATGAGAGAAATAAAGGGTTAGAGATACTTACCTGGTAGCACCATCATTAAGAACCTGCATATCTAGGATATCTGTCATGTTCTTTTGATCTTGTTGAATTGACACTAAGTGTAGGACGACAGGAGGCTTTCTTTTCTTTAAAAGGATTATATCCAATGCTGATTGAGTAATGTGTTGAAGCAGATTCTATAGGTACTCAAATCCCTTGTTGATTTACACCATATCCCTTACCTACATATTGGCAATTATTATAAAGGATTTTAAATCCTTGACCATAAAGAGATGTTATTTCCTTAGAAGATGGTGAAGTCTCATAGGTCTTGTAATTTCTGGTATAAGTGGGAGTATTATTTTTCTTTTCTACCAAGGGGATTTTAGGTTTCTTAGGTGGGGCATATACAACCCATCCTATCTAGCTTAGTTCCAAAAACCTATTAGTCTTATCGCACTCATGTAGAATATATATAGCCTATGCACAAACACATACTAAAATGGCTATGCCTCTTCCTAGAGGGATACAACCTCTCTAATGTGCTCAAGAAATCATAATCAAGAAAATTTGGTGTCAAACACTCATAAGCTTATGAAATTGCAATAGGAATCAACAACTCCCATTCACTTTGGAAACAACCCTTCGATCAATGGTTTTGTAAGCCATAGGAGATTGCAAATGATCTAGCAACTTAATTCCCCATAACCCAAAGTTAGTTGTAGCCAATCATATTTTTCCACATAATTTATCTAAACTCCTCTTCTCTAAGTAATTTCACCAATTACAAGATCAAGCCCACGAAACATCCCACCTAAGACCATGTGATGCTTCTTGATATGTTTCTATAGAGCTGGACCTCATTGAAAGTTTCATATTAGTCATTCAACCAATAGGAATCAATATTTATTGCCACATTCTTCTCATAGCTTTCTTAGCACTTTAAATGCTAGTTACAAGCTATGACATTTTACTAACAAGGGCTCATTTCAATCTTCTTATACCATAAATTAGCCACAATCAATTGACAATAGCCATATCTATCCTTTCACAAGTTAACTAACCAATTCCATGTGCCCATTATAAACCTTGCCTCAACTAAGTATATGACTTGTCACATACACCACCTAGTACTTTCCTCAAGAGGATTTGATGGATCTTGTTTACTCTCAAAGATGATCCAATAGTTCTTGTAGCTCAAAGATAGAATTTCTCTCTAACACACATATAACTCCTATAAACCACATGATTATGCCATGATATTTGATCTAAAGGCTAAAAGGTGCATCAAAATAACTTCAAAGCAAACATATAGGTCAATGACATATACCATTGTAGTCCAACAAAAGGTGCATAGAGAAACAATTTAGCTAATTGCCCACAGGCATAAATTCATTTCACATTTAGTAACCTATCATTACTAAGCTTTGAATGGACAACATAAGTTGTGGGCCACTACCAATAGCATGTAAACATTCCAAGATAACAAAATATTAAATCTTAATGTAGGGACATAGGATTAAAACAAGGGACTTGGGTGTAGACACGTAGTTTAGAAAAAACAGACTCTCATCATATATGAACCATGAATTCAACAAGGCAACAATTTAGAGACATTTTTCAAAGACAAAATGACTTGTTAATTCTTGTTGAATCATTCTTGGTAAAATTGTTTCAAACCAAGCAATACACAAAGTTAAAGCATAGGATTGAGAGTGAGTTTCACCAATTATAAGCTTATAGGCACAATTCAAAGCCCTAATTAATATTACTTAGATCTATTATAACCATGAAGGGCCAAGGAATAACATAAAGAGCCATGAAAGTAATTTCTTAAATCATATGTCAACACTTACCATCCTCAATTCATGTTCCAAAGCCATTAAATCAATCCAAGTAGAGGCTTGAGTGAGGAAAATATGGTCCTCATAATTCAACAAATTCCCCAAAGGTGTTTGTAAACAAACACCACCAATTATTAGAAAGATTCAAATGTTCCAAGATCAAGGAAAGAAAATTACAATATTTAGGTTTACTAGATCATTTTACAAGTAAAAGTTTACTTGCACATGTAGGGGTCATATCTATACTCACAGATTTGATGTAGTTCATTTCCACACATGTGGATTTAGCCTAACAAAATCTTATGGACAACCTAGTTCAAATTTCATTGTTTTACAACTAATGCATCTAAGAAGTGATTGTAATGTCCCCTTCTAGTAAGCTCAAATTGTTCTCAACTTTGCACAATTTAAATTCATAGAAAGAAAACATTAATACTCCAAATTTTTCTCTTTTCATATCATAATTAATATAGATCCATATTCTTTCCACATTTATCCTAAAACTTATAATTCCATAATATTCATAGTCATATTCATTCTCATATTTATATCCAAGTTCATATTCATATTCACATTCATATTCATATTCATAGGCCTCAAGTGCTATCCTTGGGAGGATCATATGTCGCCCTATCATTAATGTATCATAGGTATGGTTTATTAAAGAGACACAACCATCTCATATGGAGGCCCGATGGCTTCACACTACACTCGAGGTACTTCACCAATCAGCTCAAAGAACTTCATGCTACACTCGAGCATACTTCATTCATTTGAGAGTCACCCACCGTAGGGCACAATTTACATTGATCAGCTCATCATACCATAGGCTCAAAGCTTCACCTCACACCTAGAGGTACTTTGACACTTGGCCCAAGAGACTTCACCTCACACTCGGAAGTACCTCATCTTCTTGAGGTTCACCTAGGTCCAATAACATTCTCCTAACTTACCCATACACCTAGTATGGGGAGATGATTAATGAGGAGGCTAATCCTCTTCTCGGATATGGCACAATCCTATGATTTCTAAGTCCTTATTAATATTTTACACATGATGCCTTATAAATAGGACATCTTGGCCTTATATCATAATTGGCCAATCATATACCCACATGCTCATATTCCATTATCATCATTTAATATTAACAAGATCCATTAAGTTAAGTTCTATATGCAATGCTTACAATTTAATTGTTCTATTTAGATATAGGGATATATTTATTCTTTTATATATAATAATCTTACCATTTATTTTTACCAATTATAGATTAAACAAATTAAATATAAATACTTACTTACCTCTGTAGTTTTACCTCAGATTTCTTACCTATCACTGCAGTCTTCTTTCTATTTTCCAATATTGACTGATATTATTTTTATTATATTGCTACCGCTGTATATATATTTTATAATATATACTTTTCACACCCTTTTACTGTTGATGTACATATCTCTATATATTAATTTATGATATCTTTCTTACTTATGACTCATATATATATAAAATGAAGATCTAAATATATGTATTTATTCGATACTCTTTTTATATTATTTTTTTTAGATGATGTTTTCCTTCTATCTCACAACCTTTATTTATTTCCCTTTGAAGGGATATGTTGGAAGAGACATCTCTTATTATGCTTGGTGGTAAAAGACATGCTTACCCTCTTATAATTTTTATTACTTTATATTAATTCCCTTTTGTGGTAAAACTAGTTTTAACCATACATAACTCCCTTATCATAAGAGGATAGGTTAACAGATGTTTATTTATATTATTATTTATTTATATTATTTGTATTTATATTATATCATTATAATAAATGATATATTATTTATTTTATATTATTTATATTATATCATTTATATCATAATAAATGATCTATGATTTATATTATATTATTTATATTTATATTACAATATAAGATAATAATAATAATATTTGTATTTATATTATTAGATATATTTATAATATATTATTTATTAGTGTGATTGCTGGTGTCAAATATAAATATCCTCCTTTGGCCTCCCCTTAATACATTATTTATATAATATATATATATATATATATATATTATAAATAAATACATTTGTTATTAAGTATGGGAGCTCTTTTATCTTATTTTGTTATTAAGTATGAGTAGTTGTCGGCCGCGGAATCAACTATGTTTGGATTATTAACATTCGGTAATTCCTATTGTGAAACCAATAGCTAACATTCATTTCATCCACTTTTCCATATTGTTGAAGAAGCATTGTGATGATCTCTATCTCTTGACTCCCAGGAATGACTTTCCTAGATTTGATGAATATGCTTTCCATAATATCTTTCTACTCCGATGTGGGACGCCACCTATGTTTTTGGGGTGGGTAACTCTCCCTCTCATCCTGCACCGATGTTCCTGTCTCAAGATTCATTAATACCATTTAGAATACACATTATGTAATGCTAGATAATACAATGATTCAAATCTAAGCTATTTGATTGTTTCATCATGTTTAACTAGAACTATACATTCAATAACTATTACACCAGACAAATGCACCTGAACATGGTTGATGTTGAGAAGTAGAGGGCTTCACTTTGAACTGATCTATCCACTTCCTTTTGGAACTGGAAGTCATCTTGACCACAACTGAACACCAACTGATGAATATGAACTTGTGCTGCTCTGCAGCCACAATTTATTTCGACATGAAAACAAAACAAGATTTGTAAATGTTGTCGCTACCGTGGAAAATACGAATGGTAGGTTGGGCTACTTTCCTAATAGTTTGCATTCCGACATCCATTTTTTCCTTGGTGGGGAGGAGGAATTATCAAAATTCTAAAGACAAAGAGATAATTAAATTCAATTTTAATTATCATTGACCAAGATTCTAATTATAAATACATGTCTAAATAGCATGTTACTCTAGATTATGTCAAGTCCACTAATATTTAGGAGCAGATTATGCATTATACACTATAAAATTTCTAGAACTTTCTAAAATACAATATAGTCCTATAGAAACCACTTCACTCTCATAATTGTTTCATTATTTTGCTTTTGTATTTCTTGGTTGCAGATCTATAACAGCTGTGTGGAAGGGATCCAATTCACTGCCTGCTAGTGCTCTCTACCAGGATCACTCATGTACCTACTCACTGCTCCCACTGTATGAACAATATCTGGCCTAGTGTACACCATCACATAATCAAGCTACCAATTGCTGATGAGTAAGGTACCTTGGACATCTAGATTTTCTCCTCCTCTGTCTTGGGACACTACTGCTTTGATAACTTGAAATGGCTTGTCAAAGGAGTCCCAAATGGTTTAGCATCATGTATACTAAACCTCTCCAAGACCTTCTTAATGTACTCTTCCTAAGATAAAGAAAGATTTCTTTCCTTCCTATACCGAGATATTCTCATTCCAAGGATTTGTTTTGCTACCTCCAAATCCTTCATAGCAAAAGAATTACTAAGTTTTTCCTTGAGTACCTTTATTTCTTGCATGTTCTTTCCTGCAACCAACATGTCATCCACATTGACGCAATACAAGGAGGCAACACTAAGGTTTCACAAAGTTTCACAAACTCAATTCTTGACGGGTTTCTCAAACTCTTTACAATTGACTTTTCAATGAACTAGGTTTCTAAGGCTTCCAACTTCCTACAATGGTTTAGACCTTGACCTAGGCTAGATAAGGCATCTAACAAGAATAAATCCACCTACCAAACACAACCACGTCAGTCTCAAATTCCTAAGATTTCCTTTTAGCAAAAAGTCTATTCAAACCTTCAAAAGCCTTGTAACCCTACCACAGAGGTTTTTCTGACTTAATTTCCTTATAGGGTGTTGAAAAAAAATTTCAATCATAGTTTTCAACACCCATTTTCCCTTTATACAACATATGCACGAGCTAAGTATGGTTGTTTAAGACCAACTGCTCCAAAATTGGAGTTTTATGCCTGCAATTAGGCCCATTTAGACCACTTTTACAAACGAAGTTCTTTCCAAACACTGTCTAAACATCTAAACTCAATGGATAGTCACAAGTTGTGTTCCAAAATAACAAAATCTGTAATCATTGGTTAGTACTCTATCTTTTGATACACCTTACTCCAAAACCATCACTTTTCATGCAAACTCCAAGGGTTTATTGAAAACCTATACTCTTGACTTTCTCTTAGATAACCACTACCTCAAACACTTTGGGATAAATCCACACATGCTTAATAAACTATCATACAACCCTTAACAATAGTATTTCATTAGATGACTGCCCTAAACCACCATTACAAAACTCAAAGAAAACTCAACTTAGCTTCATGCCCGTAGCCATCAAACAGATTCCCCTACTCCACAAAACATTCAAACACCTAAACCCAAACATTTTGGTCCCATTCCATGAGTCACAGTTGTCACAGACAGTGGAATGGGATGAATTCTATTTAAACCTTATATAAACCTTGAAATTCTATCTACTCTGGTAGTGCCAGGAAAGGCCTCTAGAATGCACAAACTATGATGAAAATTCACAAGACCTAATGGAAAAGAAAGATAACTCCATACTCTAACACATTCAGTCAGTTTTAAACCTTGACTATACTATACAGGAAAATGGTAC
Organism: Cunninghamia lanceolata; assembly: GCA_027924645.1. Taxonomy (NCBI): domain Eukaryota; kingdom Viridiplantae; phylum Streptophyta; class Pinopsida; order Cupressales; family Cupressaceae; genus Cunninghamia; species Cunninghamia lanceolata. The sequence continues at coordinate 10,618,159 of BSBN01000297.1, forward strand.
GGTATGCAACAATGTATAAACAAGAAAAGGACAGAAAAAAGAGTAATTTATTCAAATTTGCAATTCAAAAAAATCTCTTTCCCCTGTCCTTGGGGTATTGAGAGGCATTGATACATTTTCCAAAAAGTTTTCATTGACCTTCAACTTAAAAACCACCTATATTGGTCTTTCTACAACTTCCATCAACCTCATGGGTTAAGTGAGATTGGTTACAAAGTAACTCCTCCTTACAAAGGTGATCATTATTGACAAAATAGACATAAAACAATTTTTTTGGTCAGTATTGACCTTATTACATGACATTTGATGATAAAACCATTATAGTTTTGTCCTAGAGCCACCTAGGACCTTATTGACTCTTCATGGCCAAAATGGTCCAAGGTGCTCCTGCACCATACAGCCCCCCTGAAAAAGATTTCATGTCCCATGAAACATGCTTATTTACCCCATCTGTTTGACATCCACATGGTTCTTAGACTAATGTACCTCCATACTTGACTAATCCATGTTGCTTGGTAGCATGCCCTCCATCTTTAACCTTGTCATTGCCTTGAGACTATTGAACCACTAAGAATGTGCCTACTCTTTGTCCTACATCAGACTTTGGTGTATTTCTTGACTCTTGATTAGTATGTATACCATGTCCACTTTGCCTTGGGGTTGTCCCACTCTGTATCCCTAATCCATTCATGCACTTGTCTACTCTCAAGCCATCATTATTCCTTAGACTTTACTGCAATCTGTTTACCAGGTTGCGACCTTTGCCATTGTCACCCAAGTCACTATCTTATCAGGGCCATTTAGCACCGTGTCTGCAAACCCATTTGTCCCCTTAACCTTTCTCTCAACCAAAGGGCATAATATTGTTCATATCATAACATTTTTGTGCCAATCAACTGTCAACTCATGCTTTATACTTGTTTCAACCTTCATATCTGTTGTTATAGCACTCTCATCTTTTTCCTCAACTTTCACAAGTTCTTTCCTTCAAAATATAACAACCTTGGTTTTACCCTTCCCTTTCTCATCCTCCTAGAAAGGTTTTAGCTTAAATGTTTTGTCATCTTTCTTGATAAGGTAGGTGTTCTCCCAACCATCATACAATGACTTTCTTTCAAATTGCCATGGTCTCTCCAATAGAAAATGGCAACAATCCATAGGTAAGACATCACATAGGACCCTATCTTTGTATTCACCAATTTGAAAATCCACATATGCTTGTTCATTTACTAAAAGAGACTGACTATCATTTACCCAAGAAGCTTTGTATGGTGCTACATGAGGCACTTTAGCTAGTTTCAACTTATCTAACATCTCCCTAAACACCATGTTATCCTGTGAACCTAAATCAGTAACAACCTTGCATACTTTCCCTCTACATTTTCATGTAGTCTTGAACAAGTTACTTCTTTGACTCATGTATTCCTCCTTAGATGTCTGCAACAGTGTTCTTCTCAGCATTAGTGTCTCTCCTTTCTCTGAAACAACTTCAACATATGGAGGTTTTGAACTTTCACACTCTTCCTCATAAACAAGTTGAGTTCTTCTTTCACCTTTCCTTTCACTATTTGATGTTGAACCTTGCTTTTCAGGGCACTTAAAGGCTCGATGTCCAAACTCGTTACAATTATAGCATCTGCCCACAAACACATTGGAACTTCTTCCACTTCTAAATCTGCCCCTTGCACCTCTACCTCTAAAAACTGCACCTTGTCCTTGTCCTTTGTTTACGTCATCCTGATTTTCACTTGCTTGTCTTGTGTTAGGAAAGAATCCTCTTCCTCTCATGTTGGTGCCTCTTCCTCTAGTTGCTTTGTCTTGCCTTCTTTTTATCTTTTCCTCCACCCTGATAGCCAATTGGAAACATTCTTCAATAGTCCTTAGGTTAGCAACAACTAATTCATCTTGGATGTTAACTCTCAATCCTCCTAGATATCTAGCAACCTTCTCAACTTCATCTTCCATTCTTCCTAATCTTATACTCAAGTTATAAAATTCATCAGTGTAAGTTTTAACATCTAGATCTCTTTGTTTCAAACATTGCAATTTATTATACAACTGAACACTATGATCCTTAGGAAGAAAATTGCCTTTTAATTTTGCTACCATGCAGTCCCAAGAGATGATATTTGACTTACCTCTTTTCTTCTCTCATTTTGTTCATATCCTCACCATAGTAGAGCATGTCCTTTAAGCTTGGTCTTGCCTATCTTGACCTTCTGATCATCAGGTATGTCTTCACTTTCAAAATGATTGTCCATGGTTGCAACCCAATCAAATAGTTTGTCATCATTCAAATTTCCACCATATGTGGGCAAATCAACCATTACCTAGCATTTATCATCCTTGACCACCTTTAGAAGCTTAGCAAACCTTTGATCTTCAAGATCCAACTCCTCTTCTTCCTCTTCTATTTATAGAAACTCTTCTTCTTCATCACTAACATCTTCTACCACCATCCCTTTTCTCTGGTTTGATTCAATGGTTTCAAGCCTAGCCAACACAATATTGGATGACTCCTACAACTTAGTATTTTTTTCTTTTAACTCCTGCAACTCTCTAGCAGTACCACTATTCTTTGAGGGCGTTTTCGCAACTTTATCTCTTCACTTTCCACTTGTCAATTCCTTTTCTCACCACAAGGGATCTAATCCCTATGTTCTAATACCAATTTGATGCAATACAAGGAGGAAACACTAAGGTTTCACAAAGTTTCACAAAATCAACTCTTGATAGGCTTCTCAAACTCTTCACAATTAACTTTTCAATGAACTAGGTTTCTAAGGCCTCCAACTTACCACAATGGTTCATACCTTCACTTGGGATAGATAAGGCATCTAGAAAGATTATATCCACCTACCAAACACAACCAAATCACTCTCAAATTCTTGAGATTTCCTTTTAGCAACAAGTCTGTTCAAACCTTCAAAAGCCTTGTAGCCCTACCATAGAGGTTTTTCTGACTTAATTTCCTTATAGGGTTTCAAACCCAAATTTCAATAATAGTTTTGGATACCCATTTTACCTTTATACAACATATCCAAGAGCAGAGTATGGTTGTTTAAGACCAAGTGCTCCAAATTTGGGGTTTTTTGCCTATAATTACTCCTATTTAGGCCACTTTTACAAAGGAAGTGATTTCCAAATACTTTGTAAACATATTAACTCAATGGATAGTCACAAGTTGTGTTCCAAAACAACAAAATCTACAATCATTTGTCAGTGCTTTGACTTTTGAGACACCTTACTCTAAAACCCTCACTTTTCATGCAAACTCCAAGGGTTTATTGAAAAACCTATACTTCTAACTTTCTCTCATATAACGATTGCCTCAAACACTTGGGATACATCCACACATGATTAATAAACCCTCATACAACCCTTAGAAATAGTATTTCATTAGATGACTGCCCTAAACCACCATTTTCAATACAAAACTTAAAGAAAACTCAACTTGGATTCATGCCCATAGCCATGAAACAGATTCTCGTACTCAACAAAACATTCAAACACCTAAACCCTAACATTTTGGTCCCATTCCATGAGTCATAGTAGTCACAGATAGTGGAATGGGATGAATTCCATTTAAACCTTTAAAAAAAACCTCAAAATTCTATCTACTCTGGCAGTTTTAGGAAAACCCCTCTGGAATGCACAAACTATGATGAAAATTCACAAGACCTAATGGAAAAGAAAGATAACTCCATACTCCAAAACATTCAGTTAGTTTTAGACCTTGACTATATTGTAAATAGGAAAAGGACAGAAAAATAGAGTAATTTATTCAAATTTACAATTCAAAAAAAATCTATCTCCCTTGTCCTCAAGGTATTGAGAGGCATTTATATATTTTTGAAACAATTTTCATCAACCTTCACCTGAAAAACCACCTATATTGGTCATTCTACAAATTCCATCAACCTTGTGGGCTAAGTGAGATTGGTTACAAAGTATCTCCTCTTTACAAAGTTGATCATTATTGAAAAAACAAACATAAAACACTTGTTTTGGTCAGTATTGACCTTATTAGATGACATTTGATGATAAAACCATTATAATTTTTTCCTAGAGCCACCTTGGACCTTATTGACTCTTAATGGCCAAAATGGGCCAAAGTGCTCCTGCACCACACATACAGACACAGAATAATAGAACTACCATAATCAAATTTCTTGATATATATGCAATGGTCTAAATCAAACCTAGAGTATCTATGCTCCATCATTAAACTATCAAATTTCATGTACCACTATCATGGAGCTTGTTTCAGTCCATACAAGCTCTTGTTTAGTTTGCACACCATGTTCTCCTTCCATGTGATCTTATGTCCCCATGGCTACTCCATGTATAAGTCCTCCTCCAAATCACCATAAAGGAACGCAATCTTCACATCTAGCTCCTCTAAGTGCAAATCTTCTTCTACCACTATCCCAAGAATAGTCCTAATTGAACTCATTTTAACCATTGGAGAAAAATCTCATTGTAATCAATACCTCCTTTTTGTACAAACCCCTTGACCACCAACTGGACTTTGTACCTTTTTCTACCTCCATCCTCCTCTTTGACTCTATACACCCACTTGCTCTACAATGCTCTCTTACCTTCAGGTGGGTTTACCAAATCCCAAGTCTATTTTTCCTTAAGAGATTGATGCTCCTCATCATGGCTTGTTACCACTTCTTGGCATCAACCTAGGTTGCTTCCTCAAAGCACTGTGGGTTGCTTCCTCAGGAGTTTGGGATTCCTATGGAATAGGTGCCTGAACTATTTGCTTGGACACTTTACTATCTGCAATGCCCTCTATCACAGTGTACTCTTTTCTGGATTTCTCTCTCTGATCCTGTAACTAGTACTATTTGTATATGACTTTTTCATTAAAGACCGCGTTCCTAGATCAAATGATTTTCTTGTCCTTAAGACTCCAAATCTGGAAACCAAAATCATCCTCACCATAACAAATAAAGGTGTATTTTTTTAGTTTTAGCCTCTAACTCAGTCTTATCATCTTTATCAATATGAATAAAGGCTTCACAACCAAATACTCTAAGAAATGAATAATCAAACTTCTTACTTGACCAAGATTCTTTAGGTATGCCTCCATCCAAGGTCGTTGAAGGTCCTCTATTTAAGAGATATACATCAGTGTTCACTACTTCTACTTAAAACTAAAAGGGTAGTCCTACATCCAACCTCATGCTCCTAGCATGCTCCATTATAGTCTTGTTCATTCTTTTTGACACTCCATTTTGCTGTGGAGTTCCTAGAATTGTTCTCTATCTATGAATTCCATTCCTAGAATAGTAATAAAAAATTCATTGCTGCAATATTCTCCACCATTATCTAACCCGAGACATTTTAACTTGAGACCTGTTTCATTCTCAACTAAGGCTTTCCATCTTTTAAATGTATCAAACACATCAGGTCTTCTCCTAATCATATACACCCAAACTTTCCTAGTTGCTTCATGAATAAATATTACATAATAAGTTGAACCACCAATAGAAGATACCTAAGCCTGCCGCCATACATCCGAATGATCAGGTTCCATCTTATTCTCCTTTCTCTATGGTCCAACTTTGAGAAACTTTACCCTTATATGTTTTCTATACACATAGTCTTCAAAAAAATCTAAATCAACTTCTTTCAATCTGGGCAATCTATCCTTCAAAATATTCATGCCCTTTTGGCCAATATGACCAAGCCTATAGTACCACAAAGTTACATCTGCTTCTGTAGAAACTAAATTAATATAATCACCATTACTAGATAAATACAAGGTACCAACCTTCTTACCTCTTGCTACCACAAGAGAACCCTTGGACACCTTCCAAGAATCTATTGTAAAAGTCACCATATAATCGTCACTGCCTAGTTGCCTCGTGGATACAAAATTTTGTCTCAACTTGGGCACATGGCTGACATCCTTTAGTAGCCAAGTGTTCCCATTCCACATCTTGACCTAAACACATCTTTTTCCTACTATTCTACAAGGCTCATCATAACCAAGATAAACATGTCCAAAATCCCCTTGAACATAATCAATAAATCAATACCTATGTGGTGTAGCATGAAAAGAAGCCCATGAATCTAAAACACAAGACTCAACAATATTACCCATGGAGAAAATTAATGCATCCTAAAAAACATTACCTGCTATCACATTTACCTTCTTGGTGTCTTCCTGATTGTTCTTCTTTCCCTAGAGAGCCCAACAATCTTTCCTCGCATGCCTAATCTTTCTAGAGTGCCATAATTCTCACTTGATCTTTGATTTTGACCTTCTAGCACCATTTGACTTTCCACAGTTTCCTTTCCCTTTATATTTTTGTCTCCCTCTAATCTCCATAGCTAAAGAATTCCATGAAGGAGAAGAGTCTCTATAGCTTTTCCATCATATTTCCTCATTAAGGATTACTCCTAAAACATCCTCAAACTTCAACTTGGCATTGTTAGAGACCGAGTTCCTTACATCAATCACCAGACTATTCCAACTCTTTAGTAACAAAAAAATTATATGTAGATCCCTAACTTCATCATCAAAGTCAATTTTTATAGAGTTCAACATACTCACGACCATATTAAATTCATTTAAAATGATTAGTAATTGAAGCATTTTTAGACATCTTCATGTTAAATATTTTTTTCATCAAAAATATTTTTCTAGAAGTAGAGGGTTTCTCATATAACTTCCCTAATGCGTTCATGAGATCTTATGTAGTTTTCTCCTATGATATATTAAATGCAAATGAAGATGCAAGACATAATTGGATGGCCCCGAGTGATTTCCTATCAAGAAGTTCCCAATCATCATCTAACATACTTGCTAGTTTCTTTCTTTTTCCTTCCAGTGGAGCATGGAGGTCCTCTTGATAGAGGTAATCCTCCAGCTACATCTTCCATAGACCAAAGTTATGCCCATTGAACTTTTCAACCTTTGATCTACTATCATTAGCCATAGCTCCCACTCGAGCTAGTTTCCCTTCCAACTATTCAACACTTCATCAAATTCAACCTAACACTCTGATAATAATTGTTAGAAATAGAATAGAAATCAATGCAGAATAATTTCTCAGAATTGCAGTAACAAGAATTATGAAGAGAGATAAATATAGAATAGAAATAAAAGTTGCACAATATGAAGACAAGATTTAATGTGGTTCACCCAATGTGGGCTATGTCCACCAAGAAACACTTGCTCAGATTAGTCTTCTCACAATTACAATGCACAAATATTGTTTGGAGCTGCACTCTACAAACTCTCCCAAATTCACACTTGAATTCACACACTCTATTCACCTACTCAATTCTTCCTACATTTTACCTATTGTATGTCTGTCTATTTATAATTACATCAATAGGTAACTGGCATAGCAGTTTTACAAAACAATGGGTACCAAACCATGGGCCAAATCAACCCATAATAGTTCCTATTAATCATGGGTGATGACTCTACTCATATACAAGTATAAATAAAACACATATCTATACTCATGGAAAAAGGAGAATCCTAATTTCTTTTTCAGGGGCTACCTTCTCCAAACCCTAGCAAGGATACACTAACAGTGTAAGTATTTGAAATACATTGCAATATGGAAATAGACTTCTTAACATAACAATGTTCTCAAATTCTTCTTTAGTATTAAAAATGTTTTCTTATTTCCTTTCTATATTCACTTAACGATATCTTCATCGGTGGCACTTGCATTATCTCAACCGTATCATTGTTATTCGAAACATCAAACAAATGATTACAAATACATTTGTCTTTTATTAGTCCTTTAAATTATTCTATGGTCACAATTTTTCTTTCAATGGAATCACAATCACTTACTCCTTTTCTTTCTTAGGGCATGTATGCAATAACATTCATTGTATGTTCTTATTTATCCTCATTGGATTTGAACATTACTTCTTTATCCTTCCCAACCTTTGGGCTAATGATATATTGGAAGCTAAACTACAAGATGACAAGAACAAGGCAGTGAAAGAGATCATTATATACAAAGGCAAATTCCAAGATCGAAGATGAAAGAAAAACAATAAGGAGTATTTCAAAAACTCTGTGGGACTAGTCAAAAAATATGAGAATATTGAAAGTAAACCAATATAGTTTCTTCTCTCTAAGGATGATAATAAACCTATCTTAAATTATTTATAGTTTTGATATTGTGGAGAGTGATATATCTTTAGATCAACACAAAGATGTGGGAATGATATATCCCATTGATAGTTGATGATGATGATTGATTGATTGATTTGGTTTGGTTTACAATAAGGCTGAGATAAATACCATGGATATGATTGGATAATTTATCTAGATTGATTAGCTAGATTGGTATGGATTAAATATGTGTTGCATTTCAATTTTATTGCTTGGATTTTTGGGATATTTGATTTTTTGTATTTTTGAAACTTTATATTTTTTGGTATTTTTTTGATATTTTTGGAATATTTGGAGGTTTTTGTATTTTTGAATGTTTTGAGATGCATTAAATTCCAATTTAGATAGCCTATATGCTATATACTAATGACAGGGGAAAACTAAGTCTAAATGCAAGTCTGGAGGTGGGATTGGATGAATGGATAAAAGGATGGGCATTAGTAAATGGGATGGAAGAGTCATGATAGATAGATGGATAAAAGGATGAGAAATAGAGGATGGAATGGATGAGTGAATCATAAGGGAGCTAGGATGTGATATTAAAAGACTATGCTGCATAGGAATAACATGCCCCACTATAGGTGTAATGATTAGGATTTTACATGACAAAGTTTATGATGATATGATGATAGGACTAGTTGGAAAGTATGAGAATATATCAAAAGATGTCCAAAGCATTGCTCAATATTTTCCCTCTATGTCTTTATCACGATAAAAAAAGGAGGAAGGGAGGATGCGTACATTCAATATGATAGGTATGTGGGTACAATGGAAGAAGATGGAAAGATAGGATGTAAATGGTAGGACGAGGTGCATGAGACAATGAGCCCCCAAGTGCAAGTCACATAGATAAGAAACCTACACATGACACTTGCTTACCCAGTTTTCATCATGGTACTTATCCGAGGCACCACTGAGGTGGTATTCACCTTTGAAAGAATGGATTTCTCTTTACTATTTTGATTTTTTTTCTTTTGTTTTTTTTGTTTGGGATATTTGGATGGGATGGGTGGATATGGAGGAAAAACAAGGGACTCAAGCGTTTTTGTCCATAGCAAGGTAATAGTGTCTCACGATGGAAAGGTGATGTACACGGACCATGTCAAGTGTCATTATGCTCATGTATGTTGGTATGGGATTGCATGAGACGGAGATGGAGGTAGGTAGATAGTGGATTATTATGTGGATTATGGATATATGGAGGATAGTGGATTATGATGTGGATTATGTAGGGAAGGATAGTAGATTATGATGTGGATTATGGATGGAAGGATAATGGATTATCATGTGGATTATTAATGGACGGATATTGGATTATTAAGTGGATTATGAATGGAAGGATTATGAAAAAGTATGTAACATAGGGATATGATGGGTGAAATATGTGAGATAGTGGATGAAACGTGGGCAGATGGAGGTATGTGTAAATATGTCAGAATGGAGAGGAACCAGGATGTATGGTTGGACACACCATGATAGACATTGAATCTTTTGAGTTGGAGGAGTTGTAGGAAGCAATGGAGATTTGGAATTCCTTATGGATTTAGGAACCCAAATGGACTTAGGATTTTTATGATGTTTGGATTGGGTGTGGGATGAAGGAACTTGGGATTTTTGGAATGTGGATGCTTCACATGACTTTATTTCTTTTTTCTTAGTGATATAAGCCATTTTATTTTTGGACTTCTCTTTTCGAGGTGTGGGCTTAGGTAATTTTTTGGATTGACTTGAATTTGACATTTTGCATTGGTTCCCTATGACATAAGGAGCTTTAGGATCTTCTTCTATATGTAAGGAGGCATCCAAGTTTCTATTTTTGAAACCCATAGGCTTGGTGGAAGCATCATGTTTGGTCAATGTATGCATTTGTTGATCATGATTAAGAATTTTAGGGGATTTATGGATGGAGGGATTACTAGACTTATTGATAAAGGGGTAAGGGTACGTGAGAATGGGGATATTAGGTGTTGGGAGAAGTGGAGGTAGATGGATTTGAGGATGGATATATTAGGAGTGGGAAGGAGTGGAGGTAAAGTAGATGTAGGAAGGTGTATGGTCACTTACTTTTAGGATTTGTAGGACAATGGAGGAGGGATGGAAACATATGTTTTGGGGCTATAATTTGTTTTTCGATGGAAAGACGCAGATTTAGGAGGCATGAAGGTGGTACCAACATCTTGGGATTATTTTCCTTGGGGTACATAACCAAGGCCCTGTGATCGTGGAGGGACTTTGACATGAATGGGCTCCAAAATAGCTTGTTCATGAAGGCCTAAGCCTTTACCTTCATAGTTCATGTTTTAGAGCATGTGACTTACAATGTGATTTTGCGTATTTTGGACACATGACATGATCTTATTATTTGAAGGAGAAGATGGAGTGGTGGGTAGTGGTTTTTCCTTTTCTAAGAGAGAACATTCATGAATGAGGGTAGTAATAACAAGGGGATAGGATGATAAATTTGAAAGGGGATAGATAGTGGATAATGAAGTATCAATGGAGGATGATAGAGCATCTTGAGGGCATGATGGGTGCTCAATAGGAGATGGTGTTGGGATGCTTGGATCTTGATTACCATTAGGCTCATTAAGAGGTATTGCCCTATGATCCAAATCATTTGTTTGATTATCTATGTGTTCATAGGGATCAAGTGTCTCACAAGTGAAATGGATGATGTTGGATGATGGATAGGATTAAAGGGATGGTGGATAGGATTAAAGGGATAGGATTGAAGGCTATTTGATAGGTTCAAGGATGGGCATTTGATGACATGGTGGTTGTTGCTTCCTTACTAATAACCATTGGGTCATATCCTTGACAAGTGTATGGGTGGATTGAAAATATAATTGATGGACAATAAGGGTGAATGTAGTGGGTTTATGATTAGGATTTGGTGGACGGATAGTAGGAGGTGATGGATTAGGATTGGGATTGCATGGTGGATGGATAATGGTAGGCAATGTTGTAGGCACAACTTTACCATAATTCATGATGTTTTTGATCAATCTCTTAAGTGTGGAACAATTGAATGTCATATGGCCCTTAACACTATGGTATGCACAATACACATTTTGAGTATACCAATCAGGTTTAATAGTATTTGGATGATATGGTTTTATCGGTGGTAGCTCAATCAAATTTTATTGGACCAATTGTTGTACGGTTATCTCCAAGGGATCCTTTGGATGAGGGTTGGAGGAATATGGTGATGAAGGGGTTGAAGGGGTTTGTGGATTAGAAGGTATGTGTGTTAATTGATTAAGATTAATAAAATTAGAGGAAGATGGTAATGAAGGGATGAAGGGGGTTGATGGACTACCTAATGGATTGAGATTGGGATTACATGGTCATGTTGGTATAGGACTAGTATGCTCTTGGATAGGCATTTGATTGGATTATGATGGAGGATACCCATATGATGCATAAGCTAGAGTTGTGTTTCCCTTGTCAAAATTAGCATGAGGAGGAGTTAAGGATACTTGATCTTGGTGCAAGGGGTATCTAGTACTAGCATGCTCATGTTGTAGGGGATCTTGAGGTGTGGATTGATATGGAAATTGGATGACATTGGAATAAGTGGGATATGTTGAAGTAGCACTAACTTGATATGTGGATGGACTAGATTGGTATGATGATGGAGGTGACACATGGTATTGAGGTATAATTTCTTGAAGTTGTTGAAAGGATAAAGTGAAAGGGAGGAGGGTATGTAGAAACACTTCCTACACTCATCTACTAAGGAAAGATTTATGCAAATTTATGACAAGAAAATAGAAGAGGATAACAGGGAATATTAAAGGACTGTACAAAATAATGTTTTGTAGTAGTCAGATAGTCCTGTAGCAGACAACAAGAGGACACAAAGAATGAGAGAGGAATGATAGAGGGTGTTTATTCTGCAATTATTTATGTAAATGTATATATAAGTGTGTAAGAAGTTGAACTTTTAAGTTAATATAGTCTTTCCTTTTCATAAGTATTATCCTCACGTGTGTGTGTGGTTATAAGAAATTTCATATAAATTTGTTGTTCTAAAAGTCTAGGTTTTCATTTTGCAAGTTTCAAGTCTTTTATGCAAATAGCCACCTACAACCATTGTTGCATCTACCCACAATAATAGTCTGCTATTGGGAGGAACTTAATTTGTGTCTCTATAGTTGTATTTATGCTTCTGAAGTTGATTATTGGGCCTGCAACATGTGTGTAGACCTCTGTAAAGGTTGTGTGAGGTTGCTTACAGAAAAACAACCCCTCCTTTCCCACATGTTTGCTCATTTTAGGGTGTTTCTAGACACCTACAAGGGGATGGGTGCCATCAGGATCCTTATGATAGGAAAAAATTAGATGTGTCTTCTTTAAGGTCATTTATAGTGAAGGGATATCTAGTGGTCATAGAGGCATCCACATTATCAACTTTGTGATGCATGGAAAGATCTTCCACATGACTAGGAGGGGTAGGGAAGTTAACATGTAGGGACACTTGTAACTTAGAAGCACTATAATTTTTGTTGGGCGGGAAGAAATAATTAGATGAATGAGATATGATTCTTGAATCATTGGGGGCTACTTATCCATAAAAGGCTTTGCATATATAAAACTTTATAGGACCTAAAATTTATTATTGAATCTTCCTTCTGGTAAATTTCATTTCTATCCATTTTCTTGCCTTCCTCTTGTAGGATTTCATAGGCATGAATCTTTGTAGGTCCTATTGGTGCCTGCATGAAATTCAGATTTCAAGCATTTAAATTTGCAGACAGTTTTCAAGAAAATCCAAGAAATTCTAAGTCTGTCGGCCTTCATATTTTCATGCATGTATCTTTGTAAATGCATTGTTGTTTTTATGTGCATTTGTATGTGCAAGCATGGATGTACATTGGCGAACCCGAAATAAATGTTCAATCAACCTTTAAAAGGTGAAAAAATTAGTTGTATGCATCATTGTATGCATATCGAGCTTGTATGTGTCTTTCAAATGCAATTCTGAGCATGTAGAAGTGGTTGTATGTCGCGGATTCCCAGAATATTCTACTATTGTATGTAAAGGATTGCATGTATATTGTGTTGTATATTCGATATACAATGGGTAGATACAATGGCGATATGCAAAGGAAATATACAATGCCAAGATAAAAAGGCATAATGTACATTGCAAAGATAGAAGGGTGATATACAAGAGGAAATGTGTAAGGGCACATACAAAGACAAGATGCAAAGGAGGAGATACAAATGGTGGGGCCCACCAATCGTATATAAAATGCGATATACATTCCTAATATACAAGGCCTAGACCTGAAAAGGTATGCAATTTAGTTGATAAAGGCCAACATGTTTATATGCATCTTTTGCTTGTACATTTGCATCTGTATGTTTAGACATACAAAGGGCATATACAAGGGAATATACAATGTTAACATACAAGGGTGAGATGCATGTATAAGTGATTGTATATAGTTTTGGTTGTATATTTGCATTGTATATGCAATATACAAGGCTGATATACAAAAGTGAAGATACAACGCCAGATTCCAAATTTATTCCAATCTCCCTCATAAATGCAATGGAGTCCGCAGTTGTATGTATATTTGCATTGTATGTATGATATACATTGAGATATACAAAAAGGAGGATACAAGGCGGGACCTGATTGCAGTTCCAAATTATTTTATAAGGATTTGGGGTCTGCCTTGTATGTTGGTGATTGTATGTATATACAATCACATATGCAACCGCAGGTGCAAAATAAAAAATACATTGGCTCACTGATGAAGATGCAAATGCATAGCGATAGAGAACCAGTCAAGGGATGACACGTGTCCAGATGCTATTGTATGTATATGCATTTGCATATACAACGATTTGAATGTACAATAAGCGGTTTTATGTATATGCTTTTGCATGTACAAAGATTTAAAGGCAAAAAGAGTGCGAAAAGGCAAAATGTATGTTCACTGGGAAAAGTCAGCGATGGAAAAAGGATGCCTACGTGGTGCGATCTCATTGGCCGACTACTTTTCAAAGTGATTTGGAGCCGCAGATCTTAGCGGGAAGAAGGAAATCGACAGGCCTATTTCAAAATTTCACAGGAGGGATTTCTTTGTATCTACTATATGATTTTGATGTGGGAAAAGTCCCTAAGCACGCGAACTATCATTACACTTCTAGCCACGGGTAGATAGGCCATTAATGGCAGGTTCGTAAGAGGTATGGGCTGATGGATTGATAGGGCAACTACCATCTTAAAGGCAAAAATCTTCAGGCAACTGCATGTCTCCTGAGTTCAACTGCTCCTTCCCTCCTCTTCTCCCTGGTGCATTCAATGTTCTTGGCACCATTTTGATGGTACAGTGTATCTGAGGGTGATTTGAGGTGACTTTGTACTTGATTGTGGAGAACATGTTCTTGTTGTATAAGTGAATGATGTTACTCATTTTCGTTGGGTTGTTGAAGACTTGGGCATTTTTGGAAAAATAATGAAGAACAGAGCTTCTAGACTGTTCTATCTCTTTTGGAGTTTATGAGTTGCATTTTAAATGCACGTTGCACATATTTTTACTTTCATTGTTGTTTTATATGAAAAATGCATTGTTGCATGTGTTTAGTTGTTTCTCTCCATTGCTGTATGCATCACTTCTTCTGAGTCTTGTCGCTAAGGGTTCCTCAGATTCTAGAATATAGACTTTTTGTATTGCATGCTTGATCTGTGACTTCCATTCAAAGAGTGGATTAAACTATTGTAGGTCAAGTATGAGGAAGAATGTATGTCAACTAGGATATGTGTAAGTAGAGGTAGCTAAATACCCAGTCTTGGGTGGTATATGTAAGGCAAATACCAATCCTAACCCCTTGAAATTTGAATGCCAGTGCAAATCATTCACTTGTATACGTCTAGTTGACTCCTTGCCCTGAGATAGGCACCAGCCTGCTTCTTGTGTAGTAGTTATGATCCAAAACCCCCTGTCTTGCATCCAAAAATTAATACAAATCATTTCACAGCTTCAAAATTGTTAGTTGTAGGAGTAGAAATAGGACTCCTACATACTCTCATTCCTAACCAATTAGATATGTCCAAGAATACTGCCAACCTTGAGATTAATCATGAAAATCTTGGTCTATACATGAGAGTAGTTTGCCTATTGTTGTAAAGATAAATGTATCTATCATTGGGTGAGTCAAAGATAAATCTTTAGCTATAAGGATACCCCCCTTGGTGTGGCAGAACTAGAAGTGAAGGGGAGGCAGCTCATGTAACCTCCTATATTTGTTGGCTGAATCTGCCTGTGCATTGGAATTGGCAAACCCTCTGCTAATTCAGGAGAAACCCCAACAAAGTGGTGACTCTACTGGGGATGTGATTTGAAGGTGTTATCTTTTTGCCCATTCGAGTCACCATTAAAATGGCAAATCTGCTGGGGAAAGAGTCGAACAGTGTGAAATCATTATTTATATCTGGATCTTTCATGTGAATAATGGTGCTCTCCTGGCATAATGAACTCAGAAAAATATTTGTTCTATGATGAGCTTTCCGTTGTTTGAAGATTTTATCCTCTTTGGAGAGGTGGCGACTCTACAAAAAAAATTTAGTGCACATGAAAGGTTGATGTATGTTGTTGTAATGTAAAAATTCTCTATTCAAGAATTCAACATCTAGATGAGAAAAGGTACATGGCTTCTTCCTACTTGTATTTGTTGTTTTATTACATAAGTTAAATGCCAAGGGGAAGCCTTAGGTATTAGGCAGACATAAGATGTCTGAGATTGAAATTTTCATGAATCCAAATATGTACGCACCCATGCTCAGCCAAGAGGGGGATGAAGTGTTGTGTAAAAAAATTGAAGAGATAAAGAATAGGTTGATATCCTTAGAGGCTTGGCAAGCTTAGTTAAATAATAACCATGTTGTGTCTGCTAGCCAAAATGCTAAACCTCTTGTCAACCCTTTTGATCCTTTGTATGACCAACTAGATTTGTCATGGGCTGATTACATGAAATTAAAAGTATGCCTGCTCAGATTTATAATTAGATGCCTAGATTTAGTGGACACAGTGTGTGTGATGGGGGTGCACATATCCAAAACTTTCACAGCTTTATGGAGAAAAACTCATTTAGAGATGAGGATATGTGGATGAGGTTTTTTGTTAGATCCTTTGGTGCTAGAGCTAAAGATTGGTATTTGAGCTTTCCAAAGAAATCCTTTGCCTATTGGGATGAACTTTTTGACTAATTTAGAAAAGAATTTGCAAGAGAACTTGCTGATCTTGTTGTAAGGTTAATGAAAATTAGAAGACAAGATGAAGAATCCAGTATTGATTTCTGTCATAGATTTGTTGTTGCCCTTTCACAAATCCCTGAAGACTTCAGACCTGACACTCTAGCATGCATTAGTATGTATTTTGAAGCTTTTGAGAAGGGCTCTAGTGCAATGTTGAGGGAATTCAAGATAATAGATGTGCAGATGGCATACAAGTTTTTAGAAAATACAGAAAAAATGAGGGATGTGCACATGCAGAATTCCCTGTCCACAGGCTTTGGTATGAATGGGAGTTATGTGGCTACAAATGACCAAGTGATCATGGCATCATTTGAAGATAAATGTGTAAATGAAAAGATAGAAGTTCACAATACTACTATGTTTGAACATAATGCTGATAATAATGCTCAATTAGATTGTTCACCAGTGAAGGATGCCAATTAGACGATCAGTGGTGACTCCCATTTCAAGGTTGGGGTATCTTGTTCTAAAAACAATCATGAGGTTATGGACAGTAATGAATACTTGTTTGAATGGGTTTGTGGAGATAATTGTGAGTACTGTGCACAAGATAGAGAAGAAATAAGCAAACAAAGGAGCAATTCCATGTTTGAATCATTGTCTTTTATTCAGACACATGGAGATGATGGAGAGCAATCAAAGATTGAAACAAGTGCTAGTGCTAAGTATGATGTTTCTTTATTTGATTATAGTTTTGTTTATGACACAGGCTGATACTCATCCACACAAGGAATTCCTTGGTAATGAAAATGCATGTTTAGTTGCCCATGAACCAGTGGCATATTGTAATGAAATTGTGACACTTGGATCAACCCTCTTCCATGCAAATGATACATATGCTAAGGAGGATCTGTTTGAGTATGGTGGGAATCTAAGCAATGATATTGAGGATGATTCTGATTTTCATCCTGATGAAAGAGAGACCAACATATATCATGAAGGTTATTGTAGAGAGGTGACTAAGTCTGATCCTTTCTAGTTTGGTGCAGTTGGTAATTATTTGCATGATGTGCACAAATATGAATATGAAAGCTTCTTCTTTGATATGCCATCTTATGATAAAATGAGACCTGATGATCCTAGCTATATGGTGGACTTTGAGTGCTTTCAGTTTTCAGTCTAGCTAGGAGGTCATTTTACAATGCATATTGCTGATATAGATGATGATAAGTATTATATATCATATGAGAATGCATTGTTTGATGAATATGATATTCACATGTTGCTTGATGCTGAAGGTTGTTTGCATAAGGTTGACAGAGGCAATGCTGATAGGAGCAAGCTCAATGAGATGTTTGAATATGCAAATGACAAGGTTTTTTTGTGGGCAAACAATGGCATTATGTTCAGGCTTGATCCAGTGAAATCAGATGAAAATAGGGTATTTGACAAAGGAAAATACTGGTTTTTCCTTTTTGGTGGCCCTAGGCCACCAAGTAAAAAAAAGTGTGATTTGTGATGCAGGTTGGTGCAGTGTTTGACTTTGTAGCCCAATGGATACGGCACTTAGTCTGCATCCTAGAGATCTATGGTTTTTGCCATGCCTGCAAGAGGCATGCATCCCCAGATAGAGCCAGTGTTGGTGCCTGCATGAAATTCAGGTTTCAAACCTTTAAATTTGCAGGCAGTTTTCAAGAAAATCCATGAAATTCTAAGTCTGTCGGCCTCCATATTTTCATGCATGTATTGTTGTATATGCATTGTTGTTTGTATGTACATTTGTATGTGCAAGGGTGGATGTACATTGGTGAGCCTAAAATAAATGTTCAATCAGCCTTCAAAAGGTGAAAAAATTAGTTGTATGCATATCAGGCTTGTATGTGTCTTTCAAATGCAATTTTGAGCATGTAGAAGTGGTTGTATGTCACAGATTCCTAGAATATTCTGCTGTTGTATGTAAAGGATTACATGTATATTGTGTTGTATATTAGATATACAACGAGTAGATACAATGGCGATATGCAAAGGAAATATACAATGCCAAGATGCAAAGGCATAATGTACATTGCAAAGATACAAGGGTGATATACAAAAGGAAATGTGCAAGGGCACATACAAAGACAAGATGTAAAGGAGGAGATACAAATGGTGGGGCCCACCAATCGCATATACAATGCGATATACATTCATAATATACAAGGCCTGGACCCAAAAAGGTATACAATTTAGTTGATAAAGGTCAACATGTTTATATGCATCAACATGTTCAGACATACAAAGGTAGATACAAGGGAATATACAATGTTAACGTACGAGGGTCAGATGCATGTTTGCAATGTACAAGTGATTGTATATAGTTTTGGTTGTATATTTGCATTGTATATGCCATATACAAGGCCGATATACAAAAGTGAAGATACAACGCCGGATTCCAAATTTATTCCAAATTTAAATAATTATATGTGGGCATAGTGAAGATATTTTAAATACATCTATCTAAAAGAAGCAAATATCTATGCCAGTTTTAATTTTGGGGATAAGTGTGACAAATAATTTAAATTATTTTATGTTGGCATAGTGAAGATACCTTAAATACATCTATCTAAAAGACCAGATATCTATGCTAATTTGAAGATATCTTAAATACATCTATCTAAAAGACCATATATCTATGCTAATTTGAAGATATATCTTAAATACATTTATCTATAAGATGGAGATATCTATTAATTTATTTTTGTTTACATGTTCATGGAGGCATTCTACAATGGTAGCAAGACATGTGTTAACAAAAACTCTTAAATTTGACCCTAAAATCTATCTAAAAATACTAAGAGATATCAATTTTGAATTATTTTATTTATTTAGAGCAATTTTATTTTACTTTATTTTTAAAAAATATTTGTTGGCTATGCTTTGGTTCTACCTATTATTTCATTTCTACTTAAATCTAAAATTTTAGAAATATTTGAATAAAATATATTATATTTTTCTAATTTTGAAATGACTAATTTTTGCATTAGTCATATAATTATTTTAGATGTATTAAGTACTACCATAGACATCTTAAATACATCTTTCTTTCATATGACATTCAATACACATAAACTAAACTAAATAATGTAGATACGACAAAATATGTGTCCATAAAATTATTCTAATGTAAAATAAAATAACTCATCTATCCATGAGGATAAAGGATTAATTTAAATAAATATTTAATTTATTTAAATTGGATTATTGGAAGAAAGTGTGAATTAATTAAATAAATATAATTTATTTAATTAGTTGGAGGGGATTAGTTAAAGTGATGGTGCATGAGGTGAGCAACCATCTAGTTTTATATAGCACTAGATAAAGACCAAGGTGATGATGTGTAGTTTGCACCAACAATTCAAAAAAAGAGGAAAGAAAAAATATATATATTGAAATCCATCAAGAGGTACTTTATATCAATCATGTAACATATTTCTTAGTAATCCATTTTGAAGTGAAGGATATGTTTTCAAGTAGGAAGGATGGCCCTTCCAAGTTCATGAGAGGTGAGAGGAAGGGATGGCCCCCCTTCATGCTCTTATCAAGTTGGCCAAGAGATGAGAAGGATGGCCCTTCCATGCTCTTGAGCTTAGTTAGAGAGGATGGCCCTCTTGAGCTTTGTCAAGGAGGATGACCATCCATGGTGGACTAGGAGTTGCAAGGCAGATGGCCTCCTTACATGCTCTCTGCAATATTGAGGATGACCTGTGTTAATATTGTTACTATGGAATTAGCTTTGAGGGAATGTGTTAAGATGAATTGAACCAAATATTGTTTATACTATGATGTCTTAATATCATTCTTAATTATGTTATGAAGTATTGATCTCATTATAAATTATACTATGATAGATTAATTTAATACAAATGATGATATTAACTCAATAGTATCTTAATTACTGATCTTTAATATTGCTAATATCCTTTTCTAGTAGATATTATTGTATGCAAAATCAAGAATGTCCCAAATAGCTCAAAAATAGTTAATGCAATTAAGTTAAAGAGCTGAATGAGCTTCAGATAGAGAAAGGGAAGTATGAAGAAAAAGATGTTGCAAATTTAGATTCTTGATTGCATCCTTCATCAACTACATTTCCTTCAATTATAAATACACTTGCTTACTTATTTTATCTTTCATGTCTCACATACTCTCTCTTCAATAACATAGACCATTTTTCTCTTCTAATGATCTTATTTGTCATAGATTGTCTCCATACTATCTTATCATCTTCATTGATTACTCTACACTTCTACAACTTATTCAATAATCAAAGTCTTACTTAAGAATCAAATTTACCTTTTCAAAAACATCACTAGATTCATCTTTCCAGTCTTTCTTCAAGCCCTCTTCATCATTCAGATTTTATATCAATATTGCATCTTCTTGGAGCATTTTGTAATCTCTAATCTTGGATTCGTAATGCTTGTTAGAAATAGACCAAAAATTAAGAATTATGAAGAGAGATAAATACATAACAGAAATAAAAGTTACACAATATGAATACACAATATGAAGACATGATTTAACATGGTTCACCCAATGTGGGCTACATCCACCAAGAAACACTTTCTTAGATTAGTTTTCTCACAGTTACTTGATGCACAAATATTGTTTGGAGCTACACTCAACAAACACTCCCAAATTCACACCTAAATTTACACTCTATTCACCTTCCCAATTCTTCCTATATTTTACCTACTGTATGTTTGTCTATTTATAATTACATCAATATGTAATTGACATAGTGGTTTTACAAAACAATGGTTACCAAACCATGGGCAATATTGGTTTTACAAAACAATGGGTACCAAACCATGGGCCAAGTTAACCCATAATAGTTCCCATCATTCATGGGTGATGACTACGACCACATACAAGTATAAGTAAAACACATATCTATACTCATAGAAAAAGGGGGATCGGATATGTTAAGAGTGTACAGTATTTGAAATACATTGTAATATGGAAATAGACTCCATAACATATAAATCTCCCACTTGGAGACTGATTTCCTCTGAGAAAGCTTCTCAACCCTTCACTATCATTTGTGATGGCCAACCAAAGCTAAAAGTAGCTTCAATTTCTCCCTTGTGACTACCTTGGTCATCATGCCTGAAGAATTTTAACTGGTATGAATCTTCTCTAGCCTCAACTTCTATTCATCCAAAGTTGTCTTGATGAAATGATACCTCAACTATATATTCTTTGTCCTAGAGTAGAATGTGTAGTTGTTTGCTAGGTGTATAGCACTCTCACTATCACTATACAACTTCCCTTCCTCCTGCTTATGCCCCAAGTCCTCAAGAAATTGTTGTAACCAAATCATCTCTTTGCTTGCCTATGTGGCAGCAACATACTCAGCCTTTGCGGTTGACAAAGCCTGAAGACTCCATAGTCGTGAAATCTAGCTCACCACTGTCTCACCTACAGTAAATACATAACCTGTCATATTACTCCTACTATCCAAATCTTCAGCCATGTCTAAATCTACATAACCATGCAAAGTGGTGTCCAATCCACTGTAGCACATAACAGTCTCCATGGTCCATCTCAAATATGAAAGGATCCAATTCACTGCCTGCCAGTGCTCTCTACCAGGATCACTCATGTACCTACTCACTGCTCCCACTGTATGAACAATATCTGGCCTAGTGCACACCATCACATAATCAAGCTACCAACTGCTGGTGAGTAAGGTACCTTGGACATCTAGATTTTCTCCTCCTCTGTCTTGGGACACTACTGCTTTGATAACTTGAAATGGCTTGTCAAAGGAGTCTCAACTGGTTTAGCATCCTGTATACTAAACCTCTCCAAGACCTTCTTAATGTACTCTTCCTAAGATAAAGAAAGATTTATTTCCTTCCTATCCTGAGATATTCTCATTCCAAGGATTTGTTTTGCTACCTCCAAATCCTTCATAGCAAAAGAATTACTAAGTTTTTCCTTGAGTACCTTTATTTCTTGCATGTTCTTTCCTGCAACCAACATGTTATCCACATTGATGCAATACAAGGAGGCAACACTAAGGTTTCACAAAGCTTCACAAACTCAACTCTTGACGGGTTTCTCAAACTCTATACAATTGACTTTTCAATGAACTAGGTTTCTAAGGCTTCCAACTTCCTACAATGGTTTAGACCTTGACCTAGGCTAGATAAGGCATCTAACAAGAATTAATACACCTACCAAACACAAACACATCAATCTCAAATTCCTAAGATTTCCTTTTAGCAAAAAATCTGTTCAAACCTTCAAAAGCCTTGTAGCCCTACCATAGAGGTTTTTCTGACTTAATTTCCTTATAGGGTGTTGAAACAAAATTTTAATCACATTTTTGGACACCCATTTTCCCTTTATACAACATATGCATAAGCTGAGTATGGTTGTTTAAGACCAATTGCTCCAAAATTAGAGTTATATGCCTACAATTAGGCCCATTTAGACCACTTTTACAAACGAAGTTCTTTCCAAACACTTTCTAAACATCTAAACGCAATGGATAGTTACAAGTTGTGTTCCAAAATAACAAAATCTACAATCATTTGTTATTACTCTGTCTTTTGATACACCTTACTACAAAACCATTACTTTTCATGCAAACTCCAAGGGTTTATTGAAAACCTATACTCTTGACTTTCTCTCGGATAAGCACTACCTCAAACTCTTTGAGATACATCTACACATGCTTTATAAACTGTCATACAACCCTTAGAAATAGTATTTCATTAGATGACTACCCTAAACCACCATTTTAAATACAAAACTCAAAGAAAACTCAACTTAGCTTCATGCCCGCAGCCATCAAACAGATTCACCTACTCCACAAAACATTCAAACACCTAAACCTAAACATTTTGGTCCCATTCCATGAGTCACAGTAGTCACAAAGAGTGGAATGGGATGAATTCCATTTAAACCTTAAATAAACCTTAAAATTCTGTCTACTCTGGTAGTTTCAAGAAAGGCCTCTAGAATGCACAAACTATGATGAAAATTCACAAGACCTAATGGAAAAGAAAGATAACTCCGTACTCTAGAACATTCAGTCAGTTTTAAACCTTGACTATACTATACAGGAAAATGGTATGGTCTGCAACAGTGTGTAAACAAGAAAAGGACAGAAAAAAGAGTAATTTATTCAAATTTTCAATTCAAAAAAATCTCTTTCCCCTGTCCTTGGGGTAATGAAGGCATTGATACATTTTCCAAAAAGTCTTCATTGACCTTCAACTTAAAAACCACCTATATTGGTCTTTCTACAACTTCCATCAACCTCATGGGTTAAGTGAGATTGGTTACAAAGTAACACCTCTTTATAAAGGTGATCATTATTGACAAAACAAACATAAAACACTTTTTTTGGTCAGTATTGACCTTATTACTTGACATTTGATGATAAAACCATTATAATTTTGTCCTAGAGCCACCTAGGACCTTATTGACTCTTCATGGCCAAAATGGTCCAAGGTGCTCCTGCACCATACAACCCCCCAGAAAAAGATTTCATGTCCCATGAAACATGCTTATTTACCCCATATCTTTGACATCCACATGGTTCTTAGACTGATGCACCTCCATTCTTGACTAATCTATGTTGCTTGGTAGCATGTCCTCCATCTTTAACCTTGTCATTGCCTTTAGACTGTTGAACCACTAAGAATGTGCCTACTCTTTGTCCTACATCAGACTTTGGTGTATTTCTTGACTCGTGATTAGTATGTATACCATGTCCACTTTGCCTTGGGGCTGTCCCACTCTGTATCCCTGATCCATTCATGCACTTGTCTACTCTCAATCCATCATTATTCCTTAGACTTTGCTGCAATCTGTTTACCAGGTTGCAACCTTTGCCATTGTCACCCAAGTCACTATTTTATCAGGGCCATTCAGTACCATGTCTGCAAACCCATTTGTCCCCTTAGCCTTTCTCTCAACCAAAGCGCGTAATATTGTTCCTATCATAACATATTTGTGCCAATCAACTGTCAACTCATACTTTATACTTGTTTCAACCTTCATATCTGTTGTTATAGCACTCTCATCTTTTTCCTCAACCTTCACAAGTTCTTTCCTTCAAAATATAACAACCTTGGTTTTACCCTTCCCTTTCTCATCCTCCTAGAAGGGTTTTAGCTTAAACATTTTGTCATCTTTCTTGATAAGGTAGGTGTTCTCCCAACCATCATACAATGACTTTCTATCAAATTGCCATGGTCTCCCCAATAAAAAATGGCAACAATCCATAGGTAAGACATCACATGGGACCCTATCTTTGTATTCACCAATTTGAAAATCTACATATGCTTGCTCATTTACTAAAACGGACTAACTATCATTTACCCAAGAAGCTTTGTATGGTGCTACATGAGGCACTTTAGCTAGTTTCAACTTATCTAACATCTCCCTAAACACCATGTTATCCTGTGAACTTGAATCAATAACAACCTTGCATACTTTCCCTCTACATTTGCATGTAGTCTTGAACAAGTTACTTCTTTGACTCATGTACTCCTCCTTAGGGGTCTGCAACAGTGTTCTTCTCAGCATTAGTGTCTCTCCTTTCTCTGAAACAACTTCAACATATGGAGGTTTAGAACTTTCACACTCTTCCTCAGAAACAAGTTGAGTTCTTCTTTCACCTTTCCTTTCACTATTTGATGTTGAACCTTTCTTTTCAAGCCACTTAAAGGCTTGATGTCCAAACTCGTTACAATTATAGCATCTACCCACAAACACATTGGAACTTCTTCCACCTCCAAATCTGCCCCTTGCACCTCTACCTCTAAAAACTGCACCTTGTCCTTGTCCTTTGTTTACATCATCCTAATTTTCACTTGCTTGTCTTGTGTTAGGAAAGAATCCTCTTTCTCTCATGTTGGTGCCTCTTCCTCTAGTTGCTTTGTCTTGCCTTCTTTTTATCTTTTCATCCACCCTGATAGCCAATTGGAAACATTCTTCAATAGTCCTTAGGTTAGCAACAACTAATTCATCTTGGATGTTAACTCTCAATCCTCCTAGATACCTAGAAACCTTCTCAACTTCATCTTCCATTCTTCCTGATCTTATACTCAAGTTATAAAATTCATCAGTGTAAGTTTTAACATCTAGATCTCTTTGTTTCAAACATTGCAATTTATTATACAACTGAACACTATGATCCTTAGGAAGAAAATTACCTTTTAATTTTGCTACCATGAGGTCCCAATAGATGATATTTGACTTAGCTCTTTTTCTCCTATGAGTTTGTTCATATCCTCACCATAGTAGAGCATGTCCTTTAAGCTTGGTCTTGGCTATCTTGACCTTCTGATCATCAGGTACATCTTCACTTTCAAAATGATTGTCCATGGCCGCAACAAAATCAAATAGTTCATCATCATTCAAATTTCCACCATATGTGGGCAAATCAACCATTACCTAGAATTTATCATCCTTGACCACCTTTAGAAGCTTAGCAAACCTTTGATCTTCAAGATCCAACTCCTCTTCTTCCTCTTCTATTTATAGAAACTCTTCTTCTTCATCACTAACATCTTCTACCACCATCCCTTTTCTCTGGTTTGATTCAATGGTTTCAAGCCTAGCCAACACAATATTGGATGACTCTTACAACTTAGTATTTTTCTCCTTTAACTCCTGCAACTCTCTAGCAGTACCACTATTCTTTGAAGGCATTTTCACAACCTTATCTCTTCACTTTCCACTTGTCAATTCCTATTCTCACCACAAGGGATCTAATCCCTATGCTCTTATACCAATTTGATGCAATACAGGGAGGAAACACTAAGGTTTCACAAAGTTTCACAAACTCAACTCTTGATAGGCTTCTCAAACTCTTCACAATTAACTTTTCAATGAACTAGGTTTCTAAGGCCTCCAACTTACTACAATGGTTCATACCTTCACTTGGGATAGATAAGGCATCTAGAAAGATTATATCCACCTACCAAACACAACCAAATCACTCTCAAATTCTTGAGATTTCCTTTTAGCAACAAGTCTGTTCAAACCTTCAAAAGCCTTGTAGCCCTACCATAGAAGTTTTTTCTGACTTAATTTCCTTATAGGGTTTCAAACCCAAATTTCAATCATAGTTTTGGACACCATTTTACCTTTATACAACATATCCAAGAGCAGAGTATGGTTGTTTAAGACCTAGTGCTCCAAAATTGGGGTTTTTTGCCTGTAATTATTCCTATTTAGGCCACTTTTACAAAGGAAGTGATTTCCAAACACTTTCTAAACATTTAAACTCAATGGACAGTCACGAGTTGTGTTCCAAAACAACAAAATCTACAATCATTTGTCAGTGCTTTGACTTTTGAGACACCTTACTCCAAAACGCTCACTTTTCATGCAAACTCCAAGGGTTTATTGAAATACCTATACTCCTGACTTTCTCTCAGAAAACAATTGTGTCAAACACTTGGGATACATCCACACATGATTAATAAACCCTCATACAATCCTTAGCAATAGTATTTCATTAGATGACTGCCCTAAGCCACCATTTTCAATACAAAACTCAAGGAAAACTCAACTTGGATTCATGCCCATAGCCATCAAACAGATTCCCCTACTCGACAAAACATTCAAACACCTAAACCCTAACATTTTGGTCCCATTCCATGAGTCACAGTAGTCACATATTGTGGAATGGGATGAATTCCATTTAAACCTTTAAAAAAGAACCTCAAAATTTTGTCTACTCTAGCAGTTTCAAGAAAACCCCTCTGGAATGCACAAACTATGATGAAAATTCACAAGACCTAATGGAAAAGAAAGATAACTCCGTACTCCAAAACATTTAGTTAGTTTTAGACCTTGACTATATCATACAGGAAAATGATACGGTCTGCAATAGTGTGTAAATAGGAAAAGGATAGAAAAATAGAGTAATTTATTCAAATTTACAATTCAAAAAAAATCTATATCCCTTGTCCTCAAGGTATTGAGAGGTGTTTATATATTTTTGAAATAGTTTTCATTGACCTTCACCTAAAAAACCACCTATATTGGTCATTCTACAAATTCCATCAACCTCGTGGGTTAAGTGAGATTGGTTACAAAGTATCTCCTCTTTACAAAGGTGATCATTATTGACAAAACAAACATAAAACACTTGTTTTAGTCAGGAGTGACCT
The DNA here is from genome assembly GCA_027924645.1 of Cunninghamia lanceolata. Taxonomy (NCBI): domain Eukaryota; kingdom Viridiplantae; phylum Streptophyta; class Pinopsida; order Cupressales; family Cupressaceae; genus Cunninghamia; species Cunninghamia lanceolata. The sequence goes on from BSBN01000297.1 coordinate 10,645,715, forward strand.
TATTACATGACATTTGATGATAAAACCATTATAATTTTTTCCTAGAGCCACCTAGGACCTTATTGACTCTTAATGGCCAAAATGGGCCAAGGTGCTCCTACACCACACATACAGACATAGAATAATAGAACTACCATAATCAAATTTCTTGATAAATATGCAATGGTCTAAATCAAACCTAGAGTATCTATGATCCATCATTAAACTATCAAATTTCATGTACCACTATCGTGGAGCTTGTTTTAGTCCATACAAGCTCTTGTTTAGTTTGCACACCATGTTCTCCTTCCATGTGACCTTATATCCCCAAGGCTGCTCCATGTATAAGTCCTTCTCCAAATCACCATAAAGGAATGCAGTCTTCACATCTAGCTCCTCTAAGTACAAATCTTCTGCTACCACTATCCCAAGAATAGTCCTAATTGAAGTCATTTTTACCACTAGAGAAAAATCTCATTATAATCAATACCTCCTTTCTGTACAAACCCCTTGACCACCAACTGGGATTTGTACCTTTTTCTACCTCCATCATCCTCTTTGACTCTATACACCCACTTGTTCTACAATGCTCTCTTACCTTCAAGTGGGTTTCCCAAATCCCAAGTCTCTTGGCATCAACCTGGATTGCTTCCTCAAAGCACTGTGGGTCTCCATTGTCAGTGGGTAAGAAATAATTAAGAGATGGAAAAAAATGTTCAAGTTGCCTTCTTACCTTAAAATATCTCCTTACCTCAGGAGTTTCAGATTCCTATGGAATAGGTACCTGAACTATTTGCTTGGACACTTTACTATCTACAATGTCCTCTATCACTATGTACTCTTTTCTGGATTTCTCTCTTTGATCCTGTAACTAGTACTATTTGTATATGATTTTTTCATTAAAGACCACATTCCTAGATCGAATGATTTTCTTGTCCTTAAGACTCCAAATCTACAAACCAAAATTATCCTCACCATAACTAATAAAGGCGTATTTTTTAGTTTTAGCCTCTAACTCAGTCCTATCATCTTTATCCATATGAATAAAGGCTTCACAACTAAATACTCTAAGAAATGAATAATCAAACTTCTTACTCGACCAAGCTTCTTTAGGTCCTCCATCTAAGGTCATTGAAGGTCCTCTATTTATCAAATATACATTAGTGTTCACTGCTTCTGCTTAAAACTAAAAGGGCAGTGCTACATCCAACCTCATGCTCCTAGCATGCTCCATTATAGTCTTGTTCGTTCTTTATAACACTCCATTTTGCAATGGAGTTCCTAGAATTGTCCTCTATCTATGAATTCCATTCCTAGAATAGTAATAAAAAATTCATTGCTACAATATTCTCCACCATTATCTAACCCGAGACATTTTAACTTGAGACCTGTTTCATTCTCAACCAAGGATTTCCATCTTTTAAATGTATCAAACACATCAGGTCTTCTCCTAATCACATACACCCAAACTTTCCTAGTTGCTTCATGAATAAATATTACATAATAAGTTGAACCACCAATAGAAGATACCTAAGCCTGCCCCCATACATTTCAATGAACCGGTTCCAACATATTGTCCTTTCTCTATGGTCCAACTTTGAGAAACTTTACCCTTATATGTTTTCTATACACATAGTCTTCAAAATAATCTAAATCAACTTCTTTCAATCTGGGCAATCTATCCTTCAAAATATTCATGCCCTTTTGGCCAATATGACCAAGCCTATAGTACCACAAAGTTGCATCTGCTTCTGTAGAAACTAAATTAATATAATCACCATTACTAGATAAATACAAGGTACCAATCTTCATACCTCTTGCTACCACAGGATAACCCTTGGACACCTTCGAAGAATCTATTGTAAAAGTCACCATACAATTGTCACTGCCTAGCTGCCTCGCAGATACCAAATTTTGTCTCAACTTGGGCACATGCCTGACATCCTTTAGTAGCCAAGTGTTCTCATTCCACATCTTGACTTGAACACATCCTTTTCCTACTATTCTGCAAGGCTCGTCATAACCAAGATAAACATGTCCAAAATCCCCTTGAACATAATCAATAAATCAATACCTATGTGGTGTAGCATGAAAAGAAGCCCATGAATCTAAAACTGAAGACTCAACAATATTACCCATGGAGAGAATTAATGCATCCTAACAAACATTACCTGCTGTCACAATTACCTCCTTGGTGTCTTCCTGATTGTTCTTCTTTCCCTAGAGAGCCCAACAATCTTTCCTCGCATGCCTAATCTTTCCAGAGTGCCATAATTCTCTCTTGATCCTTGATTTTGACCTTCTATCACCATTTGACTTTCACAGTTTCCTTTCCCTTTATATTTTTGTCTCCCTCTAATATCCATAGCTAAAGAATTGCATGAAGGAGAAGACTCTCTATAGCTTTTCCATCATATTTCCTCATTAAGGATTACTCCTAAAACATCCTCAAACTTCAACTTGGCATTGTTAGAGACTTAGTTCCTTACAGTAATCACCAGGCTATTACAACTCTTTAATAACAAGCATAAAATATGTAGATCCCTAACTTCATCATCAAAGTCAATTTTTATAGAGTTCAACATACTCATGACCGTATTAAATTCATTTAAAATGATTAGTAACTAAAGCATTTTTAGACATCTTCATGTTAAATATTTTTTTCATTAAAAATATTTTTTTAGAAGTAGAAGGTTTCTCATATAACTTCCCTAATGCATTCATGAGATCTTATGTAGTTTTCTCCTATGATATATTAAATATGAATGAAGATGCAAGACATAATTGGATGGCCCTGAGTGATTTCCTATCAAGAAGTTCCCAATCATCATCTAACATACTTGCTAGTTTCTTTCTTTTTCCTTCCAATGGAGCATGGAGGTCCTCTTGATAGAGGTAATCCTCTAGCTACATCTTGCATAGACCAAAGTTATGCCCATTGAACTTTTCAACCTTTGATCTACTATCATTATCCATAGCTCCCACTTGAGCTAGTTTCCCTTCCAACAATTCAACACTATATCAAATTCAAACTGATACTCTGATACTAATTGTTAGAAATAGAATAGAAATCAATGCAGAATAATTTCTTAGAATCGTAGTAACAAGAATTATGAAGAGAGATAAATATAGAATAGAAATAAAAGTTTCCCAATATGAAGACAAGATTTAATGTGGTTCACCCAATGTGGGCTATGTCCACCAAGAAACACTTGCTCAGATTAGTCTTCTCACAATTATAATGCACAAATATTGTTTGGAGCTGCACTCAACAAACTCTCCCAAATTCACACTTGAATTTACACACTCTATTCACCTTCTCAATTCTTCCTACATTTTACCTATTGTATGTCTGTCTATTTATAATTACATCAATAGGTAACTGGCATAGTAGTTTTACAAAACAATGGGTACCAAACCATGGGCCAAGTCAACCCATAATCCTAATTTTTTTTTCGGGGGCTACCTTCTCCAAACCCTAGCAAGGATATGTTAACAGTGTAAGTATTTGAAATACATTGCAATATGGAAATAGACTTCATAACATAACAATGTTCTCAAATTCTTCTTTAGTATTAAAAATGTTTTCTTATTTCCTTTCTATATTCACTTAATGATATCTTCATCGGTGGCTCTTGCATTATCTCAACCGCATCATTGTTATTCGAAACATCAAACAAATGATTACAAATACATTTGTCTTTTATTAGTCCTTTCAATTATTCTATGGTCACAAATTCTCTTTTAATGGAATCACAATCACTTACTCATTTTCTTTCTTAGGGCATGTATGCAATAACATTCATTCTATGTTCTTATTTATCCTCATTGGATTTGAACATTACTTCTTTATCCTTCCCAACCTTGGGCTAATGATATATTGGAAGGTAAACTACAAGATGACAAGAACAAGGTAGTGAAAGAGATCATTATATACAAAGGCAAATTCCAAGATTGAAGATGAAAGAAAAACAATAAGGAGTATTGTTGGTCATGATGTTAGTCATTCACAAACATAGAATAAAAGTTACACAACAACCTTTACTCATCTTGAAAGATACGATGAATTCAGAGAATTCATGATCCCAAGTCTCCGTTGATTAGGTCTTAATCTACTGACGTTACTCAGCGGTTGATGTGTGTTGCTGTTTTCCATTCAGGGGCCTTACGTGTTTCTGCAAAGTTCATCATCATTATCTTCAAATATCCTGATCTGTATGTCTGCTCTGCATAAATCTCCAATAATTCTACCTCTGCACTGTGAAGTTAGTCAAATAATGTGCCTACAGGCTGATATTTGCATGATTTCCATCATTATTTATGATTCTTTGCATGATATTTTCAATAATACATGCACTTAACTCAAATATGCTAATGATTTTCAGTTACCTATGGGATTTCAGCATATTTCTCTGTTCTGCTTGTTATTTATCATGATTTGCAGTTATGGTGATGAATTTATGAAATTGAAAAAGGAAAAAGGGTTAAAGAATGAGATTCCCAAAACTACTGGACTTAGATCACTGATTCACATACAAGCTCCCATACATGCAATGAAAAGAAGGAAACTAAAATCATACTTCACCAGGACATTCCACAAATCTGCATGATCTAGTGCAAATCTTCAAAGGAAAAGTTGACAACAACATGTAATGAAATGAAAGCGCTTCTAGTTGAACACAGCATTCACTAGTACATATCCAGAAATCAACAGGAAGATTACGTAAAATTTACAATCAGGATGTAATCTGAAACTTCATATCCATTCAGTATGCTCAAGAACAGGTACATTTACAGTGATCTGAAGAAAGAACCTTGACATTTAAACAATTCTATCCTCATTAGTCTTAGTAATCTGATCTCCTAATTGATTCTACAGTAATTAGCCTTGATGCGCCAGATGCGTCTGTGTATTCTAATGTATCTCTATCTATTTCTTTTGACAAGCTCTGGCCTTTATATAGATCAAATGCCAGAAAATAGTTACAATGGTCCAAGGATTAGGATCCTCTCATAATAATCAACGGTCCAGATGAAAAGCACATGCTTCGCCAGTTAGCAAATGTACAGCTGGCACAGAATATTCCAGCATCTTCAACTTGATTCGGTCTCCAGCTGGCGAACAGCATATTTGACAATATCCTCCTCATGTCTGGCTCATATTGCCTCCATGTGCAACTTTGTAATTATCAGCTTCAGCAGCAGCCCTAACAGCATCATGACCTCAATGCTCAGCTTCAGCAGCATCATCATGACTTCCTGCAAGTAAACAAACATTAAGTTCATCATCATGCGGATAAACAACAGGAAGTAAACACTTTATTAAACAAGCCTCCAAAAATGTGTAGCTACAGGCAATCGGGCCCCAAATCAGTGGAAAATTATGCACTAAATGCATAAACATCTCCAAAACACCCGGGTCAACCATCGTTGACCGGAAAATCAGCAATCGGGTCTTCAAATTTCCATCGCTTCATGTTCCCGCCCATTTTCTTGTATATCGGGTTCAAAATATGATCATGATGATCTCAAAATATACAAGGAAATAACCGCCTTTTAACCATCCTTCGAATCCGGCTTTGCATGCTCTGTTTGCATGTTTCGGGTCATCATCATATTCGGGCTTCATGTGTGACCACATATGATCAGGGTGACAAATTTAGACTTGGCCGATGGCACCAGTTATACCGACGCCAAAAATCATGATGATGCCCAACTCTATGTCTTCTATCTAGCCGCAGGATATCATGAAATATGATGCTCCTCCCCTCTGAATGCTCTGATGAAAAGCACATCAGGATGTTTCGTTTCTGCATATTGGGGAAAGAAAGACATCATCATCATCATCATGATGAAGACAAACAGGAGGATTTGGAATATGATCCTGCTACTGAGGAAAGGAATATCATGGTGACGTCATCGTCATATTTGGGCTTCATTAAAATACAAAAGATGACGTCACCGTCATGTTTCGTTAAGATCAGGAGATAAATGTAATATCGGGTCACCTAAGGAAGATGATCAGGATGATCTATATGACCCCTTTGCGGCCAAGGCAACCCTCTCAAAAGATCAGGATGATGATGATGATCATCATCATCATATCCGCACTAGGTGATTTAAAATATGAACCTGCTGAATGTCCAGATGGTGTCATCAGGATATCCGGGGCCTTCGTTAGACTTAGAACATGACGTCATCATCATATTGGCGAACAGGATCATGCCTTGGAAAATATCCTGCCGAAGGAGAAATGTGATGGTGACGTCATCCTGATATTTGTTTCTTCGTTTATCAGGTCGGGATGACGTCATCAGGATATTTGCAAAAGGTTATACTTCTCGGCAGGAGGATATTGCTAAATGTCGGGTAGAGAAACAAGATCATGATGATCTTGACAACATGACTTAGGAATGGAATATCACCCTCCCTCTGAAAGATAAGGTGATCATCATGATCACGCAAAAGGAGATCAGGAGGATATTACGAAATATGATCCTGCCTTGAAAGATCATGATGATGATGATCACCAGGACTTTGACGTGCACGTGCAAATTTTGCAGATGGTGGGTTTCTTAAGCAGAGTGATATTATAATATCAGCATGATATTATAATATCGGGTGATGTTAGAATATCATGATGCTCGCGATGTTTCCAAGGTCGCTTGACGGGAAAAGCTTACTATGACTTAAAGTTGACGTCTGGATATTGGGACTGCATGATTTTTATCGGGGGGGGTTTCAAATATCATGATGATGATCTTCATACAGCAAAACTGAGTTTATAACATATGACCCTCTTCATGCGAATATCAGGTTTGACCAAAACTTTGACTGTGCATAACTCGCTCATATGGACGAATTTTCGGGTGATGTAAAAGGCAAACCTGCATGGAATTTCAAGCTCTTTCTAACTATGAGGTCATAGAAACAAAATATGAACTTTGACAAACTAACCTCATGATGATGACCAACCTCATCCTGCCCTTCATGATGATGATGCACCTGACTTATTTTTACCAAACCGCCAGAAAGCAGACAACACAAGCCAAGCCAAAAGTTGGGTCCCTATTTTGATAAGTTAAAATGGGGCGTATTGTGTAACCACACAACAACTTGCCACCAAAGAAAACAACAAAATTCAAATAATTCAAGTGATATGATCATATTCATCTATAGTATTCTAATTCTTTCTAAGTAAAATCATCATGATTTTTGAATGATAAAGTTTCATCAAGGTAACAGTGCTAACAAAGGATCATGTGTGTGCATATGATTAATTATCCTCATCTTGAAAGTAAGTTGAAAACATAAGTAACTGGTGTTAAACTACATAGTTGGAGATCATCCCTCATAGCCAACCTGGATAGAGCCTTGCTGCCAGCAGGCGTCCATAACCCCGGCAAGGTTATCTATACAATCTCCCTAAGTAGAGCCCCACTGCCAGCAGGCGTCCATAGCCCCGGTAGAGTTACTTAGATGGCCTAAGTTTATTGTTTATATATTTTCTATTTATATACTTATATTTGATATCATCATGTCAGCTCATTTATACAAGGGGTAGTCACTTGCAGCTTTAGGTTGGAGATTGTATTGGTAGCAAGGGAGTCCCTTTAGATTTTTCACTTAACACCTATACTCATATCTTCAACAAGCCCAAGGCTGTTAGGTGTTTCATTGTGTTTGATTCACTTTGGACAAGAAAAAGCACCCTGATGAAAAGACATCATAAACCTGATCATGAACACTTCTTAGAATGAATCATAACCTATATTTAAATGTGATCTCATCACTTGAATCTTAACAATTTAATTATTTTCTTAAGGTGATGAAGTGCATCATCTTGACTTATCAAAACAAAACTCAACCAAAACAACACAAAACAGAAGAAACACTATACAAACAACTAACCTACAAAAAGGAAACAACAGGAACAGAACAAGAAAGCAAAACAAGCAGACTATACAAACAACTAACCTACAAAATTATATACAAACCACTACTAGGCAAACAAAAACCAAAAAAAGACCTAAGGACACATGTATTTGCATACTTCTTTTGATTGTGCAGGAGCATCAGGGTATTAGTTATGGTTCTCAACCTAGCAAATTTATCTTTATATTCTGTAGAATATTCTGATATTCTGAATTCACTGTATTCAACAGAACAACTTTTGATGATCAGCAACTGAGGAAGCTCATCATGTTCATGATTAATCCATATGCATGTCTTATCTTCTGAATTTCCATAATTAAAATAATATTCAACATCATTTACTGTGTGTTACCTTTTGAGTCGCCCTTGTTTATTTATGTATTGGTAATATTTCTTGAACAAAAGCCGGTTTATCGTGCTATATTCCCGATCATCCTTTTTTTTTTTGTAAATCGGCTCTCCATCCTTTAATTTTTACCCGTGCGTCGCCTTTGTAAACAAAGTCACTTAAGGTTTGAACCTTTGAACCCTAACCATTCTCAAAGTCTAAAGTTCAATGGTTCAATGTGTCTGAAGTGTCGTATAAAGCAAGTTGTTTTGTCTTTGCCTCAAGCGTCTTGGAAGTTTCGGGTTGAACTTGAACTTCCCGCTTGAACTCTTCCGCGGGGTTCAATGGTTCAAGGTTCAAGGTTCAAGGTTCAAATAGTTCAAAGTTCAAAGAGTTCGCTATTTCATAATTTGGGACCTTATACTAGAAGCCGCGTAACCTTCTGTTGGTCTATATAGCCCATGTGTCGTTGAACCTTCATATTGAACCATCGCGTTGAACCATGTTTCAAAGGTTCAATGGTGCGAAAATTTGGTAAGTTTGGTCCCATCTGCTCCCGCGGTTTTCCAAGCCAAATTTAGCGGGAAAGTTGGAGGAGATTTTGTCAGGAACTCATCATAAAAGCGAGAGCTCTAATTTAACGGAGGCTACGGATAATTATTGTACCTCATGATGGCGCGACAACATTACTTGCTATTAATGGAAAAATCAGAGTTCACGTCCCTTCAAAAGTTTTTGGCACGTATTGATCTGAGCGATAGACATTCATTCTGGTAAGTGCCATTGTTAGCCAAAAACAACCCAATTTTAGCGAGTAATCACATTGTGCGACGCGGAGGAGAATAGCGCTGAAAGTGTAAGGCTCTCGTTCTTCAAGCTTTCGCAGTGCTTTCAAATTTCCTGAAGGTGAGTTCTATTTCCCCCTGTACTATTCTGAGTTCTTATACTGGAAAGAAGAACCCCTAGAATTTCTGTTATTTTCGAGATTCGAATTGCTATATCATAGTCTTCCCAATATGTCTTTGAAGTCTACATGTTTGGGGGATGAACACGGCCCCAGTCTTATTTATTCCCACTCAGAGTTTGGAGACACCGCATTAGTTCAGTATGACTTGGAGGAATTCATAGAAAGAACAAAGAACCCTGTCCAAACCCCCACAATGAAGAAGATTGTAGACAGTGGTTTAGTGGAAGCTGCAGCCTTTCCTCAGGCCATTCTATGCCCTGAATTGGTTCAAGAATGTATAAACAGATATGACCCCCAGAACAGATGTGTCAAAAACGCCAACGGGGATGTGCTGTTTTCTGTCAACAGACAAACCCTTATGTCTGTGATGAAGATACCGCATAAGGGGGCATATTCCAACCTCGACATTACCTCCTCCAATGGATATTTCTCAGAAAAGAAACCAACTTACAAGAGTGTGATAGCACGGAATTGGCTGCTAAAGTTTCAGAAAGGTGGTTCAAGGCTGCCCAGACCCCTCACTAGAGACCATTTAATACAGGAAGTAAGGGATATTGTGGTGTTATTGAACAGATTGAGAGGCAATCAACATGCCTATTACTGGGAAGACTGGATGTACTTTTTTATACAAGTCGTCCTCCAGGGTGAACAATACTTGGATTGGGCCGAGATAATAGCTGACTGTCTGCATCAGAGCTTAAATAATCGTCTGGGCAACAGGGATTTCTTTATGTCTTCTTATCTGTTTTACTGTTTAGCCTCCACAAGAGATTGGTTTGACCTGCCTCATGAGCCTTTAGATGAAAGCAGCAAAGTTTATCAATATTACTCACAGTTGCAAAGAAAAAATTGTTATGAAAATTACAAGAGGATCAATGATGTCTTCACTGGGAAGATGACCTATGAATTGACAGGTAACCCAGGTAAGAGAATGACCAGTGAAGCAATGCAGCTAATCAGTATCTACGGTAGCTTTTTCATCCAATTCTCTGAGTTCACCTATATCAGAGTTGGGGGATTCGATGGCGAACCAACGAAGTTGCCCAGATATGTATTTGATCGTTTTGTACTAATAGAGGTATGTCGGCAATTGGCACATGTTCATAAAAAATTTCCATCAAAAAGGGGTTGTGGTATTTCTTTTCCTGTTGAACTTGGGCATTATTCATGCCTGTCAACTTCTGATGCTTTAAATCTGGGGGTGAACCTCAAGAGGTTCAATTTTCAATCCTTCACTGCTAGAACCAAATTCGACAGTAAAAGTTTTGTTAAAGATAATTTAAATTCTGGAACAGGGCACTCGCACCTTCCTAAGCTGGAGGATTATTGGATGGATTGTCCAGATGAATTTGAAGTTAGGAGAAGGTTATGGTGCAGGTTTTCTTTAAGACAAATAATTACCTTTAACTTAGACATGGACATTTCTGGAGTTCTTGTTGATGATGAAGAAGTGGTTGATCCACAATTTGAGAAGGTGGAGCACTTACCCATTCCAGAGGTGGACTGGAGCAAGAAAGAGGAGGACAGGATTGAAATTAAGACCCTCCCGGTGATAAGGAGGACTGAAAAATGGTTGAGAGAAAAGAAGCAACAGGGGTCTCAAGATAAAAATGTTCAACAATTATCTTCAGTGGTTGCATCACCACTTCCCCTGGATCCTTCTAATCAACCTCTTGCTATCTGTGGTGCAGGTGCTTCTGAGCCATCACCTGAAAAGAGCCCTGTCACCAAGAAATCCAGAAGGGTCCTCACAGATATTCTGCCTTCTCGTGTCACCAGGCTGAGAACCAAAGGTAAAAGGAAGAAGCCAGTTTCTGAGACAATAATTGTCGACTTAAATTCAGAAGAAGAAGCAGAGGACCCCATGGGGGACAGAGAAGCAAGCCCAACCAGAACAGAAGCAGTTGATACTGGTTCACAGTCAGAGGATGTTTTGGGTACTCCGGAAATGTTGATGATTTCAGATAAACCTTCTGATGGAGAAAAACTCAGGGAGACAACCCCGGCACCAAAGTGGCTAGAGAGCTCTATATCTGATAAAAAGAAGGTGGTTCCTTTCATTCTCCCTCTGGAAGATATGGTAAGTAAATGTCTGGGGAAGACCCCCAAGTCCAAAAGACTTAAAACAGTATCCAGGATAGATATTGACCCAAGCACTGGTAACTGGAGCGCAGAAATAGCCAAACCAGTGACCGAGGAAGAGGTTCAAGATCCTACAGTGCATGATTTCACTGTGGAAAAGATAGACCTCGGTACTGCCTCCAGAGCTGCGGATGTACACCATCTCGAAGCTTCGACTAAAAGAATGGTCAATCGAACGATGAAAGATGAAAGGGACAAAAGAGAATTAAAACAAACTCTGCGTGCAATGGCAGAGTATATTGAAGCCATCAACAATCCTAACCCGCAGCCAATCTCACAAGTTCCCTTGTCTTTTGACCCAAAGTCACCCGTCAATCAGAAAATGTTAGATCAAGTTCATAGGAGCAAAATGGTCTCAAAAACATTTGATGGCTGGTTAGACAGCATTGAGCAAAGGGGAACTGAGTATATCCATGAACTCAAAGGCATATATGACCTGACTGCTACTACCATTGAAGATCTTAAAGCACAGGTTGCTGTCTGGGCTAAGGACGAAGGCAAGTGGACCAGTGTGATGAACCAAATAGAGGAAGTTCGGAAATATGGGCTGGAAAAGTTTTTGGCAGAGATGAAACTGACTGGTGTGGATGAGGATTTATTGTATGTGAACAAAAAGAATATCGAATGGAGGAACTCCATATCCCGACAAGCACGCTTTGAAGTCTCAAAGCTCATTAAGGAGATAACGGACTTCACTCAGTCATTGCAATGTGATTTACAGTGTATCGACGTAAAATACATGAAGGATGATGGAAAGCCTGAAGAAGATGTTGAAGCAGTAGCCCAATCCTTTAGGGATAAGATCCGTTTTGTTAAAGAGAATGATAATATTCTTATTGAGGATTTCTCCAGAATTTCTAAAGTCGAATCCCTGCTCTACCTCTGTATCGACGCACTCCCTGAACACAAGGAAAAATTCGGGAAAATGCGAAGGGAAAAGGAGGTCTGGAAATTGAGGATGAAGCATATAGGCATACCAAACTTTCCTAAAATTCAGGAGTTCGTGGCTGCCTTTCAGGAGTGGAGAACCCAGCATGCTTCCCAGGCTCTCGACAGCAAATCAGGGGATGCTGATTCATCGCCCCAGTCATAACCGCATCAGCTCTTTCTTTTTCAAGTCTTTAATTTATGTTATTTCTGGCAACTTTAATCTTTTACGATCAGTTGTTAAAACTAAATCCCGTATGGGTCAGAGTGATGTTAACTCTGAGTTTAATTTGCTCAAGGACATGGTTAAGACTTGGATATATATTTGTTTTTTTTAGAATTTCAACAGGAGAGAAAGTGAGGGAAAGAAAAGAGGAAAGGGGAATTTCAGAAAAACTGTGTTTTATTTTTATATATGATGATTGTTTGAAAAATTTTCATCTGTGAATGAAAGGAGGAACGATTGCTGCTTATTTGGATCTGTGCGTCTAAATGTGTGAAATTTGATTTTCTGTGAGAAATCTTCTTTTACCTGGTAATTGCTCTTTGTTTGAACAACCCATCATATGTATTATCTTTCCTTTCGAGTTCAGCAAGTTTGTATAAACATATTCATGTATTCGAATGTACTAAAGTAGAATCTGTGCATTCTATCCTGCTGCTGTATAAATTAATCGCATTCATGACATGGCTATGTATGGATGTTAGTCAGCCTTAGGCGTTTTCTGGTTAAAAATGCAATTTAGTTAGTTGAATAGGCTAAAATTCATTGAAAATCATAAAGGGAGCTGTACCTGAATTCAGAGGGGAACTAATTCAAAAGGTTCACCCATTTGTTGCTTAACTCATTTGTTCTTGAAAGAAGGGTATAGGGTCAGAGCAAGTAATTTTCAGAATAAGAGCAAATCTGTTAACCAACAGTTTTTGGCGACTCTACTGGGGAAATTAGACAAAATCATTAATTATTAATCGCCTGAATATGAAGCAACAATGGTGCTTCCACACGAAAACATAATTCCTGTTTTGCAACCCAATCTTGGATTTCAGGACGAACAGGAAGATATCATCGGTCAGTTGAATACTCTTGCTTGGCGTACTCGTCGAAATAGTGAAGATTACAGAAGAGCGAGCAGAGTGTTGGAACAAGAAGAAGAGTTGGCCGATAACCTGAGATTACTGTTACTCAGGCAAAGAAGAAGGCAGGCAAGAAACGCTGCAAGAAACCAAGCCCTTGAGGTACAAAGAAATTAGGAACAACAAAGAAATCAATAACTGCCTACCTAGTTCCAATATTATTTTAAGCTGGATTCTAGGCCCTACACCAGGTCTTCGAGAAGAGAGGGAGTTGAAGACCCTACCTTTCAAATATTGCAAAACCTTAATTTTCCTTATATCCCTACCCGTGCAAGAAAAGCAAGAAGTAGACCCCCTAGTCCTTCTAGGCCTGCTACTTCCCCTCTCTGCCAAGCTTTAACCCTTTCAGGCACTGCTATCCCCTTAGCTATAAATTTTCTACCCATGGCTCAACCTTGGGGAGCTGCCATAGGGCCTCTGAACCTAGGGGCCAACCTTAATCCATTACCTAAAAATGCAAGAGAGAATTTGCCCAGGTTCAATGGAGACGGTAAAACATCACCGGAAGAACATTTATGTGCCTTTGCAGCAGCATGCAGTGTACTGGGTGTTCAACACCAGGACGTTGCCATAAGACTCTTTGTACAGACTTTGACCGACACTGCTGCACAATGGTTCTACCACCTGACTGATGCCTCAATTACGAATTGGAATGAAATGAAAACTGCCTTTGAAAATAGGTTCAAGAGTGCAGAGGACGAACATTACCTCCTTGCACAGCTGACTCAACTTAAAAAGGAGATTCATGAACCTATGAGGGAGTTCGTGGCCAAATTTAATAGAATTGTGAATAAAATCTCTGCTACAAAAAGACCGTCTGGCGAAAATCAAAAATGTTTCTTTATTAATGCTATGCCTCCTGATATTAGCTTCCATCTCAGGAGAGGTGCAATTGCCGATTTGACAGCTGCACAAAACCTAGCAGTTGGATTGGAAGATGATCTCATCATGGCCGGCAAATGGAAGAGAGAGGTTCAGGTGCCAAATGCCCAATCCTCATCTTCTACGGACCCTGTAGTACAGAGGTTGGTTAATGATATGATTGCCTTAAAGAGGCAATTACCTAAGGCTGGCGCCCCTTTCCAGCAACCGTACCAAGATATGAGCAGAAGAAATTTGAATCAGCAAGCAAATACTGGTAGAACTTTACCCTTAACGGCACCACAACCAAGACTGGCTATTGAACCTGCTCCTGGAAGAGGAAACATGTGCATTTTTCACTTGACTACTGACCATGATGGGAATTCTTGCCCAGAAATGCTCAGGTACACTCAGATGACTGCTACTCAAGATATGCTAGGGGAAGCCACAGAAGATGAAAGGAACTACGAGGAACCTGGCGGCTCTGAGATACACTTCCTTGAATATGAGTCTGATTCAGAAAGGGGAGGTGAAATATTGGTAACCCTTGAAGACCCTTCATGCGCGGTGCTAACTAGGGGTCAGAGGAATATGAAATCTTCTAATACTCAAGAAATACCTGGTAAAGGTAAGGAGCCCTTAACTAGAACTCATGATGCTAATACGAAAGCTCAAGAAAATAAATTGCTACATAGAAATGAGCTTGATGCTTCCTTTGATATTGTAGATTTTTGTAAATCTGCAAAAATTCAAATTTCTCCTATTGAATATCTCAAGTTGAAACCTACCGAACTTGACAAATTAGTTAAACATGTTAAAGGTAGTCCTGCACAAACCGAATTTGCGAATCAACTGGAAGTCGATGCTGAATCCCCTATTGCTAGATTATTTACTTCCTCATCTGAGTCACCTTTGTCTGCCCCTAGTACAACTCCCAATGCATCCAATAATATTCCCTATAATGATTTGAAACCTAATCCTTTTTATGTGTCCCTGTATATCAATGGTCATAAACTTAGCAACTGCATTATAGATTCAGGAGCCTCTGATAATATTATGCCCTCCTCTGTAGCTAAAGCCCTAGGATTATCACTTACGAAAACATTTGGAAGATGTTATTCTATGGACGGAAAACAGGTTTCCTTGCTTGGGCAAATTAAAGATGCACGAGTCGCACTTGCAGCTTACCCTGATAAGAGGGTGAAATTGACTATTCTGGTAGCAGATATCCCTGCCAGTTATGGAATGCTTTTGAGCAGGACATTTTGCAAGGATCTAGGTGGACAAATCAAGCTGGATTGGTCAGAGGCCACAATCCTAGTAGGAAAGCAGAGAGTGAAGTTGGAACCTGAGCCCAAGTGCAAGTTCACTGTCTATCCCTCTGATGATCCTAAGGCACAGATTTTGTTTGAGGAATGTGAATTCGGTAATTATTTCTTCTCTTCTGAACAAAGTTTCGAGGCAGAACCCAAGGAAGGATTAGTGCAAAAACCTGTACATTCTGATGATCTATGGGTTATGGAATTTGATGGCAGCTGTGCTACCGCTGGTTCAGGGGCTGGAGTCGTGTTAATCTCACCTGAAGGCGAATTGTTCTCTTACTCTTTTAAGTTAGAGTTCAAAAACACCAACAATACTGCAGAGTATGAAGCCCTACTGCTCGGATTGTTTGAAGCCAAAGAGAAAGGTGTGAAGGTACTTAAGGTAAAGGGTGATGCTGAACTAATTGTAAAGCAGGTAAGGGGAATCTTTTCTGTAAAGAATGAAAGACTAAGGCATTATAGAAATAGGGTATGGGATGAAATCGAATATTTTGATGCTTTCTCTATAGAAACAATTCCCAGGGATCTGAATTCCCGAGCAGATTCTCTGGCAGTGTCAGCTTCTCTCCTTTTACCACATCCAGATTTCAAGAAAGATTCTTATAGGGTAGAAATGATATATCGCCCAAATGTCCCTGACAATGCCGAGAACTGGCAGGTTTTTGAAAGTGATAATCAAATTAGAAAATTCTTAGAAAACGCTGAAATGTTCCTGGGGACCTATTTTGAAGGTTCCGAAGCAGAGTGCAAAGAATTCAGTCCTGACCCTGGGATTAATTCAAGAGATGATATGATTCAATTAAAGGGAAACAAAATCCCTAAAGGGCTGGTCTCTTTGGAACATCTATTTTCTAGAAGAGATGAATATGTTAAAGGCAAGCTTTCCTCTATTCCTGATAAAGCAGAGGATTATGAGAAAATAAATATTGGAGATAAAGCCGATCCTAAGTGGATATCCATTGGTAAATGCTGCTCTTCGGAGGAAAAAAACAAATTGATTAAATTGCTAATCAGATATAAGGATGTTTTCGCCTGGTGCTATGATGATCTCAAAAATTTTAGACATGGACAGTTTCACCACCATATCCCTCTGAAAGCAAACGCAGCTCCATTCAGACAGAAGCTGAGGAATTACAACCCAAAAGTTGCTGAAGCCATCTTTAAAGAGATAGATAAGATGTTGAAGGCCAGAATCATCTATCCAATCCATCACTCCACCTGGGTGGCAAATATTGTTCCGGTCCGAAAGAAAAATGGAGAAATAAGGATCTGTGTTGACTTCAGAAACTTAAATCAAGCCAGCCTGAAAGATAACTATCCTCTGCCTGTGATGGACCACATCTTGCAGACAGTTGCTGGGTCTGAAATGATGTCTATGCTGGATGGTTTTTCAGGTTACAATCAGATAGGTGTAGCTGCAGAGGATCAACATAAAACAGCTTTCACCACACCTCGGGGAACCTTTGCCTATAATCGAATGCCCTTTGGCTTGATCAATGCAGGAGCAACTTTTCAGCGAGCAATGGATTCGTCTTTCAGGGACCTGAAGAACAGAATCATCGTTATCTACCTTGATGATTTAACTGTCTTTTCCAAGAATAGAGAAGATCACTTGAGAGATCTGGAGTCTGTCTTGCAAAGGTGTCGGAGCCACGGCATCTCACTCAATCCCAAGAAGTCAGTTTTCTGTGTGACTGAGGGAAAATTGTTGGGACACCTAGTTTCAAAAGATGGAATCAAGATCGACCCAGAGAGAGTCAGGGCAATTCAGCAGCTTAGTCTCCCCTCAAACAGGACTGGAGTCAAGTCCTTCTTCGGTCAAATCAATTTCCTCAGAAGGTTCATCCCTGACTTTGCTGAGATTACAAAATACATTGTCGGGATGATGAGTGAGAAACAACCTTTCAAATGGAACGAAGCTGCTAGGAAGGCGTTCGAGGATATCAAGGAGGCTATTGCGAACACTCCCACTTTGGTAAATCCTAATTTTCAGAAAGATTTTATTATTTATTGTTATGCTTCGGAACACACCATGTCGGGAATTTTGTTGCAGAAAAATGAATTAGATCAAGAGGCTCCCATAGCCTTTATGAGTGTTCCCCTAAAAAAGCATGAGCTAAAATATTCTCTAGTCGAAAAGCAAGCCTTTGCTGTGGTCAAAGCTGTCAAGCAATTCAGATATTATATACTCCATTCCCATTCAGCTGTATTTGTTCCAAATTCAGCTGTGAAAAGTATTTTGACTCAGCAGGAAGTGGGATTAAATAATAGAGCAACGTGGATTGCTAAAATACAGGAGTATGATCTGGAAATTAGACCTACTAAGCTGATCAGGGGTCAAGGTTTATGTAAGCTGATTGCTGAGAATAAAGAACAAGAAGGGGAGGGACTCCCCACAGTCTTATTGGTAAGTTTACAGGATCCATGGTTTCCGGATGTAGCACATTATCTTACATATGGTGACTGTCCTAATCACCTGACTCCTAAAGAGAAAAGAAACTTGAAGCTGAAAGCTGCAAAATATGTTATTTGGGGAGATGTTCTTTACAAGAAAGGGTTAGATGGGACTTTTCTGAGATGTGTGGATAAAGAACAGCAGGATAAACTCTTGGGAGTTTTCCATAATGAAGCTTGTGGCGGACATTTTTCTTCTTCAGTTACAGCTTTCAAGATCCTCAGAAATTGTTACTACTGGCCAGGGATGTTCAAGGATGCGTATAGGTTCGTGGCTAATTGTGAGAAGTGTAAAATGTTCTCGGGAAGGCCACAACTTGCAGCTCTACCTTTAAGGCCTGTTGTTGTTGAAGAACCCTTCAAACAGTGGGGATTGGATTTTATTGGACCTATCTCACCCCCCTCAAGTGCAGGGCATACCCATATCTTAACAGCAACAGATTATTTCACGAAATGGGTTGAGGCAGCCCCTGTAAAAAGAACAACTTCCGAGGTGGTTTGTGATTTTCTCAAGGAGAATATCTTAGTTCGATTCGGTGTGCCCCAGAAGATTGTAGCTGATAATGCTACCAGTTTCTCCTCAGGTGAGATGACCTCCTTCTGCTATGAACATAGTATTTCTCTTTCTCATTCATCGGATTACTATCCCCAAGGGAATGGACAAGCTGAGTCCAGTAACAAAAACCTGATTGCTATCATGAAGAAATTGGTTAATGACAGCCCCAGGGATTGGCATAAGAAGTTATATGAAGCTCTCTGGGCTGACAGAGTAACCCCAAAGAGAGCGATTGGGATGGCACCATTTGAATTAGTTTATGGGATAGGAGCCCAGTTATCATTACCACTGGAGCTATCTACAGCCAAACTGCAAAACGTAATTGAGGATCAGTATTTCCAAGATTCCCTGGAGAAGAGGATCATGTATTTAACCAAAATTGAGGAAGAGAGGAATGAACTGGTTGACCGAATCACTGTACATCAGGCTAAAGTTAAGGAAATTTTTGATAGAAAAGCAAGACCCAGGAAGTTTATGGAAGGTGATGAAATACTACTGTGGGACAAAAGGAGAGAACCGAAGGGTGCGCACAGCAAATTTGATTCCCTCTGGAAAGGGCCTTTTAAGATTCACCAGGCGTTGGGTCCAAATTCTTTCAAACTGGAATATCCTGATGGAACTGTTTTACCCCTGTCCTATAATGGACAGGATCTCAAGCTGTATCGTCTGTAAACAGGTTCCCCAGTTTTGTACATAGTCTTCCCTTTGTTTCTTTCTATTTTTTTTCTTTTCCCGTTTTTGTTCGGCCCCGTCCTGTTTCTTTCTTTCTTTCTTTTGTTTTCCTGTTCTGCGAAACCAGAGCTTCTGAGTTCTCTGCAATTTGCCATGAAATGCAGTCCCCAGTCAGAGCCAGTGTTACCTTTTGAGTCGCCCTTGTTTATTTATGTATTGGTAATATTTCTTGAACAAAAGCCGGTTTATCGTGCTATATTCCCGATCATCCTTTTTTTTTTTGTAAATCGGCTCTCCATCCTTTAATTTTTACCCGTGCGTCGCCTTTGTAAACAAAGTCACTTAAGGTTTGAACCTTTGAACCCTAACCATTCTCAAAGTCTAAAGTTCAATGGTTCAATGTGTCTGAAGTGTCGTATAAAGCAAGTTGTTTTGTCTTTGCCTCAAGCGTCTTGGAAGTTTCGGGTTGAACTTGAACTTCCCGCTTGAACTCTTCCGCGGGGTTCAATGGTTCAAGGTTCAAGGTTCAAGGTTCAAATAGTTCAAAGTTCAAAGAGTTCGCTATTTCATAATTTGGGACCTTATACTAGAAGCCGCGTAACCTTCTGTTGGTCTATATAGCCCATGTGTCGTTGAACCTTCATATTGAACCATCGCGTTGAACCATGTTTCAAAGGTTCAATGGTGCGAAAATTTGGTAAGTTTGGTCCCATCTGCTCCCGCGGTTTTCCAAGCCAAATTTAGCGGGAAAGTTGGAGGAGATTTTGTCAGGAACTCATCATAAAAGCGAGAGCTCTAATTTAACGGAGGCTACGGATAATTATTGTACCTCATGATGGCGCGACAACATTACTTGCTATTAATGGAAAAATCAGAGTTCACGTCCCTTCAAAAGTTTTTGGCACGTATTGATCTGAGCGATAGACATTCATTCTGGTAAGTGCCATTGTTAGCCAAAAACAACCCAATTTTAGCGAGTAATCACATTGTGCGACGCGGAGGAGAATAGCGCTGAAAGTGTAAGGCTCTCGTTCTTCAAGCTTTCGCAGTGCTTTCAAATTTCCTGAAGGTGAGTTCTATTTCCCCCTGTACTATTCCGAGTTCTTATACTGGAAAGAAGAACCCCTAGAATTTCTGTTATTTTCGAGATTCGAATTGCTATATCATAGTCTTCCCAATATGTCTTTGAAGTCTACATGTTTGGGGGATGAACACGGCCCCAGTCTTATTTATTCCCACTCAGAGTTTGGAGACACCGCATTAGTTCAGTATGACTTGGAGGAATTCATAGAAAGAACAAAGAACCCTGTCCAAACCCCCACAATGAAGAAGATTGTAGACAGTGGTTTAGTGGAAGCTGCAGCCTTTCCTCAGGCCATTCTATGCCCTGAATTGGTTCAAGAATGTATAAACAGATATGACCCCCAGAACAGATGTGTCAAAAACGCCAACGGGGATGTGCTGTTTTCTGTCAACAGACAAACCCTTATGTCTGTGATGAAGATACCGCATAAGGGGGCATATTCCAACCTCGACATTACCTCCTCCAATGGATATTTCTCAGAAAAGAAACCAACTTACAAGAGTGTGATAGCACGGAATTGGCTGCTAAAGTTTCAGAAAGGTGGTTCAAGGCTGCCCAGACCCCTCACTAGAGACCATTTAATACAGGAAGTAAGGGATATTGTGGTGTTATTGAACAGATTGAGAGGCAATCAACATGCCTATTACTGGGAAGACTGGATGTACTTTTTTATACAAGTCGTCCTCCAGGGTGAACAATACTTGGATTGGGCCGAGATAATAGCTGACTGTCTGCATCAGAGCTTAAATAATCGTCTGGGCAACAGGGATTTCTTTATGTCTTCTTATCTGTTTTACTGTTTAGCCTCCACAAGAGATTGGTTTGACCTGCCTCATGAGCCTTTAGATGAAAGCAGCAAAGTTTATCAATATTACTCACAGTTGCAAAGAAAAAATTGTTATGAAAATTACAAGAGGATCAATGATGTCTTCACTGGGAAGATGACCTATGAATTGACAGGTAACCCAGGTAAGAGAATGACCAGTGAAGCAATGCAGCTAATCAGTATCTACGGTAGCTTTTTCATCCAATTCTCTGAGTTCACCTATATCAGAGTTGGGGGATTCGATGGCGAACCAACGAAGTTGCCCAGATATGTATTTGATCGTTTTGTACTAATAGAGGTATGTCGGCAATTGGCACATGTTCATAAAAAATTTCCATCAAAAAGGGGTTGTGGTATTTCTTTTCCTGTTGAACTTGGGCATTATTCATGCCTGTCAACTTCTGATGCTTTAAATCTGGGGGTGAACCTCAAGAGGTTCAATTTTCAATCCTTCACTGCTAGAACCAAATTCGACAGTAAAAGTTTTGTTAAAGATAATTTAAATTCTGGAACAGGGCACTCGCACCTTCCTAAGCTGGAGGATTATTGGATGGATTGTCCAGATGAATTTGAAGTTAGGAGAAGGTTATGGTGCAGGTTTTCTTTAAGACAAATAATTACCTTTAACTTAGACATGGACATTTCTGGAGTTCTTGTTGATGATGAAGAAGTGGTTGATCCACAATTTGAGAAGGTGGAGCACTTACCCATTCCAGAGGTGGACTGGAGCAAGAAAGAGGAGGACAGGATTGAAATTAAGACCCTCCCGGTGATAAGGAGGACTGAAAAATGGTTGAGAGAAAAGAAGCAACAGGGGTCTCAAGATAAAAATGTTCAACAATTATCTTCAGTGGTTGCATCACCACTTCCCCTGGATCCTTCTAATCAACCTCTTGCTATCTGTGGTGCAGGTGCTTCTGAGCCATCACCTGAAAAGAGCCCTGTCACCAAGAAATCCAGAAGGGTCCTCACAGATATTCTGCCTTCTCGTGTCACCAGGCTGAGAACCAAAGGTAAAAGGAAGAAGCCAGTTTCTGAGACAATAATTGTCGACTTAAATTCAGAAGAAGAAGCAGAGGACCCCATGGGGGACAGAGAAGCAAGCCCAACCAGAACAGAAGCAGTTGATACTGGTTCACAGTCAGAGGATGTTTTGGGTACTCCGAAAATGTTGATGATTTCAGATAAACCTTCTGATGGAGAAAAACTCAGGGAGACAACCCCGGCACCAAAGTGGCTAGAGAGCTCTATATCTGATAAAAAGAAGGTGGTTCCTTTCGTTCTCCCTCTGGAAGATATGGTAAGTAAATGTCTGGGGAAGACCCCCAAGTCCAAAAGACTTAAAACAGTATCCAGGATAGATATTGACCCAAGCACTGGTAACTGGAGCGCAGAAATAGCCAAACCAGTGACCGAGGAAGAGGTTCAAGATCCTACAGTGCATGATTTCACTGTGGAAAAGATAGACCTCGGTACTGCCTCCAGAGCTGCGGATGTACACCATCTCGAAGCTTCGACTAAAAGAATGGTCAATCGAACGATGAAAGATGAAAGGGACAAAAGAGAATTAAAACAAACTCTGCGTGCAATGGCAGAGTATATTGAAGCCATCAACAATCCTAACCCGCAGCCAATCTCACAAGTTCCCTTGTCTTTTGACCCAAAGTCACCCGTCAATCAGAAAATGTTAGATCAAGTTCATAGGAGCAAAATGGTCTCAAAAACATTTGATGGCTGGTTAGACAGCATTGAGCAAAGGGGAACTGAGTATATCCATGAACTCAAAGGCATATATGACCTGACTGCTACTACCATTGAAGATCTTAAAGCACAGGTTGCTGTCTGGGCTAAGGACGAAGGCAAGTGGACCAGTGTGATGAACCAAATAGAGGAAGTTCGGAAATATGGGCTGGAAAAGTTTTTGGCAGAGATGAAACTGACTGGTGTGGATGAGGATTTATTGTATGTGAACAAAAAGAATATCGAATGGAGGAACTCCATATCCCGACAAGCACGCTTTGAAGTCTCAAAGCTCATTAAGGAGATAACGGACTTCACTCAGTCATTGCAACGTGATTTACAGTGTATCGACGTAAAATACATGAAGGATGATGGAAAGCCTGAAGAAGATGTTGAAGCAGTAGCCCAATCCTTTAGGGATAAGATCCGTTTTGTTAAAGAGAATGATAATATTCTTATTGAGGATTTCTCCAGAATTTCTAAAGTCGAATCCCTGCTCTACCTCTGTATCGACGCACTCCCTGAACACAAGGAAAAATTCGGGAAAATGCGAAGGGAAAAGGAGGTCTGGAAATTGAGGATGAAGCATATAGGCATACCAAACTTTCCTAAAATTCAGGAGTTCGTGGCTGCCTTTCAGGAGTGGAGAACCCAGCATGCTTCCCAGGCTCTCGACAGCAAATCAGGGGATGCTGATTCATCGCCCCAGTCATAACCGCATCAGCTCTTTCTTTTTCAAGTCTTTAATTTATGTTATTTCTGGCAACTTTAATCTTTTACGATCAGTTGTTAAAACTAAATCCCGTATGGGTCAGAGTGATGTTAACTCTGAGTTTAATTTGCTCAAGGACATGGTTAAGACTTGGATATATATTTGTTTTTTTTAGAATTTCAACAGGAGAGAAAGTGAGGGAAAGAAAAGAGGAAAGGGGAATTTCAGAAAAACTGTGTTTTATTTTTATATATGATGATTGTTTGAAAAATTTTCATCTGTGAATGAAAGGAGGAACGATTGCTGCTTATTTGGATCTGTGCGTCTAAATGTGTGAAATTTGATTTTCTGTGAGAAATCTTCTTTTACCTGGTAATTGCTCTTTGTTTGAACAACCCATCATATGTATTATCTTTCCTTTCGAGTTCAGCAAGTTTGTATAAACATATTCATGTATTCGAATGTACTAAAGTAGAATCTGTGCATTCTATCCTGCTGCTGTATAAATTAATCGCATTCATGACATGGCTATGTATGGATGTTAGTCAGCCTTAGGCGTTTTCTGGTTAAAAATGCAATTTAGTTAGTTGAATAGGCTAAAATTCATTGAAAATCATAAAGGGAGCTGTACCTGAATTCAGAGGGGAACTAATTCAAAAGGTTCACCCATTTGTTGCTTAACTCATTTGTTCTTGAAAGAAGGGTATAGGGTCAGAGCAAGTAATTTTCAGAATAAGAGCAAATCTGTTAACCAACACTGTGGAAAGGAGAAATACAATCTGGTGTATTTCTGGCTTTGCTGGACATGCTTCTTCATTGGCAGTTGGTCTTCCATTTGTCATTACATTTTCACTGCTTGGCTCAGTGCCTGGTCCCTCTTCAAATTGAAGGATGTATGACCTTTGATGTATTAATTCTTCATCTTTATCCAGCCTTATCCCTTCATTCTAGATGTTCAGTTTATCCTCCAGTTCAGGAAACTTCTCAATATTTTCTTCAATTTCCTGCACATCAGCATCTAAATAAGTATCTTTATTATCACAACCTGATATACAGAAATTTATCATTTCTAAATCATTTGACTGTAAAGGAGAAACAACTTTCACTTGATGAGGACACTCCCATGTTTCATTTTCAAAATATTTCTGGAGTGACATCTGATTATGCACAACAACTCCAAAGTCTTCTACATCTTCATCTTTCAGGAATTGTTCATTAAATAATTCACATTTTCTATCTATTAGAGGATCTGGTTCCTTTAACCTGCAACATTCTTGCATTTGATCATTTAATTCAAAGAAGTCAGGTAATAAATCAGCATTTATTTTCTTCTCTATGACTCCCTGAGTTACCATCATAGGAACTTCATCATCAGGAGTGCAATTAAATTGCTCTACTATCTGTTTACACTTCTCTTTACCATAGAATGACTCCAGGAAAGATGTTTCATCTTCTTTACCAAAAGTATTAGGATCAGAATCAAAAATATTATCCTGATGAGTGATTTCTTCTCTAAAATTTTCACAAGATTCATACCTGCATACTGACTGGTCCTTACTTGTCATTATATTTTCTAGAATCTTTTTCAACATGACCAAGCAAGGGTAACAATCTCTCTCTGAATGCTCTTCATCATGCAATCTGCACCAGCTTTCAATCAAGACATCATCAATGGGCAAACCTAATATTTGACTACACTGTATATTTCTAGACAAGTATAATTCAAAATCTTCAGAATGATCTACTTCAGTGTCTGGACAATTAATAACTTCTGGTGCTGCATCTACTTGTTGCTCCAGAATTTCTTCATTTTCCTGGCAGACTTCTTCATTTTCTTGGCAAATTTCAACCCTGAACACATCCAGAAAGAATATTAGTCCTTTCAAATATAAATCCAACCTTGTAAGGAAAGTTAAGCAATTTATTTCACTGTGTTCTGCAGTCTGGTGTATCCTGCAACAGGTACATAAACCAAAGTTAGACAAACTGTGAGGGTAAAGCTGTTGGATCTAGGGCATACAACTGAGAGGGGGGGGTGAATCAGTTGTATAAAACTTCTTCTTCATTCAAACACTTAATTCTCTGTTGTTAGTTAACAGCATATCAAATAATCATCCATGGAAGCATAATACATAAACACCAGAGTAGATAAGCATCAACACATTAAACACCAAGATTTTGACGTGGAAAACCCGGTTAAGGGAAAAACCACGGGGTGATTAACCCAAGAATTATTCTCTGTTAGAAGAATAAAGAAAAATGAATGGCACATGCCAATAAGGGCTCACTGCCCGAGCACACTGCTCACAAAGAGGCCCACTGCCTACAAGGAGACACACTGTCTACAAAGTGATGAAAATCACAGTCTTGAACTGGAGAATGACATCTCTACCATGTCCGGATCAGTTCCAATTAAGCCCAACATCTCTGCTCTGCCCTTCGCACGTTTCTTCGCTATGCCACACTCATCCACCACCACACCTTGAAATGAACTCACAAACCGTTATTTATACAAGACATCGACTTAGGAACAAACATCTAAGTCGGCAAACAACCATAGGAGTATCCGCAAGATGAATAACACATCCGGTCGGCCATCACAAGAACATTCGCAGGATGAACAACTCATCCGGTCGGCTAAACAGAGCAAGAACTTCATCCGGAAGAATAACTTCAATTCCGGGCTCTATCATCAATGCGGACCAACAACACAACCTAAACATGATCCAAGAACCTTCACAAGCCTGTCTGAATGTCCGGATACATCCGCACTTCCTCTACTTACTGGGATCTCTTGTCTTCCTCATCTGGAACTTCAAGAACACAGTCTGTCGCCACTGTCATAATGCAAGAGGTACTTCCGGACCTCCAAATCATACACAAATCAGGATGACACATCACAAGGACATCCCAAACACTCAGTCCAATCCGCAGATTAGGATGATACAATTCCGGACCTCACCAGACCTTTTTGTGATCCTCTGTCACCTCTGGATACTTGCCAGACCCGGTTCTATACCGGCAGCCACAACTCCTTCAGATCTTCATGTGGACCTCTGAAATCTTAACTGTAGCATCTCAAGACTCATATCTACTAACCCTTTAATCCGCATCCTCCGGTTCTCATCCTATACAGTACATTTACCTTCTTCTCATCACTGTTCTTCACTGTTCCTGACTGAGGCTAATTTTCTCAATATCCTCAGCACACAGCTCATCAAATCCTTCTTGTCAATGCAATATGAGTATGTTGACATCAATGACAACACTGGATAACCTCATACTTGCAACAATCTCCCCCTTTGTCATTGATGGCAACATATGATGTGAAAAACCATTAAGACAAGAACTTCAACTTTTCATATGTCTTCTCTTCCTTTACTGCTCCCCCTTTGATCATCAACCACTTGTTTTTCACATGTCTTCTCTCCCCCTTTGACATCAATGGCAAAGGGCTCATACTTGCTATTCTCATACATCAGAATCATACCAGCTGCTCCCCCTTAGTTGCAGCTCCCCATTAGTCCGGATCACAAGATATGACTGTGATAGCCACCGGACTGATGCACTTCAGTGCATCTTAGTTCATCACCGGAGGGGCCATGACCCCTAACTTCTCCCAGAGATATTCAAAAGAGTCTTTGGGAAGAGGTTTTGTAAAGATATCTGCAATCTGATCCTTGGAGGGAACATACTCCAATCTGACTTCTTCCTTGTTTACTTGTTCTCTCAAAAAGTGAAATTTAATAGATATGTGCTTAGTCTTAGAATGCAATACCGGATTCTTGGAGATATTAATTGCACTTGAATTATCACAGAAAATTGTGATAGGCTTCTCATATTTAACTTTGATGTCTCTTAGCATCTGCTTCATCCATAAGATTTGAGTGCAACTACCTGCTGCTGCAATGTATTCTGCTTCAGTTGTAGACAGAGATATTGCATCTTGTTTCTTGCTTAGCCAAGAAACCAATCTCTTCCCTAAAAAGAATGCTCCACCACTAGTGCTCTTCCGGTCATCCACATCTCCTGCCCAATCTGCATCTGTGTAAGCATGAAGAGAGAAATCCAGATCTCTAGGATACCATAGACCATACTCAACTGTTCCTTTCAAGTATCTAAAAATTCTTTTGATTTCCATAACATGAGATTCTCTAGGATCAGCCTGGAATCTTGCCACAAGACCAACAGCCTGCATTATATCTGGTCTAGTTTGAGTGAGATACAACAATCCACCAATCATTGATCTATACTTTGTCTGATCTGCCTTTGGAGAATCATCATCTTTGCTTAACTTACATCCGGTTGCCATAGGAGTGTTCATAGGCTTTGAGTCTTCCATACCAAATTTCTTTAACAATTCTTTCACATATTTGGTCTGAGAAATGAAGATCCCTTCTTTTGTTTGAGTAATTTGCAGACCCAAGAAGAAATTCATTTCACCAAGCATAGACATTTCAAACTCACTTTTCATCTGATTTGCAAAAGTTTTGCACATACTATCTCTTCCTCCAAAAATGATATCATCCACAAACACTTCAACAATCAGAATGTTTTCATGATCAATTTTGAAATATAAGTTACTGTCAGCAGTACCTTTGTTGAATCCAATCTGCACAAGATGCTTATCCAACCTTTCATACCATGCTCTTGGGGCTTGCTTCAATCCATACAAAGCTTTCTTCAACTTGCAGACCATATCATTATTATCAGACAATTGAAATCCATCCGGTTGTTCAATGTAGACTTCTTCTTCCAGATCACCATTTAGGAAGGCAGACTTGACATCCATCTGATATACCTTGAAGTCTTTGAAGGCAGCAAATGCAAGAAGTAATCTGACTGCTTCAATTCTTGCTACCAGAGCAAAAGTCTCTTCAAAGTCAATTCCTTCTATTTGAGAGTAGCCTTTGCAGACCAATCTAGCTTTGTTTCTGATTACTTCACCAACTTCATTTAGTTTGTTCCGGAAGACCCACTTGGTTCCAATTACATTCCTGTCTCTAGGTCTGGGAACAAGATCCCAAGTATGATTTTTCTCAATTTGCATCAATTCATCTTCCATTGCTTTGGTCCAGTTTTCATCATTGCAGGCTTCATTTATTGTTTTAGGTTCAATCTTTGAAATCAGACAACATTCATTCTGATTTTGAGCAATATTCCTTCTAGTTTGTACACCTTTGCTTCTGTCACCTATGATCTGATCTTCAGAGTGATTCAGTCTTACATACCTTGGAATTTTGGGAGTATCCAGCACTGCTGTTTCTTGATCAGGCTCATTCAAACCTATCTCTTCTTCCTGATTTACCGGATCAGGCTGACTCTGTCTCACCGGAGAGGATTGAGGTCCTTGAACACTGTCTTGGTCATCTTCATCAAACTCATAAAATCTTGAAGGCTTCTCAATTCCTTCATCAACCTTTACATTGGTGCTTTCTATCATCTTCCTCAATCTCTTATTGTAACACTGGTATGCTTTGCTTTGAGTGGAGTAGCCCAAGAAAATTCCTTCATCACTTCTAGCATCAAACTTTCCTAGATCTTCATCTCTTTTAATATAACACTTGCTACCAAATACTCTGAAATATTTCACAGTAGGAGTGATGCCAAACCAGAGTTCATAGGGGGTCTTACCGGTGTTGTTTCTGATTTGAACTCGATTGAGAGTGTAGACTGCAGTGCTGATAGCTTCTTTCTAAAACATTTGAGGAACATTTGCTTCCAACATCATTGTCCTAGCAGCTTCCTGGATGGTCCGGTTCTTTCTCTCAACTACTCCATTCTGCTATGGAGTCTTAGGAGCAGACAACTGTCTCCTTATACCCTGTTTCTCACAAAAGTCAATGAATTCACCAGATGTAAATTCACCACCTCTATCAGACCTTAGACACTTTAGTTTCAATCCGGTTTGATTCTCCACCATAGCTTTGAAGATTTTGAACTTCTCAAAAGCTTCTGATTTTTCTTTTAGAAAGGTAACCCACATCATCCGGGAATGATCATCAATTAACAACATGAAATATCTATCACCTTGCAGACTCTTGATTCTTGTCGGACCACATAGATCAGTATGTACTAATTCCAACAATCCGGTAGAAGACTGATCTTTGCTTTTAAAAGAGACTCTGCTTTGTTTGCCTAACTGACATTCTTTACACACACTATTTGTAGGTTTCATCAACTTTGGAAGATCTCTCACAGCCTGAGTATTGCTTATTTTGATGATGTTATCAAAATTTACATGACACATTCTTCTATGCCATAACCAACTCTGATCAATTTGAACAAACAAACAACTTTTATTTGAACCAACCAGATGAAAGATGTTACCTCTTGTCTGAGTACCGGATGCAATTTTAGTTCTGGAGCTTGTAAAGATTCTGCATTTTCCATTCTTGAACCGGAGATCATAGCCTTTGTCCACTAACTGACCAACACTGAGAAGATTGTGCTTCAATCCTTCAACATACAGTACATTTCCTGTTTTGCTCTTACCATCAAAGGAAATAGTTCCCCTACCTCTGATTCTGCCAGCAGAATTGTCACCAAACTTTACCATTCCTCCTTCATATCTTTCCAAATCTAAGAACTTATTCTTGTCACCAGTCATATGGTGAGAACATCCACTGTCAATAACCCAATCATCCTTTTCTTCCACTTGAGCAGCCAAGGCTTTTTCAACAACTTTGTGATTGACAGATTCAGAGAGTATTGAATCTTCTTCCTTGATGGCTATAAACACCCACTCATTTCCGGATTTGCTTCCTAGTTCTGATTCATCATCTGTTACTCCTTCATTGTCATCTTCTTCATGAACATAATAGCAATTCTTTTGAAACCTTTGTCTGTGAGTATTAGATCTTGCAGATCTCTCCGGACATCTTGAGGCAAAATGACCAATCTTATTGCAGTTGAAACACTTAAAGGGTAGTTTTCCTTCATACTTACCGGATCCTCTTGGCAGTCTCTTTGCAATGAGGGCTTCAAGTTGAGCTGTTTCTGCTTCTTCTTCTTCCATGTCTCTTCTTGCTTGATCATACCATGACATTTTCCTTGATGAGTTTTCACCCGGATCAAATCTCTGTTTGCCTTTCACATAGGCACTGGCTTTGAAAGCAGATTCAGTCTTGGGAGGATCATCTCCAAACTCGGTCATTTCAAATGTAGCTAGTTTGCCAGCCAGTTGTTCTCTTGTGACAGTTGTGTGGGCTCTGAATTCATCAATGGCAGCAACTTTGATTTTGTAGGCAGCAGGAAGGGATCTTAGGATTTTGTAGACAATCTCATTTTCATCTAAAGTTCCACCAGCATTTCTGATTCCACATACCAGCTCATTTACTCTTGGCATAAAGGTAGTGATGTTTTCATCATCTCTCATTTTCAATCTTTCAAATTTCCCTTTCAGACTTTGCAACCTTGCACTTTTGACAAACTCATCTCCTTCATACAGAAGTTCCAGTTTAGTTAGAATCTCATATGCAGTTGGTAGGTCAATGACATTCGAGAGATCTGAGTCATTCAATGCGCTTAGAAGAGCTTCCTTGGTCCGCAGATTGTTTTCAGCTTCTGTGATTTCATTCAGAGTTGTCGGACCACCTTGTGGGGGTATATATGGTTTAGAAATCATAGCCAAGTATGCTTTTCCCATACATTCCAAATGACACTTCATGCGACCTTTCCAGAGAGTAAAGTTGGTTCCATCGAACTTCGGACTATCCTTCTTGTATGACGACATCCTGGATCTCCTCAAGCGGTTAAGCTCCTATCAGAGGAACTTGGCTCTGATACCAATTGTTGGATCTAGGGCATACAACTGAGAGGGGGGGTGAATCAGTTGTATAAAACTTCTTCTTCATTCAAACACTTAATTCTCTGTTGTTAGTTAACAGCATATCAAATAATCATCCATGGAAGCATAATACATAAACACCAGAGCAGATAAGCATCAACACATTGAACACCAAGATTTTGACGTGGAAAACCCGGTTAAGGGAAAAACCACGGGGTGATTAACCCAAGAATTATTCTCTGTTAGAAGAATAAAGAAAAATGAATGGCACATGCCAATAAGGGCTCACTGCCCGAGCACACTGCTCACAAAGAGGCCCACTGCCTACAAGGAGACACATTGTCTACAAAGTGATGAAAATCATAGTCTTGAACTGGAGAATGACATCTCTACCATGTCCGGATCAGTTCCAATTAAGCCCAACATCTCTGCTCTGCCCTTCGCACGTTTCTTCGCTATGCCACACTCATCCACCACCACACCTTGAAATGAACTCACAAACCGTTATTTATACAAGACATCGACTTAGGAACAAACATCTAAGTCGGCAAACAACCATAGGAGTATCTGCAAGATGAATAACACATCCGGTCGGCCATCACAAGAACATTCGTAGGATGAACAACTCATCCGGTCGGCTAAACAGAGCAAGAACTTCATCCGGAAGAATAACTTCAATTCCGGGCTCTATCATCAATGCGGACCAACAACACAACCTAAACATGATCCAAGAACCTTCACAAGCCTGTCTGAATGTCCGGATACATCCGCACTTCCTCTACTTACTGGGATCTCTTGTCTTCCTCATCCGGAACTTCAAGAACACAGTCTGTCGCCACTGTCATAATGCAAGAGGTACTTCCGGACCTCCAAATCATACACAAATCAGGATGACACATCACAAGGACATCCCAAACACTCAGTCCAATCCGCAGATTAGGATGATACAATTCCGGACCTCACCGGACCTTTTTGTGATCCTCTGTCACCTCTGGATACTTGCCGAACCCGGTTCTATACCGGCAGCCACAACTCCTTCAGATCTTCATGCGGACCTCTGAAATCTTAACTGTAGCATCTCAAGACTCATATCTACTAACCCTTTAATCCGCATCCTCCGGTTCTCATCCTATACAGTACATTTACCTTCTTCTCATCACTGTTCTTCACTGTTCCTGACTGAGGCTAATTTTCTCAATATCCTCAGCACACAGCTCATCAAATCCTTCTTGTCAATGCAATATGAGTATGTTGACATCAATGACAACACTGGATAACCTCATACTTGCAACAAAAGCTGCCTATTTAAAGTTTCCTGAAATAAAGGAATGTTAATTTGGCAATTATTTTCATATACATCCATCAAAATGAGACTCTATTCTTCAATTTTTTAGTATTTTGCAATTTTAAGGAGATCTATCATATCTCAGACTAAAACTTGAAAGTCCAGAAAATCAAACAAATATTTGATGCTTTGGGCTAGATCTTTGCAAAGGTGCAACCAAAACATCTCAGGTAAGAGATATTTGCAGACATTTAATTGAAATGCTAAAATATTTATGCAATATTTGCAGAAAATCCAAAAATGTGACAGGATATTGGGATATCCTGACCCGTAACACAAGATCTCGAGTGCCTAAAGCTCAAATTCTCAAAGCTTGAACAAATTTACACATCTGTAGCTGATATTAGTGAATTCAGAGAGATCTACTGTAAAGCCTGCAATATTTACGTGAGATCTAGAAATCTTTACACAGAATGTGCATATACAATCTTGTCACAGCAAATATTTACGAAATTTACTGAAATTCACGAGTGATCTGAGGATACCTTACTCCTATACGCCATCAACCTGAAAATACTGATGATGTTGCGTTATCTTCCGGGCCGGCCCTCCTTCTAGCGCCAATTTATGTCGCGTTAGAAGCGAGGGGCCTGCATAAAATGAATGATGACTGAAGCAATGGTGTCTTTTCCAGTTTTGCCCTCCTTTTGTTGATGATGCTGAGAAACAGCTCAGCCCTCCTTCTAGCGCCAATTTATGTTGGTCATGATGTTAGTCATTCACAAACATAGAATAAAAGTTACACAACAACCTTTACTCATCTTGAAAGATACGATGAATTAGAGAATTCATGATCCCAAGTCTTCGTTGATTAGGTCTTAATCTACTGACGTTACTCAGTGGTTGATGTGTGTTGCTGTTTTCCATTCAGGGGCCTTACGTGTTTCTGCAAAGTTCATCATCATTATCTTCAAATATCCTGATCTGTATGTCTGCTCTGCATAAATCTCCAATAATTCTACCTCTGCACTGTGAAGTTAGTCAAATAATGTGCCTACAGGCTGATATTTGCATGATTTCCATCATTATTTATGATTCTTTGCATGATATTTTCAATAATACATGCACTTAACTCAAATATGCTAATGATTTTCAGTTACATACGGGATTTCAACATATTTCTCTATTCTGCTTGTTATTTATCATGATTTGCAGTTATGGTGATGAATTTATGAAATTGAAAAAGGAAAAAGGGTTAAAGAATGAGATTCCCAAAACTACTGGACTTAGATCACTGATTCACATACAAGCTCCCATACATGCAATGAAAAGAAGGAAACTAAAATCATACTTCACCAGGACATTCCACAAATCCACATGATCTAGTGCAAATCTTCAAAGGAAAAGTTGACAACAACATGTAATGAAATGAAAGCGCTTCTAGTTGAACACAGCATTCACCAGTACATATCCAGAAATCAACAGGAAGATTACGTAAAATTTACAATCAGGATGTAATCTGAAACTTCATATCCATTCAGTATGCTCAAGAACAGGTACATTTACAGTGATCTGAAGAAAGAACCTTGACATTTCAACAATTCTATCCTCATTAGTCTCAGTAATCCGATCTCCTAATTGATTCTACAGTAATTAGCCTTGATGCGCCATATGCGTCTGTGTATTCTAATGTATCTCTATCTATTTCTTTTGACAAGCTCTGGCCTTTATATAGATCAAATGCCAGAAAATGGTTACAATGGTCCAAGGATCAGGATCCTCTCATAATAATCAACGGTCCAGATGAAAAGCACATGCTTCGCCAGTTAGCAAATGTACAGCTGGCACAGAATATTCCAGCATCTTCAACTTGATTCGGTCTCCAGCTGGCGAACAGCATATTTGACAATATCCTCCTCATGTCTGGCTCATATTGCCTCCATGTGCAACTTTGTAATTATCAGCTTCAGCAGCAGCCCTAACAGCATCATGACCTCAATGCTCAGCTTTAGCAGCATCATCATGACTTCCTGCAAGTAAACAAACATTAAGTT
The DNA here is from genome assembly GCA_027924645.1 of Cunninghamia lanceolata. Lineage (NCBI taxonomy): Eukaryota > Viridiplantae > Streptophyta > Pinopsida > Cupressales > Cupressaceae > Cunninghamia > Cunninghamia lanceolata. The sequence continues at coordinate 10,680,482 of BSBN01000297.1, forward strand.
CATCATCATGCGGATAAACAACAGGAAGTAAACACTTTATTAAACAAGCCTCCAAAAATGTGCAGCTACAGGCAATCGGGCCCCAAATCAGTGGAAAATTATGCACTAAATGCATAAACATCTCCAAAACACCCGGGTCAACCATCGTTGACCGGGAAATCAGCAATCGGGTCTTCAAATTTCCATCGCTTCATGTTCCCGCCCATTTTCTTGTATATCGGGTTCAAAATATGATCATGATGATCTCAAAATATACAAGGAAATAACCGCCTTTTAACCATCCTTCAAATCCGGCTTTGCATGCTCTGTTTGCATGTTTCGGGTCATCATCATATTCGGGCTTCATGTGTGACCACATATGATCAGGGTGACAAATTTAGACTTGGCCGATGGCACCAGTTATACCGACGCCAAAAATCATGATGATGCCCAACTCTATGTCTTCTATCTAGCCGCAGGATATCATGAAATATGATGCTCCTCCCCTCCGAATGCTCTGATGAAAAGCACATCAGGATGTTTCGTTTCTGCATATTGGGGAAAGAAAGACATCATCGTCATCATCATGATGAAGACAAACAGGAGGATTTGGAATATGATCCTGCTACTGAGGAAAGGAATATCATGGTGACGTCATCGTCATATTCGGGCTTCATTAAAATGCAAAAGATGACGTCACCGTCATGTTTCGTTAAGATCAAGAGATAAATGTAATATCGGGTCACCTAAGGAAGATGATCAGGATGATCAATATGACCCCTTTGCGGCCAAGGCAACCCTCTCGAAAGATCAGGATGATGATGATGATCATCATCATCATATCCGCACTAGGTGATTTAAAATATGATCCTGCTGAATGTCCAGATGGCGTCATCAGGATATCCGGGGCCTTCGTTAAACTTAGAACATGACGTCATCGTCATATTGGCGAACAAGATCATGCCTTGGAAAATATCCTACCGAAGGAGAAATGTGATGGTGATGTCATCCTGATATTTGTTTCTTCGTTTATCAGGTCGGGATGACGTCATCAGGATATTTGCAAAAGGTTATACTTCTCGGCAGGAGGATATTGCTAAATGTCGGGTAGAGAAACAAGATCATGATGATCTTGACAACATGACTTAGGAATGGAATATCACCCTCCCTCTGAAAGATAAGGTGATCATCATGATCACGCAAAAGGAGATCAGGAGGATATTACGAAATATGATCCTGCCTTGAAAGATCATGATGATGGTGATCACCAGGACTTTGACGTGCGCGTGCAAATTTTGCAGATGGTGGGTTTCTTAAGTAGGGTGATATTATAATATCAGCATGATATTATAATATCGGGTGATGTTAGAATATCATGATGCTCGCGATGTTTCCAAGGTCGCTTGACGGGAAAAGCTTACTATGACTTAAAGTTGATGTCCGGATATTGGGACTGCATGATTTTTATCGGGGGGGGGTTTCAAATATCATGATGATGATCTTCATACAGCAAAACTGAGTTTATAACATATGACCCTCTTCATGCGAATATCAGGTTTGACCAAAACTTTGACTGTGCATAACTCCCTCATATGGACAAATTTTCGGGTGATGTAAAAGGCAAACCTGCATGGAATTTCAAGCTCTTTCTAACTATGAGGTCATAGAAACAAAATATGAACTTTGACAAACTAACCTCATGATGATGACCAACCTCATCCTGCCCTTCATGATGATGATGCACCTGACTTATTTTTACCAAACCGCCAGAAAGCAGACAACACAAGCCAAGCCAAAAGTTGGGTCCCTGTTTTGATAAGTTAAAATGGGGTGTGTTGTGTAACCACACAACAAGTATTTCATAAACTCGGTGGGACTAGTCAAAAAATGTGAGAATATTGAAAGTAAACCAAAAAGATATTAAATCATTCTAGTAAAGAACAATGCATTCAAGGTCATAGATGTGTGTCATTCTTCTCCTTTCTAGCTTAATATAAGGAAAGAAACTTTTCTACTTTGACTAAAAGAGATATCCATGTACGAAGGTTTGACCGACTTAATAGGTTCTTTGAACACTTAGTTGATGCCAAGAGAGAAGGTACTCTTTGGGATTGATGCTTCTTTTTTTTGGTCTCAAACTATTCAAGATGTCTTTAGTTTCTTCTCTCTAAGGATGATAATAAACCTATCTTAAATTATATATAGTTTTGATATTGTGGAGAACGATATATCTTTAGATCAACACAAAGATGTGGGAATGATATATCCCATTGATAGTTGATGATGATGATTGATTGATTGATTTGGTTTGGTTTACAATAAGGCTGAGATAAATACCACGGATATGATTGGATAATTTATCTAGATTGATTAGCTAGATTGATATGGATTAAATATGTGTTGCATTTCAATTTTATTGCTTGGATTTTTGGGATATTTGATTTTTTTGTATTTTTGAAACTGGTGCAGGAGCACCTACCTGACAGCTGGCCTCCAGGAGGCAGTTAGTTAGTTTAAGTCTTGTTAATGTTTCCAAGAAGGTCGTATAAGACCAATGCATGTAATAAGGTCATGTTGACCAGACTTTACTATTTTTAGCTAGGTTGTTAGGACAGCTGTTATGCTGTATGTCCGGTTGGATCCTCCCAGCCACTTGGAAGCTCCCAGCCGCTGGGAATCGAGTGGTAGTACTCGCAGGAAATCCTATTTATGTAGTAGGATCGGTTGGTATTGCATATCATCGATCATCGATCAGACAGTATTGCATTGAGCAGAGGAGTTAGATTGTAGAGAGAGACTGAGTATTGTATTTGCATCTTTTGAAAATCAATAAAGAGATCCTGTTGTGTCAATTCTCTGTTTGGATTCCTTTGTGTGATCGATTTGCTGTTCTGGTGGTTTCATGGATTCGCTAATCCATTCCACCGGTTGATTCGTCGAATCGGTGGAATGGCCATGTATAATAGCTTAGGGATTAGTCTGCATTTTGTGTTCGTTTGCATGCAGGTGTGTAGGATCGTCGTCGAAAGGTGTTGAGAACCCTAGTGTGGGTATGTGCTAGGTCGTGCTGGTAGTTAGAGTCTGGAAAGTTGCCCTGAAAGCAGATCGGGTCACCTCAGGAGGTTCGGCGGATCAAAATTCGCTAAGGTTGGAAAATCCATCGCAACGGCATCATCAGGATATTTCTGTGTATATCCTGTAGTTTATTCGGGTGTCATCCGAGTAGGTGGAGATGAGCATGATGCAGTCGACTGCATAAAGTGAATGTGTTTCGGGGTGATCATCATCAGGTGTTGCCGAGGAGGAGCGTATCGGCATAAGGTAGAAGATCAGGTTGATAAAACCATCGCGGGCTGATAATGTTATGTTTGGCCGACAGCAGGATATTGAAAGAGCTGCATGTGACGTCATCATCATCAGGATAATCGTCATCAGGATATCAGGGTGACGTAAGCATCGAGGAAAGGTGCGTGAAGTGTCGTCATTAGGATATATGGTAGGAACCGGATGTTTTATATCCTACTGATGAACATGATGTTGAACATCATGATGATGAAGAAAGAGGTTGGCGGTAAGATGAACAGTGAACATCAGGAGGATGTTTGCGCTTGCCGAATATGATGATGCTGCCGATAGCCGGATATGATGATGTTGCTGACAGGCGAAAGGGCGAAGGTTTGTCTGCAGGAGTATAGCAGTCGGCAAAGAAAATATGATGACGCTGACAGTGTTAAGGGAAATATGATGATGATGATGAAGGGTTGTAGACATACATGCTGTATGTCAAGGTTTTAGTGTGGATGCCTTTGCATCATAGTGGTATCAGAGCTCAGCAAAAGGTTTGGGCTGTTGAGTGTTGGTTCTGTCACTGAAAGGACAGAGGTAGAGGAGTGAGAGGTTAACAAAATGCCTCCGAAAGGTAGTGGTACTGCAAGGGAATTGCAGGAGATGAAGGAAAAACATGCCAGAGAGATGAGGAAGATGAAGGAGCTTGCTGAAGCACTTCAAGCCAGGCTTGTAGCCCTAGAAAAGAAGAAAAAGAGGGAAGTGGAAGACAGTGAGTCTGATGAAGATGAAGATATTGTTGAAGAGTATGAAGAGGTAGCTGAAGATCTGGATGCTGAAGACCAGAGATTTGCAAAACTATTAAAGGCAGTGCAGAGTGATAAACCTAAGGTAAAGGTTGATGTTTCCAGGTATAATGGAAGTTTGAATGAAGATGAGTTGCTGGATTGGATTGCTGCACTTGATAATCACTTTGAATGTGAAGATGTTGCTGAGGATCAGAAGGTAAAGATTGTAAAGACCAAGTTAGGAGGTCATGCTTTGGTATGGTGGGATTATGTACAATCCGAGAGAAGGAAACAAGGAAAGTCAAAGATCACTTCATCGGATAAGATGGTAGCAAGGATCAGAGGTAAATTCTTGCCCAGGGATTATGAAATTCAGATGTTTAAGAAGCTGCAATTTTTAAGGCAGAAGGAAATGGATGTGAAGGCATATACTGAGGAGTTTTATAAGTTGAGTATGAGATCTGGTCATCATGAGAATGAGGTAGAAAAGGTGGCTAGGTACTTGGCTGGTTTGAGATTGAACATACAGGATGAGTTAGTTTTGGCTAACCCTAAGAGTGTGGAGGATTGTTACCAAATGGCAATCAGGATTGAAGAAAAGATGAATAGAGGACAAGATAAGTCCATGAGAGGAAGAGGCAACAATATGAGGGGAAGAGGATTAGCCCCTACAACAAGGCAAACCAATGAGGGTCAAGAAGACACTGGTAAAGGATAGGGACAGTCTGATTTCAGAGGTGGATGGAAAGGTAATAGAGGCAGATTTGGAGGTGGTAGAGGTTCTACTACATTTTCAGGAAAGTGTTACACCTGTGGTGAGTTTGGTCATCCATTTTTCAAATGTCCAGAAAGCAAAGGTTCATCATCCAGAAATGATAGAACGAATGACAAGAAAGTACAACTTGTGCAAGAAGAGAAAGTAGAGCAAAGTGTGCAGAGTTCAAACACTTATCAAGGAGATAGAGTTCCTGACGGTTATGGGTATCCTGAGGAGGGAGAAGCATTGATGCTAAGGAGAATTAGTTTGCAGGCATCAAAGGATATGATGCAAAGAAGAGCTCTTTTCAAGACCACATGCAAGAGCAAAGGTAAGGTATGTAAGGTTGTCATTGATACTGGTTCAACAGATAACATGGTATCTCAGGAAATGGTGGATAAACTAAATTTGGAAAGGATTCCACACCATCACCCTTACAAGGCATCTTGGGTGAGTGATAGTCAATCACTTTTTGTCTATGAACAGGCATACGTTGATTTTCAGATTGGAGCATATCAGGATAGAGTTTTGTGTGACATTTTGCCCATGGAATGTTGTCACCTACTGTTGGGTAGACCATGGCAATTTGATAGGAGGGTACTGTATGATGGGTATGCTAATACCTACACCATCAAGAAAGATGGGAAAACTATTAGGTTGATGCCATTGCAGGAAGATGTTGCAGCACAGGGGGCAGCCAAAATCATTTTAGTGGGAAAGAAGGAATTTGTGCAGATGCCTATAGGAGCAGGCATAAAGGTAGTTGAGGACACTGCAGGGAAAGGAGTTGTTAAGGACAACAAGTTGAAGAAAGTTTTAGTTTTGACTGACAGAGGTCAGCAGCAGGTTCAGAAACAGGTTTGCAAACAGCAACCAGTTGAGAGGAATGACAAGGATGTTGTCATAGTTGGGACTATTGTTTGTCCTATAAAAGTTGAAAGAAAGACAAAGTTGAACATTGCAGAAGTTCAAGAGGCAGTTCAGACAGAGGTTCTGGTCAGACAACCTGACAAACACAAGGTATGTGAGAGAAGGGCCTACATTGATAGGCATGAGAATTTACTTGCAAGAAAGAAAGTTACAGTTCAGAAGTCTTGGAGTAGCCGAGAGCCAGCAGAGAACAAAGCTGGAATAGGTCAGAACACTGACATGACAAAGTGTAAAGGTGGAGGACTTCCACAACCAAACTCATGGGACATGAGTTCTTTTCTGTTGGGGAGTATGGTGCAGGAGCACCTACCTGACAGCTGGCCTCCAGGAGGCAGTTAGTTAGTTTAAGTCTTGTTAATGTTTCCAAGAAGGTCGTATAAGACCAATGCATGTAATAAGGTCATGTTGACCAGACTTTACTATTTTTAGCTAGGTTGTTAGGACAGCTGTTATGCTGTATGTCCGGTTGGATCCTCCCAGCCGCTTGGAAGCTCCCAGTCGCTGGGAATCGAGTGGTAGTACTCGCAGGAAATCCTATTTATGTAGTAGGATTAGTTGGTATTGCATATCATCGATCATCGATCAGACAGTATTGCATTAAGCAGAGGAGTTAGATTGCAGAGAGAGACTGAGTATTGTATTTGCATCTTTTAAAAATCAATAAAGAGATCCTGTTGTGTCAATTCTCTGTTTGGGTTCCTTTGTGTGATCGATTTGCTGTTCTGGTGGTTTCATGGATTCGCTGATCCATTCCACCGGTTGATTCGTCGAATCGGTGGAATGGCCATGTATAATAGCTTAGGGATTAGTCTGCATTTTGTGTTCATTTGCATGCAGGTGTGCAGGATCGTCGTCGAAAGGTGTTGAGAACCCTAGCGTGGGTATGTGCTAGGTCGTGCTGGTAGTTAGAGTCTGGAAAGTTGCCCTGAAAGCAGATCGGGTCACCTCAGGAGGTTCGGCGGATCGAAATTCGCTAAGGTTGGAAAATCCATCGCAACGGCATCATCAGGGTATTTCTGTGTATATCCTGCAGTTACTTCGGGTGTCATCCGAGTAGGTGGAGATGAGCATGATGCAGTCGATTGCATAAAGTGAATGTGTTTCGGGGTGATCATCATCAGGTGTTGCCGAGGAGGAGCGTATCAGCATAAGGTAGAAGATCGGGTTGATAAAACCGTCGCGGGCCGATAATGTTATGTTTGGCCGACAACAGGATATTGAAAGAGCTACATGTGACGTCATCGTCATCAGGATAATCGTCATCAGGATATCGGGGTGACGTAAGCATCGAGGAAAGGTGCGTGAAGTGTCGTCATCAGGATATATGGTAGGAACTGGATGTTTTATATCCTGCTGATGAACATGATGTTGAACATCATGATGATGAAGAAAGAGGTTGGCAGTAAGATGAACAGTGAACATCAGGAGGATGTTTGCGCTTGCCGAATATGATGATGCTGCCGATAGCCGGATATGATGATGCTGCTGACAGGCGAAAGGGCGAAGGTTTGTCTGCAGGAGGATATCAGTCGGCAGAGAAAATATGATGATGCTGACAGTGTTAAGGGAAATATGATGATGATGATGATGAAGGGTTGTAGACATACATGCTGTATGTCAAGGTTTTAGTGTGGATGCCTCTGCATCAGAAACTTTATATTTTTTGGTATTTTTTTGGTATTTTTGGAATATTTGGAGGTTTTTGTATTTTTGAATGTTTTGAGATGGAATTAAATTCCAATTTGGATAGCCTAGATGCTATATACTGATGACAAGGGAAAACTAAGTCTAAATGCAAGTCTAGAGGTGGGATTGGATGAATGGATAAAAGGATGGGCAATAGTAAATGGGATGGAAGAGTCATGATAGAGGGATGGATAAAAGGATGAGAAATAGAGGATGGAATGGATGAGTGAACCATAAGGGAGCTAGGATGTGATATTAAAAGACTATGTTGCATAGGAATAACATGCCCCACTATAGGTGTAATGATTAGGATTTTACATGACAAAGTTTATGATGATATGATGATAGGACTAGTTGGAAAGTATGAGAATATATCAAGAGATGTCCAAAGCATTGCTCAATATTTTCCTTCTATGTCTTTATCACGATAAAAAAAGGAGGAAGGGAGGATGCGTACATTCAATATGATAGGTATGTGGGTACAATGGAAGAGGATGGAAAGATAGGATGTAAATGGTAGGACGAGGTGCATGAGACAATGAGCCCCCAAGTGCAAGTCACATAGATAAGAAACCTACACATGACACTTGTTTACCCAGTTTTCATCATGGTACTTATCCGAGGCACCACTGAGGTGGTATTCACCTTTGAAAGAATGGATTTCTCTTTACTATTTTGATTATTTTTCTTTTGCTCTTTTTGTTTGGGATATTTGGATGGGATGGGTGGATATGGAGAAAAAACAAGGGACTCAAGCGTTTTTGTCCATAGCAAGGTAATAGTGTCTCATGATGGAAAGGTGTTGTACACAGACCATGTCAAGTGTCATTATGCTCATGTATGTCAGTATGGGATTGCATGAGAGGGAGATGGAGGTAGGTAGATAGTGGATTATTAGGTGGATTATGGATATATGGAGGATAGTGGATTATGATGTGGATTATGTAGGGAAGGATAGTAGATTATGATGTGGATTATGGATGGAAGGATAATGGATTATCGTGTGGATTATTAATGGAAGGATATTGGATTATTAAGTGGATTATGAATGGAAGGATTATGAAAAAGTATGTAACATAGGGATATGATGGGTGAAATATGTGGGATAGTGGATGAAAGGTGGGGAGATGGAGGTATGTGTAAATATGTCAGAATGGAGAGGAACCAAGATGAATGGTTGGACACACCATGATAGACATTGAATCTTTTGAGTTGGAGGAGTTGTAGGAAGCAATGGAGATTTGGAATTCCTTATGGATTTAGGAACCCAAATGGACTTAGGATTTTTATGATGTTTGGATTGGGTGTGGGATGAAGGAACTTGGGATTTTTGGGATGTGGATGCTTCACATGACTTTATTTCTTTTTTCTTAGTGATATAAGCCATTTTATTTTTGGACTTCTCTTTTCGAGGTGTGGGCTTAGGTAATTTTTTGATTGACTTGAATTTGACATTTTGCATTGGTTCCCTATGCCATAAGGAGCTTTAGGATCTTTTTCTATATGTAAGGAGGCATCCAAGTTTCTATTTTTTAAACCCATGGGCTTGATCGAAGCATCATGTTTGGTCAATGTATGCATTTGTTGATCATGATTAGGAATTTTAGGGGATTTATGGATGGAGGGATTACTAGACTTATTGATAAAGGGGTAAGGGTATGTGAGAATGGGGATATTAGGTGTTGGGAGAAGTGAAGGTAGAGTGGATTTGAGGATGGATATATTAGGAGTTGGAAGGAGTGGAGGTAAAGTAGATGTAGGAAGGTGTATGGTCACTTACATTTGGGATTTGTAGGACAATGGAGGAGGGATGGAAACATATGTTTTGGGGCTATAATTTGGTTTTTGATGGAAAGAAGTGGATTTAGAAGGCATGGAGGTGGTACCAACATCTTGGGATTGTTTTCCTTGGGGTACATAACCAAGGCCATGTGATCGTGGAGTGACTTTGACATGGATGGGCTCCAAAATAGCTTGTTCATTAAGGCCTAAGCCTTTACCTTCATAGTTCATGTTTTAGAGCATGTGACTTACAATGTGATTTTGGGTATTTTGGAGACATGACATGATCTTATTATTTGAAGGAGAAGATGGAGTGATGGGTAGTGTTTTTTCTTTTCCTAAGAGAGAACATTCATGAATGAGGGTAGTAATAACAAGGGGATAGGATGATAAATTTGAAAGGGGATCGATAGTGGATAATGAAGTATCAATGGAGGATGATAGAGCACCTTGAGGGCATGATGGGTGCTCAATAGGAGATGGTGTTGGGATACTTGGATCTTGATTACCATTAGGCTCATTAAGAGGTATTGCCCTATGATCCAAATCATTTGTTTGATTATCTATGTGTTCATAGGGACCAAGTGTCTCACAAGTGAAATGGATGATGTTGGATGATGGATAGGATTAAAGGGATGGTGGATACGAGTAGTTTGGATATCTTGCTCATGGATAGTTATGAGCTTATGAATAGTTGGAGTGATAATATCTTGATCATGGAATGCATAAATTTTCCTAAGAGGATCATCATGGTTTTCTTGATCATAGATAGGATCTTGATCATAGATGGGAGCTTGATTATAAATAGGATTAAGTGTGCCATGGATGGGATAAATTTTGTCATGGATAGGCTCTTCATCATAGATAATTTATTGATCATAGAGAAGATATAGGTTATGGATAGGTTGAATGGAGGTTATTTGATCTTGATTTGGACAAGTGGTTAATGTGTACACATGCTTTAGATTATGCTCTTGACATAACTCTTGATTTTCATGGATGTGAGTAGAAATGGGAGACTCTTGGATAGGATTAATTGGTTATAGATGATCAACATAGTGAGTGTATAATAGATCTTGACTTGGACTCATGGTAGGAGATGCTTCAATAGGATTGATGGGTTATGGGATACATGATGGGACTAGAGGAATAGGCATGGCGATTGAAGGCTCTTTGATAGGTTCAAGGATGGGAATTTGATGACATGGTGGTTGTTGCTTCCTTGCTAATAACCATTGGGTCACATCCTTGACAAGTGTATGGGTGGATTGAAAATATAATTGATGGACAATAAGGGTGAATGTAGTGGGCTTATGATTAGGATTTGGTGGATGGATAGTAGGAGGGGATGGATTAGGATTGGGATTGCATGGTGGATGGATAATGGGAGGCAATGTTGCAGGCACAAATTTACCATAATTCATGATGTTTTTGATCAATCTCTTAAGTGTGGAACAATTGAATGTCATATGGCCCTTAACCCTATGGTATGCACAATAACCATTTTGATTATACCAATCAGGTTTAACAATATTTGGATGATATGGTTTTATCAGTGGTAGCTCAATCAAATTTTGTTAGACCAGTTGTTGTATGGTTATCTCCAAGGGATTCTTTGGATGAGGGTTGGAGGAATATGGTGATATTGTTGAGTCTTAGGTTTTAGATTCATGGGTTTCTTTTCATGCTACACCACATAGGTATTGATTTAATGATTATGTTCAAGGGGATTTTGGACATGTTTATCTTAGTTATGATGAGCCTTGCAGAATAGTAGGAAAAGGATGTGTTCAAGTCAAGATGTGGAATGGGAACACTTGGCTACTAAAGGATGTCAGGCATGTGCCCAAGTTGAGACAAAATTTGGTATCTGTGAGGTAGCTAGGCAGTGACGATTGTATGGTGACTTTTACAATAGATTCTTGGAAGGTGTCCAAGGGTTCTCCTATGTTAGTAAGAGGCAAGAAGGTTGGTACCTTGTATTTATCTAGTAATGGTGATTATATTAATTTAGTTGCTACAGAAGCAGATGCAACTTTTTGGTACTATAAGCTTGGTCATATTAGCCAAAAGGGCATGAATATTTTGAAGGATAGATTACCCAGATTGAAAGAAGTTGATTTAGATTTTTTTGAAGACTATGTGTATGGAAAACATATAAGGGTAAAGTTTCTCAAAGTTGTGTTAGAATTTGAAAAGATTAATAACCCAGAAAACTAGTGCAAAGAATAGATATTAAAACTATGAATGCAAATGATATGAAATCAAAATAGCAACACAAAGTTAGTCTCCGAGAGAGTAATGCAAATGCTAGAAGCAAAATAGCATTAAGAGGATGCAAAAGCAAAAGATGCAAAATACAAGCCAGGTAGTATGCTTATATAGACTAGGAAGAGAGAGGAGGTGGCAACACCAACCAATGAGGAGCAACCATCTATTGGACTAAAGATAGTAAAGTATCTTCCCAAGATAGCTAATGGATGCTCACATGTAGGAAGGTGACACCTCGCAACCACTCACCTAATAAGACATGTTTTATTAACCTAAGTGAGATTAATAGAAGTGTAGGAAAAACCTAGGAATATAGGGAAAAGTAAATAACCCAACTAGGAAATAAAAACCAACACTAACATCCCCCCATAAGCGAAGCTTAGGTGGATGAAGAAATGGGTCCCGGCAAATCAAGCCTGATGAGGTACCCATGTACATAAAATTCCCCCCCAAAGAGAGAGAGAAAAGAGACGCCCCAAAAAGTAGAGAGAGTTAGGACTCTGAGTGAGAGGAAGAAGCCCCCCCAGAAGATGAAGCATCCCGCACCCCTAGCAAAGGTCGCAAATGAAGGAACTTGCTCTCAGTGAAGGGTTTGGTGAAGATATCAGCAACCTTCTCAGATGTGGGATAGTAGTGAAGGCTGATGACGTGGCCATGGATGAGCTCCAGGATGTAGTGCATGTGGACCTCTATGTGTTTGGTCTGCTGATGATGGACCGGATTCTGTGAGATCTGAATGGAACTCTGGTTGTCACAAAATAGGACTGATGGGCGTCTGATCTGGATACCAAACTCAGTGAGAAGATTCTGAAGCCAAATGGCCTCAGTGGCAGCATTCACAGCCCCCTGATACTTGGCCTCTGTAGAAGATAGAGCAATAGCAGACTGCTTCTTGCTCGACCAACAAACAAGACCTGAACCAAGTGAGAAGCTGTAACCTGAAGGAGACTTGTGATCCTGAGAATCGCCCGCCTAATCAAAATCTGTGTAGCCCACCAAGTCAAGCTCAATACCCACTGCATAGTGAATCCCAAAACTGTGAGAACCCTGAATGTAGTGAAGGATCCACTTGGCTGCTTTCCAGTGCAGCTCATGAGGCTCCTGTATGAATCATGAAACCATGCCTACAGCATATGAAATGTCGGGTCTCATATGAGTCAGATAGATGAGACTCCCAACAAGCTGTTGGTATAAAGTGCCATCAACAAGTGGAGAAGAACACTGAGCCTCAAGTTTGACTCCACAAAGAAAGGGAGTCAGAGCAGGCTTGCAGTCAGCCATATGAAACATCAAGAGCAAATCTAGAGCATACTTGGACTGGTTGATGGTGATCCCAGAAGTAGACTAGTAGATCTCAATCCCAAGAAAGTAATGCAACAAGCCCAAGTCAGTCATCAAAAACTGGTCATGAAGGGCAATTTTGACAGCCCCAATGGTGGATGAAGAACTCCTTGTGATCAGCAAGTCATCAACATATAGAACTAGAAATAGGAGTGAATCATCCTGTTGTAGAATGTAGACATTGGGATCAGAATGGCACTGAGTGAACCCAACTGATAGAAGGAATGAGTCCATCTTGGCATACCAGGCCCGAGGAGCCTGTTTGAGGCCATAGAGAGACTTTCGAAGATGGCACACAAGTGAAGAATCCTGAAGGAACCCCTGTGGCTGCTCCATGTAGATCTCCTCCTGAAGGTCACCGTGAAGAAAAGCACTCTTCACATCCATCTAGTGTACTTCCCAATGATTAGCTACAGCGATGGCAAGAACAAGTCGGATGGAATTCATTCAGGCAACTGGCGCAAAAGTCTCAAAGTAGTCAATCCCAGGAACCTGGGAGAATCCTTTGGCGACCAAGCGAGCCTTATACTTGTCAACCGACCCATCTACTGCAAATTTTGTCTGATAGATCCACTTACATCGAACAAGTTTTCTTCCCTTAGGAAGAGGGACAAGATCCCAAGTGTGGTTCTTCATCAAGGAACTATACTCCTCTTGCATAGCTATATCCCACTTAGGAATACCAGAAGCCTCATGAAAAGACTGTGGATCTGAGGCAGTAGCAATGAAGATATGTGGAGGATCCTGGAACTGTGAACGAGTCTGTCTGGTGTCTGATGGATCCCCAACCCAATCACCTATAGACTACATGGTCTGTCTAGCCCAAAGTGGACCAGAAGATGGAGAATCTGGAGGAGAATCACCAACTGACACTGTTGTGTCTGCTAGCCAAAATGCTAAACCTCTTGTCAAACCTTTTGATCCTTTGTATGACCAACTAGATTTGTCATGGGTTGATTATGAAATTGAAAGTATGCCTGCTCAGATTTATAATCAGATTCCTAGATTTAGTGGACACAATGTGTGTGATGGGGGTGCACATATCCAAAACTTTCACAACTTTATGGAGAAAAACTCATTTAGAGAGGAGGATATGTGGATGAGGTTTTTTGTTAAATCCTTTGGTGCTAGAGCTAGAGATTGGTATTTGAGCTTTCCAAAGAAATCCTTTGCCTATTGGGATGAACTTATTGACTGTTTGACAAAAGAATTTGCAAGAGAACCTACTGATCTTGTTGTAAGGTTAATGGAAATTAGAGGACATAATGAAGAGTGTAGTATTAATTTCAGTCATAGATTTGCAGTTGCCCTTTCACAAATCCCTGAAGACTTCAAACCTGACACTCTAGCATACATTAGTATGTATTTGGAAGCTTTTGAGAAGGGCTCTAGTGCAATGTTGAGGGAATTCAAGATAACAGATGTGTAGATGGCATACAAGTTTTTAGAAAATATAGAAAAAATGAGGGATGTGCACATGCAGAATTTCCTGTCCATAGGCTTTGGTATGAATGGTAGTTGTGTAGCTACAAATGACCAAGTGATCATGGCATCATTTGAAGATAAATGTGTAAACAAGAAGATAGAAGTTCACAATACTTCTATGTTTGAATATAATGCTGATAATAATGTTCAATTGGATTGTTCACTAGTGAAGGATGCCAATGAGAGGATCAGTGGTGACTCCCATTTCAAGGTTGAGGTATCTGGTTCTGAAAACAATGATGAAGTTATGGACATCAATGAATACTTGTTTGAATAGGTTTGTGGAGATAATTGTGAGTATTGTGCACAAGATAGAGAAGAAATAAGCAAACAAAGGAGCAATTCCATGTTTGAATCATTATCTTTTATTTAGACACATGGAGATGATGAAGAGCAATCAGAGATTGAAACAAGTGCTAGTACTGAGTATGATTGTTCTTCATTTGATTATAGTTTTGTATTCCACATAAGGAATTCATTGGTAACGAAAATGCATGTTTTGTTGCCCATGAACTAGTGGCATACTGTAATGAAATTGTGACACTTGGATCAACCCTCTTCCATGCAAATGATACATATGCTAAGCAGTATCTATTCCAGTATGGTGGGAATCTAAGCATTGATATTGAGGAGGATTCTAATTTTCATCCTGATGAAAGAGAGACCAACATATATCATGAAGGTTATTGCAGAGTGGTGACTAAGTCTGATCCTTTCCAGTTTGGTGCAACTGGTAATTATTTTCATGATGTGCAAAAATATGAATATGAAAGCTTCTTCTTTGATATGCCAACTTATGATAAAATGAGACCTGATGATCCTAGCTATATGGTGGACTTTGAGTGCTTTCAGTTTTTAGTCTAGCTGGGAGATCATTTTACAATGCATATTGCTTATATTGATGATGATAAGTATTATATATCATATGAGAATGCACTGTTTGATGAATATGATATTCACATGTTGCTTGATGCTGAAGGTTGTTTGCATAAGGTTGACAGAGGCACTACTGATAGGAGAAAGCTCAATGAGATGTTTGAATATGCAAATGACAAGGCTTTTTTGTGGGCAGACAATGGTAGTATCTTCAGGCTTGATCCAGTGAAATCATATGAAAATAGGGTATTTGACAAAGGAAAATACTTGTTTTTCCTTTTTGGTGGCCCTGGCCCACCAAGTAAAAAATAAAAAGTGTGATTTGTGATGCAGGTTGGTGTAGCATTTAACTTTGTAGCCTAATGGATAAGGCACTCAGTCTGCATCCCAGAGATCTATGGTTCTGACCATGTCTGCAAGAGGCATGCATCCCCAGATAGAGCCAATGTTGGTGCCTGCATGAAATTCAGATTTCAAGCATTTAAATTCGCAGGCACTTTCCAAGAAAATCTAAGAAATTCTAAGTCTGTCAGCCTTCATATTTTCATGCATGTATCCTTGTATGTGCATTGCTATTTGTATGTACATTTGTATGTGAAAGCATGGATGTACATTGGCAAACCTAGAATAAATGTTCAATCGGCCTTGAAAAGGTGAAAAAATTAGTTGTATATATCATTGTATGCATATCAGCTTGTATGTGTCTTTCAAATACAATTCTGGGAATGCATAAGTGGTTGTATGTCATGGATTCGTAGAATATTCTAA
This sequence comes from Cunninghamia lanceolata, assembly GCA_027924645.1. Taxonomy (NCBI): domain Eukaryota; kingdom Viridiplantae; phylum Streptophyta; class Pinopsida; order Cupressales; family Cupressaceae; genus Cunninghamia; species Cunninghamia lanceolata. Next base: position 10,696,430 of record BSBN01000297.1, read on the forward strand.
TATTGTATGTAAGGATTGCATGTATATTGTGTTGTATATTCGATATACAATGGGTAGATACAATGGCGATATGCAAAAGAAATATACAATGCCAAGATACAAAGGTAGAATGTACATTGCAAAGATACAAGGCTGATATACAAGAGGAAATGTGCAAGGGCACATATAAAGACAAGATGCAAAGGAGGAGATAAAAATGGTGGGGCACACCAATCGCATATACAATGTGATATACATTCCTAATATACAAGGCCCGAACCTGAAAAGGTATGCAATTTAGTTGATAAAGGCTGACATGTTTGTATGCATCTTTTGCTTGTACATTCACATTTGTATGTTTAGACATACAAAGGGTAGATACAAGGGAATATACAATGTTAACATACAATGGTCAGATCTATGTTTGCAATGTACAAGTGATTGTATATAGTTCTGGTTGTATATTTGCATTGTATATGCGATATACAAGGCTGATATACAAAAGTGAAGATACAACATCGGATTTCAAATTTATTCCAATCTGCTTCATAAATGCAATCGAGTCCACGGTTGTATGTATATTTGCATTGTATGTATGATATACATTGAGATATACAAAGAGGAAGATACAAGGCATGACCCGATTGTGGTTTCAAATTATTTTATAAGGATTTGGGGTCTGCCTTGTATGTTGATGATTGTATGTATATACAATCACATATGCAACCGCAGGTGCAAAAGAAAAAATACATTGGCTTGGTGATGAAGATACAAATGCATAGCGATAGAGAACCAATCAGGGGATGACACATGTCCAGATTCTATTGTATGTATATGCATTTGCATATACAAGGATTTGAATGTACAATAAGCGGTTGTATATATATGCTTTTGCATATACAAATATTTAAAGGCAAAAGAGGGCAAAAAGGCAAAATGTATGTTCACTAAGAAAAGTCAGCGATGGAAAAAGGGCGCCTACGTGACGTGATCTCATTGGCCGACTACTTTTCAAGGCAATTTAGAGCCGCAGATATCCAAAAGTAGTGCTAGCATCCCATTATCAATAATAACTTCCCAAACTAGAGTCCATGATGACATCAATCTACACTCATCACAATGACCTCACATGACTCACATCACAAGGCTCTACGAGGAGGGCAAGGACCAATATGCCACTGAGTAATATGGCATGCCACAACACCATAAATCCAATATATGAATAACCATATAAATATAGAACCATTGTGTCAATATCCAATTAGCCATAAAATCATATAATCTCACATCCAAAGGAAACCAATATCATTAATACCTTATTGCCAAGTAACCAAAAAATAAATATGGTCTTAGGGCCCTCTCAAGGACCCCTCCTCACATTTCCTAATACCTTTCTCACATTAGTTTAAGGTGTTATCCTCCAAGAGGAAGGTATGCAAGAAACATACATGCATAGTTCTAAGGGGAAGATGGATGAATGGATTATGACTGTCCCATACCTATACCATTTGCAACCCCCATCCTCACAATAGAATCCCCCAGGCCACCTACTCCTCCATATAACCCGCCTGGGGCCCCTCCTAGATAAGGTAGTTTATAGAAGTCACATTACTCCACACATGCTAGTAGTTGCAACAATAAAATGCCTCAAATAAAGAAGGATTAAGTGAAATAAATCCATAAGTTAAATCCTCAATTAAAATACATTAAAATAAAACACGCCAAGAAGAAGTGAAGATCAAAGATTGCAACCATTGTGATATCAAAAATTTAACAAAGAACAAGTCCCTGAGGCAAAAGGACTATCTCAAAATTAAAACAGCTAATTAGTACAAGAAACAAAACACTGTCAACTTAACATTTAAGTAAAAATTTTAACACATGAATAAAAAATCGAGCAATCTCATAAAGTCACACATACAATCACCATATAACCTTACAACAAGACCACTTAAGGGGAGTAGGGGAATTGGGTGGACTTTCATCACTAAAATACATAAATCATATAGTGGTCTTGACCATGGAGAGAACAATGATAAATCTCCATGTCACACTAAGGATTTCCCACATGACCTGAAACAACCTTATCATATTTTTGTATCAAAAATGCACACAAATAGTCACATACACCCACACAACCCAGGGCATGCCATCATTAAGATATGCCACAAAAATAATTAGCCACTGAATATGATATCCACTTCCCAAAAGAGAATTCACAAGTGTCACAGCTATCACGCACCAGACTACTATCATCTCATTACACACATACTGTCACTAGTATCAATCTCTTCATCTCACCCTCTAGGATGATTTTATCTACCACCATACCATCTCCTTTTCTTTGCGTGCTTCTCTCCATGTTTATCAATAAATAGATGATGATTAGATTGCAAGAGGGGGAATACCATTAACCTTATATGTTAATTCTTACCATGCTTTAGGTTAGCAAACCTCTAGGCCTAGTGTTTGAGCCTTTTCCTTGATAGCACATGTAAGGACCTGACTCCTTAAAAACAAAATAATACTAACTCTAACTTTGAAAATACCGAGGAATAGAAAAATTTTGATATAACAGATGTAGGTGTTTAGTGGAAAGTTGGATTTGTTAATATTTTAGTGTTTTGATGTTTCAATCCTCCTCTCCACTTTACATTCAAGGATCTACGGTCGAGTGGCAATTCACTATCATACCCTAGATCACTGTGAGATGTAGGGAAACCTAGATTAGGGAATTTAATTATCAATTTCTCTTCTCTTATGCTCAATTGACCATTAAAACCCTATTTTTAGGGTTTTGAGACGAAACAGTCGGAGACACTGGAGCAGGTGCCCTAGTCCAAGGTACTAGTTTCTTTGTAGGATCTGGACCTCCTTCCGACACTGATCAATCCTGTAACTTCTATTTCTAGAAACTCAGCTGTGGAGGACACTAGAGCGAGCGCCCAAGTCTTGGAAATGCTCCGGTGTCCTTTTCAGATCCCAAATCCTTGATGCCTGCGAATCCTACCTGCAACTTCACTTCTCCTGAATATGACACCTGTAACCTGCAATCACAAGATGTGGTTTGGGGGTTGTAGTGTATAGAGGCTTGCCTTAGTCAAGCCCCAGAGGACACTTAAGTCTCTGAACACCGTTAATAGATAGAAAGTGCATGCCCTTGTGAGGCAGAGGCAAAAACAAAAGGAAATGATGATGAAAACACAATATAATGTCACCTTGTAGTGAAGATATCATGGGAGGAAGATGCAACTCATTCAATGATGAATGGATGCTCACGTCTGCAAACACAAACACATAGACAACACAATTCTACTCTTCCAACACAATAAAATCCTTGAATTACCTTGAGAACACAATAGCTTGCTAGTAATCATCTAGTTTCCAAATGAATGCCTAAACATGCTTTTTTATGCAACTACAAGCACTCCTGCCAAGATTTTTGTAATTCAAACTTACTGTGTTGGCAAAGGACCCAAATAATAGTCAGAAATCAACACTTAAAAATTGGGGCTGATCCAAAATAGGGCAAGACTAGGGCACAGGTGCCCAAGTTCTCCCCCCTATTTTGTGTAGGGTATAGCTCAAGGGGTCCTCCTAGGTCCCATTTGTCATGTTACCTAGGGCTCATTCCATCGGGATGCCAAATTACGAACTAAGATGTCCTAAATACATGCAAAAGACCCAAGAGCTAAACCTTATGAGGGAAAAGCCCCCAAGGGGACATTTATTGATCTTACATTTAGCCCCCACTTTAATGTATGTATAAACGTGAGGCCAATACATGCATTAAAGTAAGGTCACAAACACAACAAACACACCAAGCATGGAGAATGCAAGCGTATGACATAGAAGATAGTAACAGGCACACAAAACATGGAGAAGATAGTTATAGTCACGTAGAACATGAAGAATACAGTAAATGCATAGAAGACACATTAATGCATGGAAGACAGGCATGATTCTTTTCTTTTCTTTTTCTCATAATTATGAAATGCAAATGCAAGTACTGAAAAGTAAACAAACCTCCCATCATACAAGATGCACTCATCATGTAGGTCTTTGTATATATGGGGAAACACACACACAAGACACACGAAACCTCCCAAAAATGTAGACTACATATGGGGTAACAAACACACCAAACAAAGCAAACACGCTAAACACACACACTTTGACGACACAAAGAAAACATGGCAAACAAGGGATGGAGTGTTCCTATTTCTAGGCTCAACACCATCTCAGGCACATTACAGGCACACATCGATGATTGGGCTTCACCAAAACAATCACCAAAGACACGATGAAGTGTAGAGTTAGTCATAGAATTGCTCCCCATCTTCGCAGAGGAATTTTCAAAAATGCAACCCCACCCGCATCATGGAGATGCCTTATAGTGAAAAGGAGGTATGAGCTCAAAAGTATTCAACCCCACCCGCATCATGGAGATGCCTTACGGTGAAAAGGACGTATACACAATAGATTTCATGATAGATTGATTGATTGATTGCAAACAAACTCAGAGTGGAAGATGTACTCATCACACACACTGTACCTAAGGACAAGCACATAGCTAACATCTACAAAAGACAACTTACCTTATATATGCCCGTGCCTTAAAGTGGTTGATATTAGTTACCGCTATCAAGCATGTTAAGGTAGGAAGAAAACACACAAGGAAAATCTGACTTTCACAAAGCCCATGCCCCTTGGAGGTGACATGTACTTCATGATCACCAAATGTTCCCACAAACACATCCCTACAAGAAACATGTTAGTATCTACAACATCATAATAAACAACAACATGAATGCATATGAAATCTAAGGTATGCAAGATTCAAGGTAGACAAAGTGCACTGAGCAGCAATATTGTTTATGATTTGTAAATGAGATAGAACACCATCAAAATCATCACTACGCAGAAAGCACGAGTGCTTCCACTAGCCAAGCATCGGATAAGATATACAACCCCATCGTCATATTAGGAACTAAGTCCATTTTTTGATTGCTCTCGAAAGGGACACTAGGTCCACATCAGTATAAATATTTGTCATCATCCACCTACTAGATAGAAACACTAGAGTAAGGGAAACAATAAACAAGAGAGGAGAAACAAGTGTCTTATGGACAGTCGCGTAGGAGGGTACCCCCATTGTCACCAACTACAATGCTATGTCCATAAGACACAACACACAACAATGAAATCACAGAGAGAGACTACTTATAAGAATGATGATACACATAGAAGAAGGTTACAACAGAGGTAGCCTCCTAGTATCCCAGACTTTACGGGAGAGTCTGAGGTCATCCCAGGAGGCCTAAACAACACATGACACATCATGGGGGAAGCACATCACAACAGAAATAAAGGGTTAGAGATACTTACCTAGTAGCACCATCATTAAGAACCTTCATATCTAGGATATTTGTCATATTGTTTTGATCTTGTTGAATTGACATTAAGCGTAGGATGATGGGAGGCTTTCTTTTCCTTAAAAGGATTATATCCAATGCTGCTTGAGTAATGTGTTGAAGCAGATTCTATAGGTACTTGAATCCCTTGTTGATTTACACCACATCCCTTACCTACATATTCACAATTATTATAAAGGGTTTTAAATCCTCGACCATAAAGAGATGTCATTTCCTTAGAAGATGGGGAAGTCTCATAGGTCTCGTAATTTGTGGTATAAGTGAGAGTATTGTTTTCCTTTCCTACCGAGGGGATTTTAGGTTTCTTAGGTGGGGCATATACAACCCATCCTATCTAGCTTAGTTCCAAAAACCTATTAGTCTTATTGCATGCATGTAGAATATATATAGCGTATAGATTTAATTTAAGGCACAAACACATACTAAAATGGCTATGCTCTCTTCCTACAGGGATACAAGCTCTCTAATGTGCTCAAGAAATCATACTCAAGAAAATTTGGTGTCAAAAACTCATAAGCTCATGAAATTTCAATAGGAATCAACAACTCCCATTCACTTTGGCAACAACCCTTCGATCAATGGTTTTGTAAGCCATGGGGGATTGTAAATGAGCTAGCAACTTAATTCCCCATAACCCAAAATTGATTGTAGCCAATCATATTTTTCCACATAATTTATCTAAACTCCTTTTCTCTAAGTAATTTCACCAGTTACAAGATCAAGCCCACCAAACATCCCACCTAAGACCATGTGATGCTTCTTGATATGTTTCTATAGAGATGGACCTCATTGAAAGTTTCATATTAGTCATTCAACCAATAGGAATCAATATTTATTGCCACATCCTTCTCATAGATTTCATAGCACTTTAAATGCTAATTGCAAGCTATGACATATTACTAACAAGGGCTCATTTCAATCTTCTTGTACCATAAATTAACCACAATCAATTGACAATAGCCATATCTATCCTTTCACAAGTTGACTAACCAATTCCATGTGCCCATTATAAACCTTGCCTCAACTAAGTATATGACTTGTCACATACACCACCTAGTACTTTCCTCAAGAGGATCTGATGGATCCTGTTTATTCTCAAGGATGATCCAATAGTTCTTGCAGCTCAAAGATAACATTTCTCACTAACACACATATAACTCCTACAGACCACATGATTATGCCATGATATTTGATCTAAAGGCTAAAAGGTGCATCAAAATAATTTCAAAGCAAACATGTAGGTCAATGACATATACCATTGTAGTCCAACAAAAGGTGCATAGAGAAACAATTGAGCTAATTGCCCACAGGCATAAATTCATTTCACATTTAGTAACTTATCATTACTAAGCTTTGAATGGACAACTTAAGTTGTGGGCCAAGACCAATAGCATGCAAACATTCCAAGATAACAAAATATTTAAAATTAATGTAGGGACATAGGATTAGAACAAGAGACTTGGGTGTAGACACGTAGTTTAGAAAAAATAGACTGTCATCATATATGAACCTGTTGGTGATATTTTTGATGCAATCATAACAATAAGTTAAAATTCACATATAATGAACTGAAACTATACTTGAAATATAAGAGGGAATCATTTAAGATTCACTTAATCCCAAGTCTACAATGGTCCTGTTGGTCAAATTCAGTTGGTCAATGTGAAGCTGTAATGTTCAAGGGGCCTTACGTAGTTTAGGGTTTCTTTGTGGTTTACTGGACTCAAACTATGCAAAAAGATCATGAGATATGTCAATACTTTTTCATTCCTTTGCATAAAAGTGTTATTGTGCTACAAAGCTTTAGATGGTTGTCTTGAATTATTGCAGCCTTCCTCTTTATATATTTATGAAAACATGTCTACTTTTAACTCTATTGTTCATGCTTCTTCAAATATGAGACAAATTTTGTTCAGATTTCTACATTTTTAGCTAAATATTTCAGATGGGTTGGGAAAAGTTAGAAAGATCTAGTCTAAACCTCATTTACTCTATCGAAGGATCTAATTGTTCTATTATGCACTATGTAAATCATACAGCAATTTGATCAAATCCACAGTAAAAACCTTAAATGTAAGTGCTGAGCATTTTCACAAACATACATTTAAAATTGCAAGCTCTCAAAGAAAATATTTCAAAACACAAAGAAGAGCAGGAGAACACTCAGAAGATAGATGTAGAACTCCAGATTCTATTGTATTAGAAACAAACAGTCATACATGATTTACAATGTTGGAATCACTCTTAGTTTCATTGATCAAACTACAGAGAACTTACAAGCTTTACAGATACAATAAGGAAGCCAGATGTTCCACGCACACCTTATTGCAGACAACAGGCGACCTCCTTCTTCTACTTCTAATCTAAACTAAGCTAACTTGCCTGTGTTTTCCTAAAAATCCCTATTGTTTTCCTAAAATCCTTGTTGTTTTCCTAAAATCCCTATTGTTTTCTTAAAATCCCTATTGTAAAGTATTACAATGTATTAAGGCACAATATATAGACATTCTGATTGTCCTTAATACATCCCAAAACCCTAATGGTTAAGCAATGGTTCAAACCCTAGGTTACAGCATTAAATGGTGCAGAACCAACTTCCTAAAAATATCTCTAAATATGTGTCAAATCTGGGCCAAAATATGCCCCTTTCTGAAACCCTAGTAGCTCAGAAGTAAATTTTGTAACCTACTTGTCATTACATTTTAGCTGCACTTGGGTCTTCTCATTGATGTCCCTTGACTTTCTGCACTTCATCCTCATCTTCTCTTTGCTTCTGAAATTTGATTCTCCTCCCAGGACATCATCGCCATTAAGTTTCAGCTTCTCCTTCCAGCTGCAAGCCTGTAAAAATAGACCAGTCATAAGTACCATTGATTATAAGCAACCACTTTTGAAACACCTGTTAGATCTATGTGGGGCTAAGCAAAAAAAATTGTGGCTATCGGGTCAAAATCTGCAAAAAATGCGTTCATACTGCACAAACTGTGTCAAGAAACCACTGGGTCAACCATCACAGACCAGAAACGATGCATACGCAGGGTCAAAATGTTTTTAAAAACCCTAAAAATCCTATCGCTAAATGTTTCCTGCCTACCGGCATCAAAAAAACCCTATCGATGAACCCTGAAGATTCCCTACTGATTAACTGTTTCTGACCGAAAAACGGCCCTTTATATCCCACTTAAAGAAACAATGCCCTCAAAGAGTGACACGTGGTGCGTTCCATGCAAGGGGCTTATGAAACTATTGCTTTGTGTGGAAGGCAACACGTGACAGCTTCCGTAGGACTCTCAAGATACTAAAAAACTATTGTGAAACTGCCCCAGGGATGCCTTGATTACCTTTCGGAACTCTGACTCCCGCGCGAGACACGTGTCGCTACCCGTGCACTCTGTTTAAAATCTAAAGGGGCCGTTGAAACCACTATGGAATGTGACATGTGTCACATTCTGCACCCCTCTCAGAAACTTTTAAGAAACCATTAGAAACTACTGCAGAACCCTTAGACACTTTTTGAAACTTTTGAAACTGTTGGCGGAAGGTGCCACGTGGCATCTTCCGCGCAGCCACTGAGATACTTGGGGCTCAGCTGGGACATTCTCCAAAGTGTGACACTTGTCACTCTCTGCGAGATCTTGGAAACTCTTTTGAAACTGCAGTGAAACTCTAGAAACCGTCGGGAAGGCGCCACGTGGCATCTTCCGTGCAACCTTTGAAACTATGGGAAACTGTAGCAGAAGGCGCCACATGGCATCTTCCGCACAACCGTTGAAACACTTAGAAACTATCGAAGGGACCTTTGAAGGACCAGCAGAGGGTGACAAGTGTCACACTCTGCATTGCTTGTTGAAACTTTAAGGGGCTTTGCGGAGGGTGACACATGGCACACTCCGCACTGCCCTTCCAACTGTTAGAAACTTTTTAAGGAAACTTTCAGGAAACTTTGAAGGTCCTGCGGATAGTGACACTTGTCACTCTTCGCGCTACTTGTTTGAAACATACAGGACTCTTCGTGGCTCTTGAAACTTTTTAAAGGGACTACCACGGAAGGAACCACGTCGTGTCTTTCGGACAACTCTGGTAACTATTTAGAAACTTTTAAGGGAACCCACGGAAAGCGACACTTGGCGCGCTCTACGCGATCGTTAGAAACTATTAAGACTCTTTAAAGGGACCTGCGGAAGGTGCCACTTGGCACGCTCCGCAAAACTTATGAAACTTTAAGAAACTTTTTGGAAACTATCGAAGCCCGCAGATGGTTTAAATTTTAAAGGGGCTATTGCGGAAGGTGACAAGTGGCACCTTCTGCGCAACACTGGAAACTCTTTGAAACTACTGCAAAACTTATGTGGAATGTGACACTTGGCATGCTCCGCGTAGCTGCTGAAACACTTGGAACATTTTAATGAAACATTTGAAACTTTGAATTATTTAAACCTGATAGTGCATTTTACCAAAATGGCCATAACTTGTAAAATATGGCGAATTTTTAGATGGTTCAAAAAGCAACCTTAGCTCATTTTTGACAAGGAATCCAACCATACCATGCACTGGCACTCAAAATGCATTTTCTCACTAATTTTATCAAAGTTTGCAAATTTCACTCTCTTTTCCCTTACCACTAAGGACAGACCCACAAAACAGAAGCAAAAACAAAGCCACAGCAGGGGTCCCTATTTTGCTAAGGAGTAAAATGGGGCGTGTTATGAACATCACAACAACTAGCAACCAAACAAAACAACCAAATTCAAGGCATTCAAGAAAACTAGATGAAATAAATGCATAACTTCTAACTATCCATCTTGTAAATTATTATTCAATCTTGAGACCTAAGGCATTCAATAAGGGTGCATAAATTGTCATTTTCAGTTTAATTGTGTGCACGTGATTAATAAGACTCATCTTGAAGATCGGTTGAACAAACCAGTAACTGATATTAGCCTACGTAGGTGAGGATATTCCCTCATAGTCGACCAGATAGAGCCTTGCTACCAGTGAGTGTCTATAGCCCCGGCAAGGTTATCGTTACAATTCTCTTAAGTAGAGCCCCACTACCAGCGAGCATCTATATCCCTTGTAGAGTTACTTAGATGGCTTAATCTAGATTTTTAGTATAATCTACTTTATTTATTTATTATTATTATTATTATTATTTTCTGATTTTGAATGAGATTTCACAAGATATAGCAATTTGTAGCTTCATGACGCAAGGAGTGGACACTTGCTGAAATTAGGCTGAGAATTGTAATGGTAGCAAGGGTGACCTCTGATTTTTCACCTAATATCTACACTGCTAGGTTCAACAAACCCAAGGATTTTAGGTGTGTCATCGTGAGAAACTTGCCTCGAATTCTCAATCACATTTATTGAATACAAAATTTCAGAAGATAAATAACTCTCTACATTCATGACAGTCACAACAAGTTATGTGTAAATTGCAAATGATTAACTTGAATATCCTAAATTTTATGCTATTTTTAATTGTTGCTGGCTTGCTCCTTAATACTCTAAAGTAAAATAAAGATCCCTGCTGAGGAGACAACAAACAAACCAACCAAACAGACTGTACAAAAAGCAAAAAGTAGAAAAAAACTGTACAAACAGGCTATACAAACAACACTATACAAACAGAAACAAAACAACAAACAGAAAACAAAACTATACAAACAGCCAATGACAAAAAAGAAAACAACAAAAGAAGAACCGGATATTACTTACACTATATTACACCAAAATGGACTGCCCCTTTACCTCAGGCCTGGAAGTAGTGTTTCAGATGTTGGCCATTAACTGGCAATGGCACCTCTTCTCCAGTCAAGGTCTTAAGCCTAAATGTATTGTCTCCTATTATTTCTGAGACTTGTAATGGACCTAACCATAGTTTATCGAATTTTCCATGGCTTCTTTTCTTTTCATGTGCTTTGTCCCAGCACAGCACCAAGTCTGATATCCTAAATGTTTTGACTCTTGCCCTTTTATCAAACCACCTCTTAACAACCACTTGGTGTTTGGCAAACTTCTCGATGGCTTGACCTCTTTTCTCGTCTAATTGTAGCATTTGTACTATTATGGCTTCCCTATGGTCATCAAAGCCTAGATACTCATTGGCAAACTTCTAGGTTGGTATTCTCAGATTTATTGGAAGTATGGGATCAGTCCCATAAACTAAATGATAAGGAGTGCTACCTAAAATTGTCTTAAACTTGGTCCTATCTACCCATAATGCATATCTTAACAAGGTATTCCACTCTCTAGGACTCTTTGCAATCAACCTTTTGATTATGTCTAACAAAACTTTGTTCGTTGATTCAGCCAATCCATTACCTTGAGGGTAATAATTTGAAGAAAACCTTAAAATGATCCCATATTCAAATGCCCATTTAGAAAACTTTAAAGAAGAGAAAGCAGGGCCATTATCACATACCAATGAATAGGGAGTTCCAAACTTGGTGACGATGTTTTCTTCAAGAAACTTGATAACTACCTTAGTTGTGGAGAATTTGCAGCAGGTAGCCTCAGTCCACCTTGTACAATAGTCTATTACCGTCAGTATAAATTTATGTCTTGCAGAAGATGGGGGATTGATGACTCCAATAAAATCTAAGCCCCACTATGCAAACGGTCTTGATTCAATCACAGGTTATAGTGGATTAGCCTGATTTCTCCCTTTATCTGCTACAATCTGACAGGTGTGGCAACTTCTGATGTGACTCTCAGTATCTTTGAACATCGTGGGCCAGTAATAGCCTGCCGTCAATATTTTGTGTGTTGTAGCTAAATGGGAACCATGGCCGGTTCCATACTTGTCATGTTGTTCTGTCAACACTTTATCTACTTCAGCTCTGTTTAGGCATCTTAGATAAATTCCATCATGGTTCTTCCTGATTATAAGACCTCCTTGTACCATATATTTTTGTGCTTTAACCTTCAAAGCTCTCCTCTAAGAATCTTTCATTCTATTTGGGTACTTTCCAGCTATCAAGAAGCTGTTTAAATCATCATACTAGTCCGATGCATTTTGGGAATTCAATACGTACTGCTGTTTTATCAAATTTGGATCTGTATTTGCTATTGTTTGCACCAACGCCTGCCCTCTGACCAGCTTCATGGGAATGATTTCCATGTCAAACTCTTGCAGCGTGGTGATCCATTTGGCTCTCTTTTCTCCAGGTTCATTCTACATTAGCAACATCTTTACTGCTGCGTCTGGCACTATGGCTTTGATTTGGCTGCGCAGAATGTAGTGTCTAAATTTTTTCATAGCCCTCATTAATGTGAATACTTGCCTCTTGGTGTCTAGATACCTCAACTGTGCATCCTTCAGAGGCGCGCTCATAAATGCGATGGGCCTTTCTTCATTGTTTTCACCTTTTTGTATCAGAGCAGCCGCGATTGAATGAGAAGATGCAAAGGAGTAGATGTAGAACGGGCCTGTGTAGTCTGGACTTGCCAATACAGGGGCATTAGAAATTACCTCCTTGATATCTTCAAATGCAGCCCTAGCCACAGGCATCCATTCCATCTACGCATCCTTCTTTAACATGGCATTTAACGGCTGCACTATCTCTGCCAAACCTATTATAAACTTTTGAACAAAGTTAATTTTACCAAAAAATGATTTCAACTCTTTCCTACTATTCGGTATTTGCAAATTTTTTATGGATTCTATTCTATCCGGATCAATTGAAATTCCATCTTCAGAAATGACATGGCCTAATAATTTACCTTCAGTTACGCCAAATATACATTTCTTAGGATTAAGGGAAATTCCATACCTTTCACATTGCTTGAGTATTTTTTTGAGATCTTCAGCATGAGTGGATGCATCCTTGGAATACACAGTCAAATCATCCATATACACAACAATGCACTTACCTGATAATCCACGGAACGCAATGTCCATGGCTCTCTAAAAAGTGGCACCTGCATTGATCAGACCAAAAGGCATTCTTCTATATGCATAATTTCCCCATTTACAAGTGAAGGTGGTTTTTAGTCTATCTTCTTTATCAATTAAGACCTGGTTATAACTTGAAAAACCATCTAAAAAAGACATCATCTTTGCTCTGTTTACTACTTGTAGCACTTCGTCTATCAGACGCAGAGGATAATTGTCCTTTTCAGATGCTTTGTTTAAATTTCTAAAGTCTACGCATAACCTGATGTCTCCATTTTTCTTCCTCACTGGTACTAAGTTAGCTACCCAGACTAAATGTCTAACTAGGCAAATTATTCTAGCAGATAGTAATTTTTTAACTTCCTCAAAGATTAAAGGCTCCAGAATGGCATTCACAGGCCTTTGTTTCTGCCTAAATGGTTTAACCTCTGGTCTTAAAGGTATTACGTGAGTTATGATGGACTCATCAAATGTTTTCAAGTCTTCATACGTCCATGCTATTATGTTTTTATAATCTTTCAGAGTGTCTAAAACCTCTTTTCTAATTTTCTCAGAGCAAGCCTTTCCGATTAGTATATTTTGTGGATTTTGCTCTATCCCTAAGTTATGTAAATTGCACTTACCCCCTTCTATTTTGGGCAAGTCCTTTTGTCTCATTACTCCATCGAAGTCAAAGATATGTTCTAATTCAATTACACCTTTGGGTAAGAAGTTGCTCTTCAAGTTGATTATATCCTCTTCATCCCATGTTATTTTAGGCCTTTCTTGCTCATCAATGATTTGAGCCTCAAATGCCTCATTACAAGTCAAAAAATCAATAATTTGCTGATCCCCCCCAAATACCTGAAAGTGTGTAACGTTGTCTGGTATACAGGGCACATTAACTAGCTCAACAGCAAATCGTCTCAATCTTGACAGTGTCAATGGTTCTAATGTACTAGCAGCAACTGCTAGTGCATCTAGCCTGTGGTTCAGCTCTCTAGGGATATGCTCTAAGTTGAAAGCATCAAACGCATCTATTAAACCCCATACGCTATGTCTATAACTAATCATTTTTTTGTAATTGCAGACATATAGTTTCCTCACTTGTCTAACTACTAATTCAAAGTCTGAAAATACTCTGATCGTTTTCACCCTTGTCTTGATGGCCATGACAAGTCCTAAAATTAGGGCCTCATATTCAGCAATATTGTTAGTATAGGAAAATTGTAATCTATATGTTGCTAGGTGTGATTTACCCTGAGGATCTATAAGCTCAACACCTGCACCCATGCCCTATTTTGATTTGGACCCATCACATTTTAACGTCCACATGCCATCTTTACTTTTGTGACCTTTTATCTTGGCATGCTTTGTCTCTTTTATCGCTTGTGGGGTGTTGTCCTGTTTATTCATGGGTTTTTCTATTTGGTTAACTTGCATATGTGTATTTCCACCTATTAAATCAGAAAGACAACTACCCTTGTCCCTTATTTCTTCTCCTAAATCTGGAATCGAGGCATCTACATCATCCTGAACATATTTCTGTGTTTGATCAGGATTCTCATTTTCCTCTTGTAACTCTACCCTCCCTATGCATTTTTTGTATTCATATTCAATGACATCTTTGCATATTTCACAACTCTCCTCAGAATGTTGCCTATCATGGACCCTAAACCTATTTTTATACAATTTACATTGGACCGGCAGATTGTGTTTAACGCACTCTTCCACTTCTTGTCTAATGGCATGACCAAATTTGTCTATTGCATTGTTTTCTTCATCTGAAGAATTTCCATCAGACTCAATGAATAATGCTGTCCTATTGCTGACACATTTTTTTCTAATGTTTAACATCATGATCTCTTCAATCTGCACCCCACTATTGGTAATTCTATAGACACCAGGTTCAACAACAGCATATAGTATTTCATTAGTTCGATTATACTCTGTTATCATGTGTCTCATCCTGGGCTCTACCTCTATTCTAATCTGGTTTGGGACACCTCTCCAAGGTAGCCACATATGTGAAAAGTCAGTGGCCATATATCCGTTTAATGTCTTGGACCAATCCCTACTCAGCAACATTCCATAATTTACGGGTATATCCACTACTTGAATATCAATGATTTGGCTTACCCCAGGGTCTGAAGCTAATTGCATTTGAATGTTCATGAGTTCTGCTATCACGCCAACCTTAGTCTTATCTAATTGTGTGACAACCTTGGCAGACTTGGTGGGAGTCAGCCCAAGAGTTTCACATATTCCTAAGGGCATCACATTGGCTAAGGCACCAGAGTCTACCATGCAATTGTGTATATTCGTCCCACACAATCTAATAGTTAACAAGAAAGGGGGAGTATCCCTCTTATCCGCATGTATCACTACATTTGTATTGGAAGGGTGCTCAACTTTCTTATTTTTCTCTTTAGGCGGTGACTCTCTATTAGGAACAGTTATATCAGCAGAAACCTTGTCTGTCATGGATGTATCCAAAGATTTTATAAAAGCATTTTTGATCCCTAGGGTTTTCAATAATTCATTTAGAGGTATACTGGCCTTAATTTTCTTTATTTCCTCTAACAAGTAACTCATTAATCTTGTTGTCTCTATTGTTTTAGTTTTACTTGTTTGATCCTTTTGTACTGTTGTTTCGTTATTTGTGTGCTGATTAGCTTTTAAGTATGGCAGGATTATTGCTGGCATTCTGATCTGGGGGTGTATTGAAGTTATTCAGAGGAATGGAAGTGGTGAAAGGTCCTCCTGGCCTAGGGTTGTTCCTCAAATTGTAGATGTGGTTTTTATTTGTCTGTTGAAAGGCCTGCACCTCTTCTATTTCAGTTAATACCTCATTTTCAGATTCAAAGGGAAACTAAAAAGCATTTAACACAAAGACTGATTCAAGATAAAGATTTTCACAACAGTATGGTCCATCTTCTAGCAATTCATCCTCTTTCTCTTCTATAGTTGCAAAGGTAAACGTTTCTAAGACTAATGCTGTGTCATATCCTGAGGGTACTACCTCATTACCCTTGGGAATGAGAAATTCAGAGGTAGGAGGCTGGACATCTATGTTAAAAATGCTGGCTACTAAGTGGAATTGTGGGCAGTTGTGCTCAGCATGGGCATTGGTATTGTGAAATTTGCACCAATTTTTGGGTGTTGTATTGGGCATTTGGATGTCAGCCGTTTGTTTTGCATCATGATTATCTATATTCTCAAAATGAGAAGCTAGAGTACCATTGTTGGGCCCAGTGTTCCATGTCTTGGGTGGCCTAGGTTGATTCTGATTTCTATTATTATTGTCCCAGGTCCTATTATCTATCACTGGCCCTCTGTTTTGCATTGGTTGCCCCTGGTTGGGGCCTTGATGCTGATTATAGTTTTGGTTCTGATTGTACTGCTAATTTTGATTGAAACTATAGTTCTGATTTTGGCCTTGGTTGTGATTCTGATGTTGATTGTAGTTTTGGTTGCCTCTTCCATAGACGTTCCTGTTTCTTAGTTGTGTCACTTCGGTGGTTAACCTTTTCAAATGTGTAGTGATCTCTTTGATTTCTTCCCTTTCCTCTTGTGCTTTTGCCACAGTTGTATCCCTAGGAGGTTGGAAGAAAGGCTGACCATTATTTTGACTGTTATTGGAAGTGCTACCCATGTAAGAAGTTATAGCTTGGATTGGGGTAGGACTATACATAGGTGTGTAAGAAGGAACCAGATTTAATAATGGAGTGTGATGCATAGGGGCTCCATTCCATGGTTGTGCCTGATTCTGCACCCCATAATTCCCTCCATTAACAAATGGGCTATAAGTTGTATGCCTCATCTCTTGGTTCACTGAGGCTGCCTCTTTGTAGGCTTTGGATATTGAATCTATGTCAGGTTTTCTTTTGACAAACATGGTAGTTAAAGGATCCAAGGTTGCATAGTACATAGCCAACAAGGGATCATCATCCACGGTATAAGGGCTACTAGCCTAGAGTAGGCCTTTTGAAATCTGTCATTAAAATTATCAATCAGCTCTCCCTCACCTCATTTTATAGCAGGCAATTTATGATACAAAGCGCAAGGGTCAATGGGTCCTCCAAATCTTGACAGAAATGCTTCTTCCATAAGTGATTAGGAAGAAATGTAACTATTGGGTAAGTTTACATACCAGTTAGAGGCTTGTTCATTAAAGGTGTAGGGAAACAATCTACACACAACATCCTCGTGCTCTAACATAGCCCTAAAACATGCTTCCTTAAATATTCTAATATGATCCTCTGGATCCTAATGCAACTGGTACTTGGGACATATCTTTTCTGGATTTTTGGGCATCTCATGGTAATCATTGAAGAATATGGGAGAATCAACATTGAAATAAACCATTGCAAGTGTTTGAGCTTGACCTGAACTTGTATAAATACCAGGATTGATTGGTGGGATAGGATTTCTAGGAGGATTAGGACCTCCAGGGGTGCCTGAACCAAGATTTAAAGATCTAAATAGTGATCTGTCAGGACTCACAATACTACGGATGTTAAAAGGTGACCCAAGAGGTGTTCCAGATGAACTTCCTGCTTGTGATATTTTAGGATTCCAAATCAAAGGGCTCTTACTTCCCCTTATATCAGGTAGTTGCACAAATATATCTCCTGAGCTAGATCTAGACCTGGTCACTCTATCACTATTATTAGCCAGTTTGAAACAAACCCTAACTCAAGTCTGGCCCTCCTTCTAGCGCCAGAAAACTGTTAGTGATTGTTTTGATGCAATCATAACAATAAGTTAAAATTCACATATAATGAACTGAAACTATACTTGAAAGATAAGAGGGAATCGTTTAAGATTCAGTTAATCCCAAGTCTACAATGATCCTGTTGGTCAAATTCAGTTGGTCAATGTGAAGCTATAATGTTCAAGGGGCCTTACATAGTTTAGGGTTTCTTTGTGGTTTACTAGACTCAAACCATGCAAAACGATCATGAGATATGTCAATACTTTTTCATTCCTTTGCATAAAAGTGTTACTGTGCTACAAAGCTTTAGATGGTTGTCTTGAATTATTGCAGCCTTCCTCTTTATATATTTATGAAAACTTGTCTACTTTTAACTCTGTTGTTCATGCTTCTTCAAATATGAGACAAATTTCCTTTAGATTTCTACATTTTTAGCTAAATATTTCAGATGGGTTGGGAAAAGTTAGAAAGATCTAATCTAAACCTCATTTACTCTACCGAAGGATCTAATTGTTCTATTATGCACTATATAAATCATACAGCAATTTGATCAAATCCACAGTAAAAACCTTAAAATTAAGTTCTGAGTATTTTCACAAACATACATTTAAAATTGCAAGCTCTCAAAGAAAATATTTCAAAACACAAAGAAGAGCAGGAGAACACTCAGAAGATAGATGCAGAACTCTAAATTCTATTGTATTAGAAACAAATAGTCATACATGATTTACAATGTCGGAATGACTCTTAGTTTCATTGATCAAACTACAGAGAACTTACAAGCTTTACAGATACAATAAGGAAGCCAGATGTTCCACGCACACCTTATTGCAGACAACAAGTGACCTCCTTCTTCTACTTCTTATCTAAGCTAAGCTAACTTGCCTGTGTTTTCCTAAAAATTCCTATTGTTTTTCTAAAATCCTTGTTGTTTTCCTAAAATCCCTGTTGTAAAGTATTACAATGTATTAAGGCACAATATATAGACTTTCTGATTGTCCTCAATACATCCCAAAACCCTAATGGTTAAGCAATGGTTCAAACCCTAGGTTACAGCATTAAATGGTGCAGAACCAACTTCCCAAAAATATCTCTAAATATGTGCCAAATCTGGGCGAAAATATGCCCCTTTCTAAAACCCTAGTAGCTCAGAAGTAAATTCTGCAACCTACTTGTCATTACATTTTATCTGCACTTGGGTCTTCTCATTGATGTCCCTTGACTTTCTGCACTTCATCCTCATCTTCTCTTTGCTTTTGAAATTTGATTCTCCTCCCAGGACATCATCGCCATTAAGTTTCAACTTCTCCTTCCAGCTGTAAGCCTGTAAAAATAGACTAGTCATAAGTACCATTGATTATAAGCAACCACTTTTGAAACACCTGTTAGATCTACGTGGGGCTAAGCAAAAAAAATCGCGGCTATCGGGTCAAAATCTACAAAAAACATGTTCATACTACGCAAATTGTGTCAAGAAACGACCGGGTCAACCATCGCAAACCAGAAATGATGCATACGCAAGGTCAAAATGTGTCGAAAAACCCTAAAAATCCTATCGCTAAATGTTTCCTGCCTACCGGCGTCAAAAAAACCCTATCGGCAAACCCTGGAGATTCCCTACTGATTAACTGTTTTCGGCCGAAAAATGGCCCTTTATATCCCACTTAAAGAAACGGTGCCCTCAGAGAGTGACACGTGGCGCGTTCCGCGCGAGGGGCTTATGAAACTGTTGCTTTGTGTAGAAGGCAACAGGTGGTAGCTTCCATGGGACTCTCAAGATACTAAAAAACTATTGCGAAACTGCCCTAGGGACGCCTTGCTTACCTTTTGAAACTTTGACTCCCGCACGAGACACATGTCGCTACCCACGCGCTCTGTTTAAAATCTAAAGGGGCCGTTGAAACCACTACAGAATGTGACACGTGTCACGTTCTACACCCCTCTTAGAAACTTTTAAGAAACCATTAGAAACTACTGCGGAACCCTTAGACACTTTTTGAAACTTTTGAAACTGTTGGTGAAAGGTGCCATGTGGCGTCTTCCACGCAGCCGCTGAGATACTTGGGGTTCAGCTGGGACATTCTTCGGAGTGTGACACTTGTCACTCTCCATGGGATCCTAGAAACTCTTTTGAAACTGTAGCGAAACTCTAGAAACCTTCGCGGAAGGTGCCATGTGGCATCTTCCTCGCATCCTTTCAAACTATGGGAAACTGTCATGGAAGGAGCCACGTGGCGTCTTCCGCACAACCATTGAAACACTTAGAAACTATCGAAGGGACCTTTGAAGGACTGGTGGAGGGTGACAAGTGTCACACTCTGCGTTGCTTGTTGAAACTTTAAGGGGTTCTGTGGAGGGTGACACATGGCACACTCCACACTGCCCTTGCAACTGTTAGAAACTTTTTAAAGAAACTTTCAGGAAACTTTGAAGGTCTTGCAGATAGTGACACTTGTCACTCTCTGTGCTACTTGTTTGAAACATACGGGACTCTCCACGGCTCTTGAAACTTTTTAAAGGGACTACCGCGGAAGGCACCACGTGGTGTCTTCCGCAAAACTCTGGTAACTATTTAGAAACTTTTAAGGGAACCCGTGGAAAGCGACACTTGACGCGCTCCGCGTGATCATTAGAAACTGTTAAGACTCTTTAAAGGGACCCATGGAAGGTGCCACTTGGCATGCTCTGTGGAACTTATGAAACTTTAAGAAACTTTTTGGAAACTATCGAAGCCCGCAGATGATTTAAATTTTAGATGGGCTATTGCGGAAGGTGACAAGTGGCACCTTCCACGCAACACTGGAAACTCTTTGAAACTGCTGCGAAACTTATGCGGAATGTGACACTTGCTATGCTCCGCGTAGCTGCTGAAACACTTAGGAACATTTTAATGAAACATTTGAAAATTTGAATTATTTAAACCTGATAGTGCATTTTACCAAAATGGGCATAACTTGTAAAATATGGCAAATTTTAAGACGGTTCAAAAAGTAACCCTAGCTCATTTTTGACAAGGAATCCAACCATACCATGCACTGGCACTCAAAATGCATTTTCTCACTAATTTTATCAAAGTTTACAAATTTCACTCTCTTTTCCCTTACCACCAAGGACAGACCCACAAAACATAAGCAAAAAGCAAAGCCACAATGGGGCATGTTGTGAACATCACAACAAAACCATGAATTCAACAAGGCAATAATTTAGAGACATTTTTCAAAGATAAAATGACTTGTTAATTCTTGTTGAATCATTCATGGTAAAATTGTTTCAAACCAAGGAATACACAAAGTTAAAGCATAGGATTGAGAGTGAGTATCACCAAGTATAAGGTTATAGGCACAATGCAAAGCCCTAATTAATATTACTTAGATCTATTATAAGCATGAAGGGCCAAATAATAACATAAAGAGCCATGAAAGTAATTTCTTAAATCATGTGTCAACACTTACCATCCTCAATTCATGTTCCAAAGCCATTAAATCAATCCAAGTAGAGGCTTGAGTGAGGAGAATATGGTCCTCATAATTCAACAAATTCCCCAAAGCTGTTTGTAAATAAACACGACCAATTATTAGAAAGATTCAAATGTTCCAAGAGCAAGGAAAGAAAATTACAATATTTAGGTTTTGGTAGATCATTTTACAAGTAAAAGTTTACTTGCACATGTAGGGGTCATATCTATACTCATGGATTTGATATAGTTCATTTCTACACATGTGGATTCAACCTAACAAAATCTTATGGACAACCTAGTTCAAATTTCATTGTTTTACTCTTGAAATTCTTGAAATCCCACTCAAACATGTGCTTAATAGAAGGTAGTGAAAAACCTCAGTGGAAACAGTGGAATATTGGGCATGTAGGGCAGAATTAGATGGCCTTCAATTGGAACACTGGAGCATTTCTTAGTCAACTTAGATCGGTATCATCATTTCGTACTTGGATTTGTAAGGGTGGGTCGTATTGGAGATGGCGCCAGCAAAACCCAACTCAGATGGAGCTTGTCTCTAAGATAGAACAAATTTTGGGTTGCAAGTGGAACTAATCTATAGATAAGATCAGTTTATTTGTTATCCCAGTAGGGCTGAAGCAGAGTGGAGCCTTTCCAAAACAAGTTTTGTTCTTTCTTTCCTAACATTTTAAGATGCTACTTACAGGAGGAAGCAGTCTCAGCTTTAGTTTTCCTTCCTTAAACAACTCTCCTGTGGACGATATTATGCTCTTGTATGATTCCTACTCTCAGCGCAGCGGTGACTAGGATCTCATCCAATTCACTACAGATCGAGGAGGCTATTTATGGCAAATCCATTCCAGTTCATACTTTGTAGAAGATTCTAAAAAAAGGGCGAAACAGTAAAAAACAGCGGAATTTTCTGGGCAGGATGACGAAAACGGCAAAATTTTTCAGCAATAATAGGCAGGCATGCAGGCAGGCAGGATGATGATTTTCCAGGAGCAAAAGCTCCCACTAATAAGCCTATTGGCTAAATAATTCAACAACAATAACCATACTATAGATAGAACTAATAATATGTCTATAAAAATCCATCTCAGTATAAAAGTTGAAGTCTTAGACAAAAATCATCGTAAGAAGGCAATTTGTTGATTCAATGTGGTCTTTTTACATTTCATTTCCCTTCATTTTTATTCTGATCAAACTTCATCACACTGCATATATCAAATTAATCATGATTGAAGAAAACAATATACTGTTCTTGAATGTTAAAGCTGTAAAAAGTGTACAATAGACTCCATAACATATAAATCTCCCACTTGGAGACTGATTTCCTATGAGAAAGCTTCTCAACCCTTCACTGTCATTTGTGAAGGCCAACCAAAGCTAAACATAGCTTCAGTTTCTCCCTTGTGACCACCTTGGTCATCATGCTTGAAGAATTTTAACTGGTATGAATCTTCTCTAGCTTCAACTTTTGTTCGTCCAATGCTGTCTTGATGAAATGATACCTCAACTATATATTCTTTCTCCTAGAGTAGAATATGGAGTTCTTTGCTAGGTGTATAGCACTCTCACTATCACTATACAACTTCCCTTCCTCCTGCTTATGCCCCGAGTCCTCAAGAAATTGTTGTAACCAAATCATCTCTTTGCTTGCCTATGTGGCAGCAACATACTCAGCCTCTGTGGTTGACAAAGCCACAAGACTCTATAGTCGTGACATCTAGCTCACCACTGTGTCACCTATAGTAAATAAAAACTTGTCATACTACTCCTACTGTCCAAATCTTCAACCATGTCTAAATCTACATAACCATGCAAAGTGATGTCCAATCCACTATAGCACATAACTGTCTCCATGGTCGGTCTCAAATACCAAAGGATCCAGTTCACTGTCTGCCAGTGCTCTCTACCAGGATCACTCATGTACCTACTCACTTCTCCCACTGCATGGACAATATCTAGCCTAGTGCACAGCATCACATAATCAAGCTACCAACTGCTGATGAGTAAGGTACCTTAGACATCTAGATTTTCTCCTCCTCTGTCTTGGGACACTACTCCTTTGATAACTTGAGATGGCTTGTCAAAGGAGTCCCAACTGGTTTAGCATCCTATATACTAAACCTCTCCAAGACCTTCTTAATGTAGTCTTCCTAAGATAAAGAAAGATTTCTTTTCTTCCTATCCCGAGATATTCTCATTCCAAGGATTTGTTTTGCTACCTCCAAATCTGTCATAGCAAAGGAATTACTAAGTTTTTCCTTGAGTACCTTTATTTCTTGCATATTCTTTCCTGCAACCAACATGTCATCCACATTGATGCAATACAAGGAGGCAACACTAAGGTTTCACAAAGTTTCACAAACTCAACTCTTGACAGGTTTCTTAAACTCTTCACAATTGACTTTTCAATGACCTAGGTTTCTAAGGCCTCCAACTTCCTACAATGGTTTAGACCTTCACCTAGGCTAGATAAGGCATCTAACAAGAATAAATCCACCTACCAAGCAAAACAACATTAGTCTCAAATTCCTAAGATTTCCTTTTAGCAAAAAGTTTGTTCGAACCTTCAAAAGCCTTGTAGCCCTACCATAGAGGTTTTTCTGACTTAATTTCCTTATAGGGTGTCAAAAAAAAATTTCAATCATAATTTTGGACACCCATTTTCCCTTTATACAACATATGCATGAGCTGAGTATGGTTGTTTATGACCACTTGCTCCAAAATTGGAGTTTTCTACCTACAATTAGGCCCATTTAGACCACTTTTACAAACGAAGTTCTTTCCAAACACTTTCTAAACATCTAACTCAATGAATAGTCACAATTTGTGTTCCAAAACAACAAAATCTACAATCATTTGTCAGTGCTCTGTCTTTTGATACACCTTACTCCAAAACCATCACTTTTCATGAAAACTCCAAGGGTTTATTGAAAACCTATACTCTTGACTTTCTCTCAGATAACCACTACCTCAAACACTTTGGGATACATCCACACATGCTTAATAAACCCTCATACAACCCTTAGCAATAGTATTTTATTAGATGACTACCCTAAACCACCATTTTAAATACCAAACTCAAAGGAAACTCAACTTAGTTTCATGCCCATAGCCATCAAACAGATTCCCCTACTCCACAAAACATTCAAACACCTAAACCCTAACATTTTGGTCCCATTCCATGAGTCACAGTTGTCACAGATAGTGGAATGGGATGAATTCCATTTAAACATTAAAAAAACCTTGAAATTCTGTCTACTCTTGTAATTTCAGGAAAGCCCTCTAGAATGCACAAACTATGATGAAAATTCACAAGACCTAACACAAAAGAAAGATAACTCCGTATGGTAACACATTAAGTCAATTTCAGACCTTGACTATACCGTATAGGAAAATGGTACGGTCTGCAACAGTGTGTAAACAAGAAAAGGACATAAAAAAGAGTAATTTTTTCAAATTTGCAATTCACAAAAATCTCTTTCCCCTGTCCTTGGGGTATTGAGAGGCATTCATACATTGTCCAAAAAGTTTTCATTGACCTTCAACTTAAAAACCACCTATATTGGTCATTCTACAACTCCCATCAACCTCATGGGTTATGTGAGATTGGTTACAAAGTAACTCCTCTTTACAAAGGTGATCATTATTGACAAAACAAACATAAAACACTTGTTTTGGTCAGTATTGACCTTATTACATGACATTCGATGATAAAACCATTATAATTTTGTCCTAGAGCAACCTAGGACCTTATTGACTCTTCATGACCAAAATGGGCCAAGGTGCTCCTGCACCATACAGCCCCCCTGAAAAAGATTTCATGTCCCATGAAACATGCTTATTTACCCCATCTTTTTGACATCCACATGGTTCTTGGACTGATGCACCTCCATACTCGACTAATCCATGTTTCTTGGTAGCATGTCCTCCATCTTTAACCTTGTCATTGCCTTGAGACTGTTGAACCACTAAGAATGTGCCTACTCTTCATCCTACATCAGACTTTGGCATATTTCTTGACTCTTGATTAGTATGTATACCATGTCCACTTTCCCTTGGGGCTGTCGTACTCTATATCCCTGATCCATTCATGCACTTGTCTACTCTTAAGGCATCATTATTCCTTAGACTTTGCTACAATCTGTTTACCCGGTTGTGACCTTTGCCATTCTCACCCAAGTCACTATCTTATCAGGGCCATTTAGCACCGTGTTTGCAAACCCATTTGTCCCCTTAGCCTTTCTCTCAACCAAAGGGCATAATATTGTTCCTATCATAACATTTTTGTGCCAATCAACTGTCAACTCATGCTTTATACTTGTTTCAACCTTCATATCTGTTGTTATAGCACTCTCATCTTTTTCCTCAACCTTCACAAGTTCTTTCCTTCCAAATATAACAACTAAACACTATGATCCTTAGGAAGAAAAATACCTTTTAATTTTGCTACCATGTGGTCCCAAGAGATGATCTTTGACTTACCTCTTTTTCTCCTCTCAATTTGTTCATATCCTCACCATAGTAGAGCATGTCCTTTAAGCTTGGTGTTGGCTATCTTGACCTTTTGATCATCAGGTATGTCTTCACTTTCAAAATGATTGTCCATGGTTGCAACCCAATCAAATAGTTCCTCATCATTCAAATTTCCACCATATGTGGGCAAATCAACCGTTACCTAGTGTTTATCATCCTTGACCACCTTTAGAAGCTTAGCAAACCTTTGATCTTCAAGATCCAACTCCTCTTCTTCCTCTTCTATTTGTAGAAACTCTTCTTCTTCATCACTAACATCTTATACCACCATCCCTTTTCTCTGGTTTGATTCAATGGTTTCAAGCCTAGCCAACACAATATTGTATGACTCCTGCAACTTAGTATTTTTCTTCTTTAACTCCTGCAACTCTCTAGCAGTACCACTATTCTTTGAAGGCATTTTCACAATCTTATCTCTTCACTTTCCACTTGTCAATTCCTTTTTCACCACAAGGGATCTAATCCCTATGCTTTGATACCAATTTGATGCAATACAAGGAGGAAACACTAAGGTTTCACAAAGTTTCACAAAGTCGACTCTTGACAAGCTTCTCAAACTCTTCACAATTAACTTTTCAATGAACTAGGTTTCTAAGGCCTCCAACTTGATACAATGGTTCATACCTTCACCTGGGATAGATAAGGCATCTAGAAAGATTATATCCACCTACCAAACACAACCAAATCACTCTCAAATTCCAAAGATTTCCTTTTAGCAACAAGTCTGTTCAAACCTTCAAAAGCCTTGTAGCCCTACCATAGAGGTTTTTTTGACTTAATTTCCTTATAGGGTTTCAAATCCAAATTTTAATCATAGTTTTGAACGCCCATTTTACCTTTATACACCATATCCAAGAGTAGAGTATGGTTGTTTAAGACCAAGTGCTCCAAAATTGGGGTTTTTTGCCTACAATTATTCTTGTTTAGGCCACTTTTACAAAGGAAGTGCTTTCCAAACACTTCCTAAACTTCTAAACTCAATGGAAAATCAATTTACAATCATTTGTCAGTGCTCTGACTTTTGAGACACCTTACTCCAAAACCCCCACTTTTCATGCAAACTCCAAGGGTTTATTGAAAAACCTATACTCTTGACTTTCTCTTAGATAACAATTGCCTCAAACTCTTTGGGATACATCTACACATGATTAATAAACCCTCACACAACCTTAGCAATAGTATTTCATTAGATGACTACCCTAAACCACCATTTTTAATACAAAACTCAAAGAAAACTCAACTTGAATTCATGCCCATAGCCATCAAACAGATTCCCCTACTCCACAAAACATTCAAACACCTAAACCCTAACATTTTGGTCCCATTCCATGAGTCATAGTAGTCACAGAGAATGGAATGGGATGAATTCCATTTAAACCTTTTAAAAAAAACCTCAAAATTCTGTCTACTCTGGTAGTTTTAGGAAAACCCCTCTAGAATGCACAAACTATGATGAAAATTCACAAGACCTAATGATAAAGAAAGATAACTCTGTACTCTAAAACATTTAGTTAGTTTTAGACATTGACTGTATCGTACAGGAAAATGATACGGTCTTCTATTGAGGTATAATCTCTTGAGGTTGTTGAAAGGATAAGGTGAAAGGGAGGAGGGTATGTAGAAACACTTCCTACACTAATCTACTAAGGAAAGATTTATGCAAATTTATGACAAGAAAATAGAAGAGGATAACAGGGAATATCAAAGGACCGTAGAAAAATAATGTTTTGTAGTAGTTAGATAGACCTGTAGTAGACAACAAGAGGACACAAAGAATGAGAGAGGAATGACAGATGGTTTTTATTCTGCAAATATTTATGTAAATGCATATATAAGTGTGTAAGAAGTTGACCTTTTAAGTTAATATAATCTTTCCTTTTCATAAGTATTATCCTCATGTGTGTGTGTGGTTATAAGAAATTTCATATAAATTTGTTGTTCTAAAAGTCTAGGTTTTCATTTTGAAAGTTTCAAGTCTTTTATGCAAATAGCCACCTCCAACCATTGTTGTAACTACCCACAACAATAGTCTGCTTTTGGGAGCAACTTAATTTGTGTCTCTATAGTTGTTTTTATGCTTTTGAAGCTGATTATTGGGCCTACAACACATGTGTAGACCTCTGTAAAGGTTGTGTGAGGTTGCTTACAGAAACACAACCCCTCCTTTCCCACATGTTTTCTCATTTTAGTGTGTTTCTAGGCACCTACAAGGGGATGGGTGCCATCAGGATCCTTATGATAGGAAAAAATTAGATGTGTCTTCATTAAGGTCATTTATAGTGAAGGGATATCTAGTGGTCATAGAGGCATCCACATTATCAACTTTGTGATGCATGGAAATATCTTCCACATGGCTAGGAGGGGTAGGGAAGGTAACATGTAGGGACACTTGCAAATTAGAAGCACTATATATTTTGTTGGGTGGGAAGAAATAACTAGATGAACGAGATATGATTCTTGAATCATTGGGGGCTACTTATCCATAAAAAGATTTGCATATATAAAACTTTATAGGACCTCAAATCTTTTATTGAATTTTCCTTTTTGGTAAATTTCATTTCTATCCATTTTCTTTCTTTCCTCTTGTAGGATTTCATAGGCACGACTCTATGTAGGTCCTGTTGGTGCCTGCATGAAATTCAATTTCAAGCATTTAAATTCATAGGCACTTTTCAAAAAAATCCAAGAAATTCTACGTCTATCAGCCTTCATATTTTCATGCATGTATCTTTGTATATGCATTGCTGTTCATATGTACATTTGTAAGTTCAAGCATGGATGTACATTGGTGAACCTAAAATAAATGTTCAATCGGCCTTCAAAAGGTGAAAAAATTAGTTGTATGCATCATTGTATGCATATCGGGCTTGTATGTGTCTTTCAAATGCAATTATGAGCATGCAGAAGTGGTTGTATGTCATAGATTCCCAGAATATTCTACTGTTGTATTTAAAGGATTACATGACTATTGCATTGTATATTCGATATACAATGGGTAGATACAATGGCGATATGCAAAGAAAATATACAATGCCAAGATACAAAGGCAAAATGTACATTGCAAAGATACAAGGGTGATATACAAGAGGAAATGTGCAAGGGCACATACAAAGACAAGATGCAAAGGAGGAGATACAAATGGTGGGGCCTACCAATCGCATATACAATGTGATATGCATTCCTAATATACAAGGCTCGGACCTGAAAAGGTATGCAATTTAGTTGATAATTTGCTTGTACATTCACATTTGTATGTTTAGACATACAAAGGGCAGATACAAGGGAATATACATCGTTAACATACAAGGGTCAGATGCATGTTTGCAATGTACAAGTGATTGTATACAGTTCTGGTTGTATATTTGCATTGTATATGCGATATACAAGGCCGATGAACAAAAGTGAAGATACAATGCCAGATTCTAAATTTATTCCAATCTACCTCATAAATGTAATGGAGTCCGCAGTTGTATGTGTATTTGCATTGTATGTGCGATATACATTATGATATACAAAGAAGAAGATACAAGGCAGGACCCGATTGCAGTTTCAAATTGTTTTATAAGGATTTGGGGTCCGCCTTGTATGTTGGTGATTGTATGTATATAAAATCACATATGCAACTGTAGGTGCAAAAGAAAAAATACATTGGCTCGCTGATGAAGATGCAAATGCATAGCGATAGAGAACCAGTTAGGGGATGACACTTGTCCAGACGCTATTGTATGTATATGTATTTGCATATACAAGGATTTGAAATGTGCAAGGGCACATACAAAGACAATGTGCAAAGGAGGAGATACAAACGGTGGGGCCCACCAATCCCATATACAATGCGATATACATTCCTAATATACAAGGTATGGACCTGAAAAGGTATGTAATTTAGTTGATAAAGGCCGACATGTTTATATGCATCTTTTGCTTGTACATTCACATTTGTATGTATAGACATACAAAGGATAGATACAAGGGAATATACAACGTTAACATAGAATGGTCAGATGCATGTTTGCAATGTACAAGTGATTGTATACAGTTCTAGTTGTATATTTGCATTGTATATGCGATATACAAGGCTGATATACAAAAGTGAAGATACAATGCTGGATTCCAAATTTATTCTATTCTACCTCATAAATGCAATGGAGTCTACAGTTGTATGTATATTTGCATTGTATGTGTGATATACATTAAGATATATAAAGAGGAAGATACAAGGGGGGACCCGATTGCGGTTTCAAATTGTTTTATAAGGATTTGGGGTCCACCTTGTATGTTGGTGATTGTATGTATATACAATCACATATGCTACCACAGGTGCAAAACAAAAAATACATTGGCTCACCGATGAAGATGCAAATGCATAGTGATAGAGAACCAGTCAGGGGATGACACATGTCTAGGTGCTATTGTATGTATATGCATTTGCATATACAAGGATTTGAATGTACAATAAGCAGTTGTATGTATATGCTTTTGCATATACAAAGATTTAAAGGCAAAAGAGGAAGAAAAGGCAAAATATATGTTCGCTAGGAAAAGTTAGCGATGGAAAAAGGGTGCCTACATGGGGCGATCTCATTGGCCGACTACTTTTCAAAGTGATTTGGAGCCGCAGATATCCAAAAGTTGTGCTAGCATCCCATTATCAATATAACATCCCAAACAAAGAGTCCATGATGACATCAATCTAGATTCATCACAATGACCTTACATGACTCACATCACGAGGCTCAACAAAATGGGTACTTACGAGGAGGACAGGGACCAATATGCCACCTAGTAATGTAGCATGCCGCAACACCATAAATCCAATTTATGAATAACCATGTAAATATAGAACCACTGTGTCAATATCCAATTAGCCATAAAATCATATAATCTCACATCCAAAGGAAACCAATATCATTAATATCTTAGTGCCAAGTAACCAAAAAAGAAATATGGTCTTAGGGCCTTCTCAAGGACCCCTCCTGACATTTCTTAATACCTTTCTCATGTTCGTTTAAGGTGTTATCCTCCAAGAGGAAGGTATGCAAGAAACATATGTGTATAGTTCCAAGGGGAAGATGGATGAATGGTTTATGACTTTCCCATACCTATCCCATTCACAACCCCCATCCTCACAATAGAATCCCCCAGGCCACCTACTCCCCCATTTTTACAACATTTAAGTAAAAATTTTAACACATGAATAAAAAATCCAACAATCTCATAAAGTCACACATTACAATCACCATATAACCTTACAACAGGACCACCTAAGGGGAGTAGGGGAATTGGGTGGGCTTTCATCATTAAAATACATAAATCATATAGTGGTCTTGACCATGGATAGAACAATGATAAATCTCCATGTCACACTAAGGATTTCCCACATGACCTGAAACAACCTTATCATATTTTTATATCGAAAATGCACACGAATAGTCACATGCATCCACACAACCCAGGGCATGCCATCATTAAGACATGCCAAAAAAACAATTAGCCAATGAATATGATATCCACTTCCAAAAAGAGAATTCACAAGTGTCATGGTTGTCACGCACCAGACTACTATCATCTCATTACACACATACTGTCACTAGTATCAATCTCTTCATCTCACCCTCTAGGTAGATTTTATCTACCACCTTACCATCTCCTTTTCTTTGCATGCTTCTCTCTATGTTTATCAATAAATAGATGATGATTAGATTGCAAGAGGGGGAATAGCATTAACCTTATATCTTAATTCTTACCATGCTTTAGGTTAGCAGACCTCTAGGCCTAGTGTTTGAGCCTTTGCCCTGATAGCACATGTAAGGACCTGACTCCTTAAAAATAAAATAATACTATCTCTAAATTTGAAAATACCGAGGAACAGAAAATTTTTGATCTAACAGATGTAGGTGTTTAGTGGAAAATTAGATTTGTTAATATTTTAGTGTTTTCATGTTTTAATCCTCCTCTCCAGTTTACATTCAAGCATCTACGGTCAAGTGGCAATTCACTATCATACCCTAGATCGCTATGAGATGTAGGGAAACTTGGATTAGGGAATTTAATTATCAATTTCTCTTCTCTTATACTCAATTGACCATTAAAACCCTTTTTTTGGGGTTTTCAGATGAACCAGTCAGAGTCACTGGAGTAGGTGCCCTAGTCCAAGGGACGAGTTTCTTTGTAGGATCTGGACCTCCTTCTGACACTGATCAGTCCTATAACTTCTATTTCTAGAAACTCAGCTACAGAGGACACTAGAGCGAGCACCCAAGTCTTGAAAATGCTCCAGTGTCCTTTTTAGATCCCGAATCCTTGATGCCTACCAATCCTTCCTGCAACTTCACTTCTCCCGAATAAGACACCTGTAACCTGTAATCACAAGATGTGGTTTGGGGGTTGTGGTGTTTAGAGGCTTGCCTTAATCAAGCCCTAAAGGACACTTAAGTCTCTGAACACCATTGTCAGATAGAGAGTGAGTGCCCTTGTGAGGCAAAGGCAAAAACAAAAGGAAATGATGAAAACACAATATAATGTCACCTTGTACTAAAGATATGATGGGAGGAAGATGCTCCTTATTCCATGATGAATGGATGCTCACGTCTGCAAACACAAACACATAGACAACACAATTCTACTCTTCCAACACAATGA
Organism: Cunninghamia lanceolata; assembly: GCA_027924645.1. Classification (NCBI taxonomy): domain Eukaryota; kingdom Viridiplantae; phylum Streptophyta; class Pinopsida; order Cupressales; family Cupressaceae; genus Cunninghamia; species Cunninghamia lanceolata. The sequence continues at coordinate 10,729,078 of BSBN01000297.1, forward strand.
AATCCTTGAATTACCTTGAGAACACAATAGCTTGCTAGTAATCATCTAGTTTCCAAATGAATGCCTAAACATGCTTTTCTATACAATTACAAGCACTCCTACCAAGATTTTCATAATTCAAACTTATTGTGTTCGCAAAGGACCCAAATAACAGTCAGAAATCAACACTCAAAAATTAAGGCTACCCCAAAATAGGGCAGGACTAGGGCACAGGCACCCAAATTCTCCACCTTATTTTGGGTAGGGTATAGCTCAAGGGGTCCTCCTAGGTCCCCTTTGTCATGTTCCCTAGGGCTCATTCCATCGGGATGCCAAATTATGAACTAAGATGTCCTAAATATATGTAAAAGACCCAAGAGCTAAACCTTATGAGGGAAAAGCTCCCAAGGGGACATTTACTGATGTTACATTTAGCCCCCACCTTAATGTATGTAAAAACGTGAGGCCAATACATGCATTAAAGTAAGGTCACAAACACAACAAACACACCAAGCATGGAGAATGCATGTCAATCACATAGAAGACAGTAATAGGCACACAAAACATGGAGAAGATAGTTATAGTCATGTAGAACACGAAGAATACAGTAAATGCATAGAAGACACATTAATGCATGGAAGACAGGCATGATTCTTTTCTTTTCTTTTTCTAATATATATGAAATGCAAATGCAAGTACTGAAAAGTAAACAAACCTCCTATAATACAGGATGCACTCATCATGCAGGTCTTTGTATATATGGGGCAACACACATGCAAGACACACGAAACCTCCCAAAAATGTAGACTGCATATGGGGCAACAGACACACCAAACAAAGCAAACACGCTAAACACACACACTTTGAAGACACAAAGAAAACATGGCAAACAAGGGATGAAGTGTTCCTATTTCTAGGCTCAACACCATCTCAAGCACATTACAGGCACACATCGACAATTGGGCTTCACCGAAACAATCACCAAAGACACGCTTAAGTGTTGAGTTAGTCACAGAACTGCTCCCCGTCTTCGCAGAGGACTTTTTGAAAATGCAACCCCACCCGCATCATGGAGATGCCTTACAGTGAAAAGGATGTATACACAATAGATTTCATGATAGATTGATTGATTGATTGCAAACAAACTTACAGTGCAAGATGTACTCATCGCACACAATGTACCTGAGGACAAGCACATAGATAACATCTACAAAAGACAACTTACCTTATATATGCCCGCACCTTAAGGTGGTTGATATTAGTTACCGCTATCAAGCAAGTTAAGGTAGGAAGAAAACACGCAAGGAAACTCTGACTTTCACAAAGCCCATGCCCCTCAGAGGTGACATGTACTCCATGATCACCAAATGTTCCCACAAACACATCCCTGCAAGAAACATGTTAGTGTCTACAACATCATAATAAACAACAACATCAAAGCATATGAAATCTAAGGTATGCAAGATTTAAGGTAGACAAAGTGCACTGAGCAGCAATATTGTTTATGATTTGTAAATGAGATAGAACACCATCAAAATCATCACTATGCAGAAAGCACGAGTGCTTCCACTAGCCAAGCATCGGATAAGATATACAACCCCATCGTCATATTAGGAACTAAGTCCATTTTTTTGTTGATCTTGAAAGAGACACTAGGTCTGCATCAGTATAAATATTTGTCGTCATCCACCCGCTAGATAGAAACACTAGAGGAAGGGAAACAATAAACAAGAGAGGAGAAACAAGTGTCTTATGGACAATCACGTAGGAGGGTGCCCCCATTGTCACCAATTGCAATGCTATGTCCGTAAGACACAACACACAACAATGAAATCAGAGAGAGAGACAACTTATAAGAATGATGATACACATAGAAGAAGGTTACAATAGAGGCAGTCTCCTAGTATCCCAAACTTTACGGGAGAGTCTGAGGTCATCCCAGGAGGCCTAAACAACACATGACACATCACGGGGGAAGCACATCACGAGAGAAATAACGGGTTAGAGATACTTACTCGGTAGCACCATCATTAAGAACCTGAATATCTAGGATATCTGTCATATTATTTTGATCTTATTGAATTGACATTAAGTGTAGGATGATAGGAGGCTTTCTTTTCCTTAAAAGGATTATATCCAATGCTGCTTGAGTAATGTGTTGAAGTAGATTCTATAGGTACTTGAATCCCTTGTTGATTTACACCACATCCCTTACCTACATATTCACAATTATTATAAAGGATTTTAAATCCTTGACCATAAAGAGATGTCATTTCCTTAGAAGATGGGGAAGTCTCATAGGTCTCATAATTTGTGGTATAAGTGAGAGTATTGTTTTCCTTTCCTATCGAGGGGATTTTAGGTTTCTTAGGTGGGGCATATACAACCCATCCTATCTAGCTTAGTTCCAAAAACCTATTAGTCTTATTGCATGCATGTAGAATATATATAGCCTATAGATTTAATTTAAGGCACAAACACATACTAAAATGGCTATGCTCTCTTCCTAGAGGGATACAAGCTCACTAATGTGCTCAAGAAATCATACTCAAGAAAATTTGGTGTCAAAAAACTCATAAGCTCATGAAATTTCAATATGAATCAACAACTCCCATTCACTTTGGCAACAACTTTTCGATCAATGGTTTTGTAAGCCACAGGGGATTGTAAATGAGCTAACAACTTAATTCCCCATATCCCAAAATTGGTTGTAGCCAATCATATTTTTCCACATAATTTATCTAAACTCCTCTTCTCTAAGTAATTTCACCAGTTACGAGATCAAGCCCACCAAACATCCCACCTAAGACCATGTGATGCTTCTTGATATGTTTCTATAGAGATGGACCTCATTGAAAGTTTCATATTAGTCATTCAACCAATAGGAATCAATATTTATTGCCACATCCTTCTCATAGATTTCTTAGCACTTTAAACGCTAGTTGCAAGCTATGACATATTACTAACAAGAGCTCATTTCAATCTTCTTGTACCATAAATTAACCACAATCAATTGACAATAGTCATATCTATCCTTTCACAAGTTGACTAACCAATTCCATGTGCCCATTATAAACCTTGCCTCAACTAAGTATATGACTTGTCACATACGCCACCTAGTACTTTCCTCAACAGGATCTGATGGATCCTGTTTATTCTCAAAGATGATCCAATAGTTCTTGCAGCTCAAAGATAACATTTCTCACTAACACACATATAACTCCTATAGACCACATGATTATGTCATGATATTTGATCTAAAGGCTAAAAGGTGCATCAAAATAATTTCAAAGCAAACATGTAGGTCAATGACATATACCATTGTAGTCCAACAAAAGGTGCATAGAGAAACAATTGAGCTAATTGCCCACAGGCATAAATTCATTTTACATTTAGTAACTTATCATTACTAAGCTTTGAATGGACAACTTAAGTTGTGGCCCACTACCAATAGCATGTAAACATTCCAATATAACAAAATATTTAAAATTAATGTAGGGACACAGGATTAAAACAAGTGACTTGGGTGTAGACACGTAGTTTAGAAAAAATAGGCTGTCATCATATATGAACCATGAATTCAACAAGGCAATAATTTAGAGACATTTTTCAAAGACAAAATGACTTGTTAATTCTTGTTGAATCATTCTTGGTAAAATTGTTTCAAACCAATCAATACACAAAGTTAAACCATAGGATTGAGAGTGAGTATCACCAAGTATAAGCTTATAGGCACAATGCAAAGCCCTGATTAATATTACTTAGATCTATTATAAGCATGAAGGGCCAAATAATAACATAAAGAGCCATTAAAGTAATTTCTTAAATCATGTGTCAACACTTACCATCCTCAATTCATGTTCCAAAGCCATTAAATCAATCCAAGTAGAGGCTTGAGTGAGGAGAATATGGTCCTCATAATTCAACAAATTCCCCAAAGCTGTTTGTAAACAAACACCACCAATTATTAGAAAGATTCAAATGTTCCAAGAGCAAGGAAAGAAAATTACAATATTTAGGTTTTGGTAGATCATTTTACAAGTAAAAGTTTACTTGCACATGTAGGGGTCATATCTATACTCACGGATTTGATATAGTTCATTTCCACACATGTGGATTCAGCCTAACAAAATGTTATGGACAACCTAGTTCAAATTTCATTGTTTTACTCTTGAAATTCTTGAAATCCCACTCAAACATGTGCTCAACAGAAGGTAGTGAAAAACCTCAGTGGAAACTGTGGAATATTGGGCATGTAGGGCAGAATTAGATGGCCTTCAACTGGAACACTGGAGCATTTCTTAGTCAACTTAGATCGGTATCATCATTTCGTACTTGGATTTTTAAGGGTTGGTCGTATTGGAGATGGCGCCAGCAAAACCCAACTCAGATGGAGCTTGTCTCTGAGACAGAACAAATTTTGGGTTGCAAGTGGAATTAATCTGTAGATAAGATCAGTTTATCTGTTCTCCCAGCATGGCTGGAGCGGAGTGGAGCCTTTCTAAAATGAGTTGTGTTCTTGCTTTCCTAACATTTTATGCTGCTACTTACAGGAGGAAGCAGTCTCAGCTTTAGTTTTCCTTCCTTAAACAACTCTCCTGTGGACGATATTATGCTCTTGTATGATTCCTACTCTCAGCGCAGCGGTGACTTGGATCTCATCCAATTCACTACAGATCGAGGCGGCAAAACCTACAGCGTCGGCTGGGCTGTTTATGACAAATCCATTATAGTTCATAGTTTGTAGAAGATTCTGAAAAAAGGGCGAAACAGTAAAAAACGGCGAAATTTTCCGGGCAGGATGACGAAAACGGCAAAATTTTCCGGCAGTAGCAGGCAGGCAGGATGACGATTTTCCGGGAGCAAAAGCTCCTACTAATAAGCCTATTGTCTAATTAATTCAACAACAATGACCATACTATAGATAGAACTGATAATATGTCTATAAAAATTCATCTCAGTATAAAAGTTTAAGTCTCATCGTAAGAAGGCAATTTGTTGATTCAATGTGGTCTTATTAAATTTCATTTCCCTTCGTTTTTATTCTGATCGAACTTCATCACACTGCATATATCCCATTAATCACGCTTGAAGAAAACAATATACTGTTCTTGAATGTTAAAGCTGTAAAAAAGCGCTAGACATAAACTCTGTTCCAATCATAAAATAATGGCAGATGTCTTCTATAGAATAAAAAATAAAGCAATAGTGTACTGCTTATTACAATGTTGGATCAATTATTAGATATATGTGGCTATGTTTCAGAATCAAAATGCCACATACTAGGAATATATAAGTCGGCAGATGAGTTCCGTCAAGCTCAGGCTGCCATTGTCCTACTGAAAGACCGATAAGAAGGCTCTAATGGGCTGTATAATCACCATGGGCTGTAAAATATGTTCGGATTATTAACTAATGGCAGATTGTCATCTATAGGTTCAAACTTGTGGGACATAGCTCCGTGTTGCAAGCCTTGCATGGTGAATCCCTGTTCATCCATGAGTAGTTGTCGGCCGCCGGAATCAAACAAAATTGCATTTGAACCGAACCTGGTCTCCGTATTTATAGGACCCATGGGAAGATGACGTTGAATCCTATTGATAAATACGGTAACTCCTGATTCTGCCCACAAGAGAAAACTAAATAAGTCTATACCAATCCTGCAAACTTACATGGTTTTGGATACTAAAAAAGCAAAGAGACAATGGGAATACAAAATATATTTGCATACCAGTGGTGTCACTCAGAGATGGTGGAATTGGTTCAGTCTGCTGCTACTGATGATAAGAAGGCACTTCTCGAATCGCAGAGGATTCAGCAGATCTTTGCCCAGTGGCAGAAGCCTCAAGATTGCATTGTCTTTCCTTTTTTCGGTACTTCCTGTTGTATAACCAGTTCCTCCGCTTCTCCATATTGTCGAAGTAGCAATGTGATCCTCTATATCTCTTCTCTCCCCGGCATCACTTTCCCATAATATCTTTCTGCTCCGATGTGGGACGCCACCTATGTTTTTGGGGTGGGTAACTCTCCCTCTCCTCCTGCACCGCTGTTCCTGTCTCAAGATTCGTTAATACCATTCAGAATACACATTATGTAATGCTAGATAATACAATGATTCAAATCTAAGCTGTTTGATTGTTTGACCATGTTTAACTAGAACTATACATTCAATAACTATTACACCAGAGAAATGCACCTGAACATGGTTGATGTTGAGAAGTTGAGGGCTTCAATATGAACCGATCTGTCCACTTCCTTTTGGAACTGGAAGTCATCTTGACCACAACTGAACACTAACTGATGAATATGAACTTCTGCTGCTCTGCAGCCACAATTTATTTCGACATGAAAACAAAACAGGATTTGTAAATGCTAAGGTCGCTACCGCGGAAAATACGAATGGGAGGTTGGGCTACTTTCCTAATATTTCGCATTCTGACATCCATTTTTCCCTTGGTGGGGAGGAGGAATTATGAAAATTCTAAAGACAGAGATAATTAAATTCAATTTTAATTATCACTGATCAAGATTCTAATTATAAATACATGTCTAAACAGCATGTTACTCTAGATTATGTCAAGTCCACTAATAGTTAGGAGCAGATTATGCATTATACACTATAAAATTTTTAGAACTTTCTAAAATACAGTATAGTCCTATAAAAACCACTTCACTCTCATAATTGTTTCATTATTTTGCTTTAATATTTCTTGATTGCAGATCTATAACAGCTGTGTGGAAGGGATCTTGGAAGGCCACAGCAAGCTTTTTCCATCTCTTCTCTTCATGGGTATTGCAGCTTATCTCTCTCTCTTTTAATCTATTTTGTTTGCAAACACAATATCAGTTTATTTTATTTTATTTTTAGATCTCATTGTTTTGTAAGTTGCATGTTGCACGAGAAAGGCTCATAGGTTATCTTTGTTTTCATCTCAATGGATGGAGGCACTTCAGGGTGAGGAGAAAGAGCTATTTTATTCTATTCTGCAATTAGACAGACTAGGGTTTGGTCACATGATTAAAAGGAATGCTATACATTTTATACTCCAGATACCTGATAGGGTTACAAATTCTGGAAGTTATTATAAATATTCGTATATATGTTTGGTATATATACATTAGTTGAATATGTATCTCAAATAACTTAGGGTGTATATATATTCCTGCAAATATGTATATATACAAATGCATATAAATGTGTTTCTGATTACAAGTTTAACAAAAGATTAAGAAAATCTTTCCCAACAAATCTAGTTTCCATTTTGGAATGATTAATCTCTATAGAAGAGATCATACAACAAATTAAATAATGGTATAGAAAGAACAAGGTACAGTCATTTCTTTATCTACTCATATTCTAAACAACCATACTATTGAAGAACACGTGTATAGTAGAAGTGAACATACCACTTTCAACAAACACGACTCAAAACCTTCACCTTTAAATCACCTCCCATAGAACACAGTAGCAAAGCCCTACTATCAAATGGCTTGTTGCGTTTTCATTTATAGGAGGTGAGGATAATGTCCGCATAGAAGAAAAATAAATGATTATGTCCGCTAGGATGAAAAGGCCATTTAATTTAAATATGTTTATGTCGCAACAAATAATTTAAATAGTTTTATGTCGGTGATGAAGATATCTTAAATTCGTCTATCTAAAAGAAGCCTAGAGATATCCATGGTAGTTTTAATTTTGGGGATAAGTGTGAAAAATAATTTAAATAATTTTATGTGGGCATATTGAAGATATTTTAAATACATCTATCTAAAAGAAGCAAATATCTATGCCAGTTTTAATTTTGGGGATAAGTGTGAAAAATAATTTAAATTATTTTATGTTGGCATAGTGAAGATACCTTAAATACATCTATCAAAAAGACCAGATATCTATGCTAATTTGAAGATATCTTAAATACATCTATCTAAAAGACCAGATATCTATGCTAATTTGAAGATATATCTTAAATACATTTATCTAGAAGATACAGATATCTATTAATTTGTTTTTGTTTACATGTTCATGCAGGCATTCTACAATGGTAGCAAGACGTGTGTTAACAAAAACTCTTAAATTTGACCCTAAAATCTATCTAAAAATACTAAGAGATCAATTTTGAATTATTTTATTTATTTAGAGCAATTTTATTTTACTTTATTTTAAAAAAATATTTTTTGGCTATGCTTTGGTTCTACCTATTATTTCATTTCTACTTAAATCTAAAATTTTAGAAATATTTGAATAAATTATATTATATTTTTCTAATTTTGAAATGACTAATTTTTGCAATTAATCATATAATTATTTTAGATGTATTAAGTACTACCATAGATATCTTAAATACATCTATCTTACATATGACATTCAATACACATAAACTAAACTAAATAATGTAGATACAACAAAATATGTGTCCATAAAATGATTCTAATGTAAAATAAAATAACTCATCTATCCATGAGGATAAAGGATTAATTTAAATAAATATTTAATTTATTTAAATTGGATTATTGGAGGAAAGTGTGAATTAATTAATTAAATATAATTATTTAATTAGTTGGAGGGGATTAGTTAAATAAATATAATTTATTTAACTAATTGGATGATGGAAAGGGTTAAGGAAGGGACATAGGACAAAATGTGTGGCAAAAATGCATGTCACAATATATGGTCAATTTTAAGTGATGGTGCATGAGGTGAGCAACCATATAGTTTTATATAGCACTAGATAAAGACCAAGGTGACCATGTGTTGTGTGCACCAACAATTCAATAAAAGGGGAATATATCTACAATATATATATATATATATATATATATATATATATATATATATATATATATATATATATATATATATATATATATATATATATATATATATATATATATATATATATATATATATATATATAAAGATGTGACCCTTCTATAAAGGCATCCACCTAAGAAACGTTGTGACTCTTTCCAATAAGAGATATAAAATAAGGAGGCAAACAATTTTCATTGGAGGAAAGAAAAAATATATATATTGAAATCCATCAAGAGGTACTTTATGTCAATCATGTAACATATTTCTTAGTAATCCATTTTGAAGTGAAGGATATGTTTTCAAGTAGGAAGGATTGCCCTTCCAAGTTCATGAGAGGTGAGAGGAAGGGATGGCCCCCCTTCATACTTTTATCAAGTCGGCCAAGAGATGAGAAGGATGGCCCTTCCATGCTCTTGAGCTTAGTCAAACAGGATGGCCCTCTTGAGCTTCATCAAGGAGGACGACCATCCATGGTGGACTAGGAGTTGCCCTCTTGAGCTTCATCAAGGAGGATGACCATCCATGGTGGACTAGGAGTTGCAAGGTGGATGGCCTCCTTACATGCTCTATATTGTTACTATGGAATTGGCTTTGAGGGAATGTGCTAAGATGAATTGAACCAAATATTGTTTATACTATGATGTCTTAATATCATTCTTAATTATGTTATGAAGTATTGATCTCATTATTAAATATACTATGATAGATTAATTTAATACAAATTATGCTATTAACTCAATATTATCTTAATTATTGATCTTTAATATTGCTAATGTCCTTTTCTAGTAGATATTATTGTATGCAAAATGATGAATGTCCCAAATAGCTCAAAAATAGTTAATGCAATTAAGTTAAAGAGCTCAATGAGCTTTAGAAAGAGAAAGGGATGTATGAAGAAAAAGATGTTGCAAATTTAGATTCTTGATTGCATCCTTCATCAACTACATTTCCTTCAATTATAAATACACCTGCTTACTTATTTTATCTTTCATGTCTCACATACTCTCTCTTCAATAATATAGACCATTTTTCTCTTCTAATGATCTTATTTGTCATAGATTGTCTCCATACTATCTTATCTTCTTCATTGATTACTCTACACTTCTACAACTTATTCAATAATCAAAGTCTTACTTAAGATTAGAATTTACCTTTTCAAAAACATCACTAGATTCATCTTTCTAGTCTTTCTTCATGCCCTCTTCATCATTCAGATTTTCTATCAACATTGCATCATCTTGGAGCATTTTGCAATCTCTAATCTTGGATTCTTAATGCTTGTTAGAAATAGAACAAAAATTAATGCAGAATAATTCTCAGAATTGTAGTAACAAGAATTATGAAGAGAGATAAATACATAATAGAAATAAAAGTTACACAATATGAAGACACGATTTAACATGGTTCACCCAATGTGGGCTACATCCACCAAGAAACACTTTCTTAGATTAGTTTTCTCACAATTACTTGATGCACAAATATTGTTTGGAGATGCACTCAACAAACACTCCCAAATTCACAATTGAATTTACACAATCTATTCACCTTCTCAATTCTTCCTATATTTTACCTACTATATGTTTGTCTATTTATAATTACATCAATATGTAATTGACAATGGGTACCAAACCATGGGCCAAGTTAACCCATAACAGTTCCCATCAATCATGGGTGATGACTACGCCTGCATAAAAGTATAAGTAAAACACATATCTATACTCATAGAAAAAGGGGGATCTATACTCTAGAATCCTGGTGAGGATATGTCAAGAGTGTACAGTATTTGAAATACATTGTAATATGGAAATAGACTCCATAACATATAAATCTCCCACTTGGAGATTGATTTCCTCTAAGCAAGTTTCTCAACCCTTCAGTGTCATTTGTGAAGGCCAACTAAAGCTAAACATAGCTTCAGTTTCTCCCTTGTGACCACCTTCGTCATCATGCCTGAAGAATTTTAACTGGTATGAATCTTCTCTAGCTTCAACTTCTATTTGTCCAAAGCTGTCTTGATGAAATGATACCTTAACTATATATTTTTTGTCCTAGATTAGAATGCAGAGTTCTTTGCTGCACTCTCTGCTATGCCCTTAATATTGGTGTACATAGGGTTATGAATAGTCTGCTTGTGGCTATCTTAACTCCTAATTAATTCATATTATCATTATTATATTGTTATTTAGTTGTTTAGGTCGGCCTAAGGCTTCTATAGGGCTATCTAAGTCAGCCTAGGTTTCTATAGGGCTATCTAAGTCAGCCTAGGTGATATCCTAGGCGTAAATAGGTATATATAGGAGTTAGTGAGTCTCATTTCATATCATATTGTGTATTGTGTTCTCATTGAAGACTATTGGAGGTATCCCCCTTGAAGTGGATTAGGAGGTTGCCCCCTTGAAGTGGCATATTATTATCAAGTATTTGCAGCATATTTACTATTATATTCAGATATTATGCTATTTGTTTCATTATAAGTGGTATCAGAGCATGATCTTGGCACCGTAGAGGCAAGATTTTTTCTGAACATTGGAGGTGATTTTGGGAAGAGTATAACTTTCATATTTTAGAAAAAATTTTAAAGATTTTTAAAGGGTTTTTGAAGACCATATTAAAGAAGATACAGTCTATATTTCAGAGGAATTAAAGCTAAAATAAGTGAGTTATTGCAAAATTAGGGTTTCCAACAAATTCACTCTCAAGGCAGCAAATTTGCTAATATTGGTGTACATAGGGTTATGAATAGTCAGCTTGTGGCTATCTTAACTCCTAATCAAGTCATATTATCATTATTATATTGTTATTTAGTTGTTTAGGTCAGCCTAAGGCTTCTATAGGGCTATCTAAGTTGGCCTGGGTGATATCCTAAGCATAAATAGGTATATATAGGAGTTAGTGAGTCTCATTTCATATCATATTGTGTATTGTGTTCTCATTGAAGACTATTGGAGGTATCCCCCTCGAAGTGGATTAGGAGGTTGCCTCCTCGAAGTGGAATATTATTATCAAGTATTTGCAACATATTTACTATTATATTCAGATATTGTGCTAGTTGTTTCATTACAAGTGGTATCAGAGCATGATCTTGGCACCGTAGAGGTAAGATTTTTTCTCAACATTGGAGGCGATTTTGGGAAGAGTATAAATTTCATATTTTAGAAAAAATTTTAAATATTTTTAAAGGGTTTCTGAAGACCATATTAAGGAAGATACAGTCTAGATTTTAGAGGAATTGAAGCTAAAATAAGCGAGTTATTGCAAAATTAGGGTTTCCAACAAATTCACTCTCAAGGCAGTAAATTTGCTAATTTTTTTGATTTTTTCATGGGTAAGTGGTATCTTGGTCTTAGTAAGTTATAGTAAAAATTTTAGAATTTATTTGTGTGATTTATTTCAAAAATATTGGTTTCCATCATGACAGGGCCTGCAACAAGAGGCAAAAAGAATGCTGCCACACCGGGGAAATCCTCTGATAAGGATGAGGAAATAATAGAGGATAGTAATCCCAATGAGGAAATAAGTAAGTTCAAGGAAGAGGTTAAGAGGGATATGTGTGACCTAAGAGGAGATATATCAGATATACGAAGCATGTTAAGTGCCTATATGAATGAACCAAGAAAGGAGTTCTCAAGCAACCAAGGTGAAACCTTCAAGTTGGCTAATAATGACACAAATTTTAATACTCCTATGGGATCTAGGAATTCTTTTCCGAAGGTGGATATGCACAAGTTCGATGGTAAGGATCCTCTAACATGGATAAACCAAATGGAGAATTTTTTTGAAGTACATCAAATCCCATATGGACAAAATGTCACGATGGCTTCCCTATATCTAGAACTAGATCAATTCATTTGGTATCGTTGGCTTTGTACTCATCAGAGAAAAAAGGGTCTCACCGTCTCATGGTTAATTTTTATAGAAGAACTCCAAGCACAATATAGCAATAGTGTGACAGACAACTTCTTCAGCCAGCTTGCTAAAATTCAACAAACAGGATCAGTTAAGGATTATATTCAAAAATTCCAAAATCTATCCTTAAGAGTGGATACAATTACAGAGGAGAACTTGAATGATTTATTCTTGGGTGGTCTCAAGGATCACATTCAACATGAGGTATGCATGTTTAGTCCTAGCTTAGTAAATGAGTCTTTTATCTTGGCACGCAGGGTAGAGGAGAAGTATTTGATTCCTAGAAAGCAAGGGGCTAATATGACAAGAGAGAAAGGATATTCAACACCTTCTCTTCCTCAACCTACTAGGTTGACTCCATAGCAAATTGAGGAGAAAAGAGAAAAAGGGTTGTGTTTCAATTATGATAGCAAATACAGTCGAGGACATAAATGTAGTGAAAAGAAATTGTTCTATATTAAAGGTCCAAGTGAGGAAGAAGAGAAGGAACCCATATTAGAGGAGGATAGGGAGTCAAGTGAGGAATCACATGATTCTCAACCAATCATTTCTTGTCATGCACTCTGTTAGGTCTCAAAAATGCAAGTTACTAATCCTAAGAGGATGCCAGGCTCTATATTTGGATTTGCAACGTTTTTGAACTAACTTGACGAAATCAACCTTCAAGGTTTGATGATTTCCTACACTTTAGGTCCTACTACACCTAGGTGGGTGAACCTTGAAATATTAAAGCAGTCTGAGTATGGATGAATGGACTAACTAGGTCTATCTACAATGGCATAGGATGTAGGATAGATGACAAAGCTGACTAATTAATTCTATGTGTAATGTTTAATAAGTGATTGGCAGAAATTGTATAAGCAATATAAAAAAAAAAGGTTTTAATTAATGAGTCGAATGAGACCAGTGCCTTGTTGGGTAACAGAGTCAATTTGAAGGACTAAGACCAGTAGTTTCTAAATGGTAATAATTCTAGATATTTGGCACAGTTCTGGTTTATAGCTTGTATAAACGTGCAAGTAAATGACTGACAGACTCTTCTTGATAATCCAACCAAATAAAATCAGATATCTTATAATTCACCAGAAGGTACTTTAATCCTTACTTGAAGGAACCAAATGAAATGAAAAGACAAGATTAACAGATAATATTTTACTGGAGACAGTGTGTCAATCCTAATTATATGGCTCTACTTAGTAATCCTAACTTACTACTTCCAGGTTACTGTGAATAAATCAGAAGGGTTTAATTCCTTAGGATGGACACCAACCGAATTGATCACACAGATACAGCGAATGTGTATTGACAGATTAAATATATACTTGATAGTTTAATCTGAATAACAGGGAAATGCAGAAATGGAGACAGCCACACAATTGAATAATTTCAACAAATAACTGATACCCAAATGGAAATACTGAATTAAAGAACTTCAAATTTCTTCTTCAAAATAAAATATGCAACATGATCATTCTGGAATATTATGTATATGTATATATGAATATCTTCTACTGCTGATGATTTTTCAGCATAGATTGTTTGAACTTATATAGATATTTTCATGAAGAGATATAACTCTTCAATAAGTCTCTTGGGATTTTAACAAATACAAACAATAATTACATAAGCTTAATTAGGCTCTGTTTAGCCATAAATAGACTTTTGTCAGATGATCTAAGTACTCCTGCGCACGGTGAGAATCTGTAAGCTCGACTGCACTCCTGGTGATTATATCGAGGGTGACCATTTCCTCCAGTTGTTTGCAAACTTCTGTAGATACAGAGGCTTTATCTTTTAGAGCTCCTGTGGCTTTGTGCAATATAACTTGACAATCAACAGTCCACTCTTCTTTGCTCTTTACCTCTCCATTATCTTTGAATATCCTGGGCACCCCTGCGTCTGATGCATCAGTCCCTTCCTTAGCATCAGCTTTGAGTTTATCATAATAATTCTGGTGCCGTTTGAGCAATGCTCTTGCATCAGAGATATCTGTGCTATCAGTGGCACCTCTGTTTTGCAACTCGATCACCTTTTCTTGTATCCTCTGATCAAGCCTCTCATGTTCTTTGACTGCTTTATGATTTTCCGAGTAGTTATCCCAAAACTGGTTTAACCACCGTACCATGTTTGCATACCTGCTCTGCAGTATTGTAACAAATGCATCTATTTGAATTTGTTTGGCTTGATCATGGGATATCTCTTGACTACTTTGTGAGCTCTCACCTTGAGTTATTCTCTTCGTAGATTGGCCAAAGGTGCTCTTAACAGCATCCTTCAAGTAGTCATTCTCCTTTGTTAATCTTTCACAATTCAGCTTATAAGCATCTCTTTCCTTGATTAACATCTGAGCTTGTGCTTTATTCAACTTTGCAACATTGATACCAATGTCTGTAGTAATTATGGGGTCAGTCTCACCTGCTCTAAAAGTCATAACATGGCCAAAAGTTTTTTTAGTGTCTATGATGGCCGTCTTCTTATGGGGAGGATACAATGCCCATATCATCAAAGAATTTTCATCATTATTGTATCTCGTTCCCATATAGACTTCATTAACTCCTTCTGGAGTAAGCTTATACTTATCATCAGCATTATTCAAAAAACTATCAAAAACCAGAGCAGAATTTAAATCCAAACCGGGAAAAATCATAAACCCTGCATCTTTAAGCAGCTGTCTGCCTCTGCTTGGTGTCATGTCCTGCATTTCCTTGTCCACTGTCTCCTTTAACATCTCTAATAACTGTTTTTCATTGTCAGCAGAAACATTATCTACTGACTCTCTAATTTCTTTTCCCTTGTATTTATACAGGAATGATTTAAATTCCTTCGAATGAATGAATGTATCATCTGACACAAAAGAATCATAAGCCTTTTGGCGTGGATCTTCATCAGCAGACCCCTCCTCATCATGTATCACAACTAGAGGCTGATATTGTTGCATTTTTCTTTTAGACATTTCTATTGTCTTATCTTGTGGCTGTTCAGTCAATTCTTCCTCTTCAGAGGATACCACTTCAACTTCTGCCAACTGCTTTTTCTTTTCATTCAAATCTCTGTTATATTTCTCCACCACTAAGTCGACTTCAGCCTCTTCCAAATTTCTAATGACATCATCATGTGGATAATGTATGTGCATGTATCCACTGAGATTTTGTTTTCTTCTTGCATAGTCAATGAAACCCTCAGGGTCAAACCCTTTCCTCACCTCAGCAGTCACCATGTTATAATGCATTAGTTTATCCAAAATGAGATTGTATCCTTCTTTTGAAACCACAGTAAAATCTCCAAAACACAAAGTACTAGGCATGAATGATTGTTTATCATGCGAACTTAGATGCATGACATTGGAACAATGCATTTGCCTAATTATTTCCAAATATGCAATCCTGTCAGGGACAGTTTTAGGCAATATAAATGGAGCATCCTCAAAACCATACACTCTGATCATAGTAGCATCCTCAAAACAATACCAATCTCCCCAATTATGAGTGACAGTAGGGGGGCCACCAAAATCTTTTGGTCTGAGGAATCTTTTTATTTCATTTGAAATTGAATATTCACAGGGGTGGTTGAAATACCTATATAGCACTTTAACACAATGCTCTTCAAACTGAGCATAGCTGGACTTAGCATACCTGCTATCCCAGATTCTGGTCCACATTTGTACAGGTATCTTCTCCCCTTTCTTATCCGCAGCAACAACTTGAAACTCATTTGGCCACAATCCTACTTCCTGGCCATAGTATAAGACCATATGCATGAGCATCGAGTAATGCTCAAAAGAGCATGCTGGAGCATTGTTTCTTATTGCAGATAGACCAGAGTCTATTCTAGTAGCAACGTAAGAGGCATAATCAAATTGTCTGGCATTGTGACATTGAATATCAGAGGTTATGACCATTAGAGGAATAGTCATAAACTCAGGGACCTCTGAGCCAAGGACTTGGCCTACAGAATAGTAAGTATATTGAATGTATGGTTCAAAAATGGATACATGAAAGGGAGGGCCATCATTCTCAGTCAAGGGTATCACTTCTCCTTCAATCCTGGGTCTATGAATGGGTAACCTCCATCCATTGTAGGTTGTATCCATTCTCCAGTATTCTTTATCCAAATCTTCATAAACAACAGGGACAGTGCACAAATCATCCAAATCATACACCTCACAAATAGCATTTTTTGATAGGTGTACAATTGGTTCTCCTTGAGGGTTGCAGATAGCTTTCAGGCCTGAATTGTAATGCCTGGCTAACAGTTGCAGGAGTTCTACATTCAAGAATACATTAGGTACAACCAGTTTGCCTAAATTCATGTGCCATGGGTTTGACACAGGAGCATTTGTAAATCTTCTGTTGTAGTGGAATTTGAAGAGTTCATATCCCCTAATTGGGGTCCAAATATCTCCCAGGCGCTTATGTTTGTCTTCCAATTTTTTTACTTCTGCCCTGAGTTGGGCAGACCTCCTGGCCTTGGGAGTTGACCCAGGCAACTGATCAATCAAGTCCTGATTTAGTTTTCTGTCTTTCACTTTTTCTTCAGGGGTTTGATCAGTTTTTTGCTTCTTTGGTTTACTGGTTTCCCCTTGTGATTTTCTCCCTTTTCCTTTCCCCGAAGTTTCCATTTTTGAAAAATTTGGCAGGAAATTCAAATACAGGTAATATAGTGGTTTGTGTATGTGTACCTGTCGCTCGATGGCTAGAATTGGAAGCCTTTGCTTTTGCCCTGAGAATTCTTCTGTATTCTGCTCTCGGACGGTTTTTTGCAATTATAATGATCGTATGAACTTTGTAGCCGTTTTGTATTAATTATCTGATCAATTCAATGTTCATCGCTGTGAAGTGTCACATCGCCATAACTCTTCCTATCGGCGTGCTTTTTGAAATGTCTGGGCGACCTCAACGTTTTTTTTATGGCGCGGACAGTCAATCGGCGTGACCCCTCAATTGTATCCCCGACGCCATGTAGTATCATATTTCAAGTGGGTGCGACCATCGGCATGATTTCCTTCATCGCCAAGGGTTTTAGATCTCTCCGCGATATGGCAAGTCCCACCGATATACTTTGCTTATCGGGAAGATTGAGACCATCGGGATACTAAAATTATGTCTCCCCGATCTTTATTGTCTTACCGATAGTCTCTTCATGTATGAACTTTTATCTTTATCGGAATGACATTCTCTATCGGGATAGCTTTCTCAAGATATCCCGATCCAAATCATCTCCCCGATACCCTTTATCACATGCTTCATCGGGCAAAGTTTAGTAAAGTGTCACCGATATCTTTTGATCGCCGTGACTTATGAATCGGCAAGACTTGTTTCTTTTGTTCCGATATGTCAAGCTATCCCGATGAAGATGCATCGCTATGAGTCTTGCCGATAACTTTCTTATCGCCAAGACTCTTGATCATCGGAGGCTTACTTGTTTTCTATTCCGATGGTTCATTTCTCACCGATGACTATTGCTTTGTTACCCTCGCATGCTGTTCGGTGAAACTTTTGCCGAAAGTGCTTCATCGGTATGATACATACCGTCGGGGCAGCTTCTAAAAGATCATCCGATAGATATTTGTCATACCGATCGGCATGACTACTTGCCTTTCTTGCCGATGTAAAGTCATCGGTGTTGCTTACTCCATCGGTGAGCTCCATAATTATTCTTCCGATCTCTATTTTCACGCCGATGGTTGTTTTCAAACAATTCCTTGTGTATCGGTGTAAGCCACACAACCTCTTGCCGATGGATTGATTTTGATGAAATTTGACACTGCTCTAGACAAAAATTTTATATCATGGTCCTTTTGGGATATTCCTCAGAGTTTATTCAAATATGATGGAGTAAGGAAATAGTAAAATTTTCAAAATTCTACTGTGCTAACAGTGGCTCTGTCTGGGATGTATACTCCCTGTGGGTATACAAGGATCCAGATCTCCTGGGGAAGTAGACCACATGTTTTATTATTTTGGGGTGAGGTTTTATGAAACTGGAAAAAAGGAAAGGAACAAATGATGGGGAGCGGGAATGATTCCTAGGCTACTGTGCATGGAATAAGATATTTTTGAGAATTATTTGAATGTTGTCCATGCACTGGCAACACTCAATTCTCTTTGTACATGTTTATGAAAAGAACTGCTTCAAGTATTGCCCATGTACTGGCAATTCCTGCTCCTCTCCTGACATATTCTGTACATAGTAAGAATCATCACTTCCCTTGCCAGTGATAACAAAAGGACCCAACCACAGGGCTTCAAATTTTCCATGTTTTCCTTTGTCTTGACATCTTGCATTCCACATTAGTACCAGATCATTTATTTCAAACTTTCTTTCTTTGGTCTTTTTGTCAAAGAGATATTTTACCTGTGATTGTAATTTAATGTTCTGTTTCTGAGCCATTCTTCTTGTTTCATCAAGCTCTGCCAATTGTTCCAACCTTTCCTCCATTGGTTCAGGGATATTCAAGTCTTCTTGGAGAATGAATTTGTATACTGGTATAAGATTTTCTAATGGTAATCTTTCTTGGGTTCCATATACCAATTCATAAGGGGATCTCCCAATTGCCCTTTTTATAGTAATCCTGTCAGCCCATACTGCCATTCTTAATTTTGAATCCCAAGCCTTCTTATTTCTATCCAA
Source organism: Cunninghamia lanceolata (assembly GCA_027924645.1). Lineage (NCBI taxonomy): Eukaryota > Viridiplantae > Streptophyta > Pinopsida > Cupressales > Cupressaceae > Cunninghamia > Cunninghamia lanceolata. The sequence continues at coordinate 10,748,405 of BSBN01000297.1, forward strand.
CATTCTTTTTATGATTTTCAACAGACTCTTATTACTTGATTCAGCTTGTCCATTGGCCTGTGGATGGTAAGGAGCAGCATAAGAAACAGTGATACCATGTGTGCTGCAAAAACCTTTGAATTCATCAGATCTAAAGCACATCCCATTATCAGTAATCAGTCTTACAGGAGTACCAAATCTGCATATAATGTTATCCATTAGAAAATTTATCACAACTTTACTAGTAGCCTGTCTGGTTGGGATTGCTTCCACCCATTTTGTAAAGTAATCAGTAGCTACTAAAATCCATCGGTGCCCCCCACTTGATTTCTCTGAAATTTCACCTATAAAATCAATACCCCACTGATAAAATGGAGCCTCAACTTGCATAGGTTTTAAAGGTAGTGCTCCATGATACTTTAACTTCCCTGAGAACTTTTGGCATGCTTCACATTTTCTAGTGTACTGGTATGAATCGTTAAAGACTTTAGGCCAATAGTACCCTGCCCTCAAAATTTTGTGGGCTGTAGTTTTTGCTGAGAAATTTCCTCCGTACATGCCTTCATGCAATTCCTTCATAATATGTTTTGATTGATATTCATCCAAACATAATAGTAGAACCCCATCTCTATTTTTCCAATAGAGATCTCCACCAATGAGTACATATTTTGAAGCTTGTAATTTGAGTGTCCTTCTTTTGTTATCATCATATCCTTCAGGACTCTTCATATGTGTTAGATAATATACTATATCAGTATACCATGGAGTACGTTCAATACTGGTACTTGCATCAACATTACATATATGGGAAGCTTCTAGATTATTTTCAGTCATCAATTTGGCAAGACCCTGTCCTCTTACTAATTTAGTGATTTGGATTTCAATGTTGAATTCCTGAATCCTATTGATCCACCTACATCTCCTACCCGTGACCTCAGTTTGAATCAGTACATCCTTGACTGCAGCATTAGGAACATATGCTATGATTTTAGCCCCTACCAAATATGGTCTAAAGTTTTTTACTGCTTTTACCAATGCATATGCCTGTTTTTCAATAATGTCATACTTCAACTCTGCATTCTGAAGGGACTTGCTAAAGAAAGAGATTGGCTGTTCATATCCATCATTGTTTTTCTGCAACAACACTGCTGCCACTGTATGATAGGAAGCAAATGAAAAAAGTTGGAAAGGTTTGCCGAAGTCAGGGGATATTAAGACTGGAGCTTGTTTGATGGCCTCCTTAATGTTACCAAATGCTTCCATTGCTTCTGTTGTCCATTTCATATCTGAGTTCTTCTTCAGCATTCTTGATATAGGACAAACAATCTCTGCGAAATTTGGTATAAATCTTCTGACAAAATTTATCTGACCAAAAAATGATTGTATAGCTTTTACATTTTTTGGAATAGGGACCTGATCAATTGCTTCCACCCTTTCAGGATCTATTTTAACTCCTTCCTTCGAGACTATATGGCCAAGCAATTTTCCTTCTGTTACTGCAAATTGGCATTTTTTAGGATTCAATGATATTCCATATTCTAGGGCTTTGACAAATATCTGTTCTAGATGTGTGCAATGATCTTCAGCCTTTTTTGAATATGCTGTTAAATCGTCTTGATAGACTATCATAATCTTATTGATCAATTTAGCAAAAGCTACATCCATCGCTCTTTGAAATGTTGCCCCAGCATTAGTTAATCCAAATGGCATTCTCAAGTATACATATGTTCCCCACGGAGTGGTGAATGCAGTCTTGAATTGTTCAGACTCCTTAACTTTTACCTGATTGTAGCCGGAGAAACCATCCATCATGGATAGTAATTCACATCCAGTAACTTTCTCTAATATCGCCTCCATATTGGGAAGAGGATAATTATCTTTGAGAGAAGATTTATTCAGGTTTCTGAAATCCACACATAGTCTAATGTCACCATTCTTTTTCCTGACAGGTACTAAGTTTGAGACCCAGGAAGAATGTCTAATAGGCTTGATTATAGCTCCATCCCTTAACTTTGTAAGTTCCTCCAGCATTTTCAGAGCCAATGTAGGATTAATCGGCCTTTGTTTCTGTCTGAATGGTTTTGCATCTGGTTTGAGTGGTATCTCATGTTGAAATAGATCCTCTCTATATGCCTTTAAGTCATCATATGACCAAGCAAACACATGCCTATACTTCCTAAGTAGATTGATAATTCTACTTCTGACTTTCTGGTCAAGATTCCTCCCAATATATACATTTTTTGGGGTTGTCTGAGTCCCCAAGTTCACTTCCTCAAGATTCTCAGGTATCACTGGTGTTTCTTTCTTCTTGTATCTATCATGCCCATCAAATGCTTTTTCTAATGCAATAAGCCCTTTGGGTATCTTATTTGTCTTCAGTTGAACTACTTCTTGGCCAAATAGGGTTTCTTTCCCATCGTGTTTCTCCACAAATGCACTGAAATCAATTTCTTGATTTTCATAATAATCAGCACAATGTAAGAAATTGATTATATCAGCATCGCTGTCAAACACCTGCCAGTTCTGTATATTATCAGGGATGGTAGGTCTAGTTTTAAATTCTACTTCTGTGATCCCTCCTAATGTTAGATCATCTCTCTTTAATGCAATGTTTGCTAAAAAGTCTGCCATGATGTTTTTAGACCTATCAACCCAGCTGATTGAAAAAGCATCAAATAATTCAATACTATCCCAAACTGCATTCCTGTACTGTCTTAATCTTTTATTCTTAGATAAATATTTTTCTCTTACTTGGGAGATGACCAATTCAGAATCACCATAGACAGCCAACTTTTTTATTTTGTATTTGGTGGCTATGTCTAGGCCAATGAGTAGGGCTTCATACTCAGCTACGTTATTGGTGCATTCAAATGTCAGTAAGAAAGAGTATTTGAATGTTTTACCTCCTGGTGAGATAAAAACTACTCCGGCCCCATTCCCTATCTTGCTGCATGCACCATCGAAATACATTTTCCACAAATCATTTTCTCTTTTCATAGATTCAGTGTGTATTGGGTCAGTGTTATGGAATTCTGGGGTAGTTTCTCCAACTTTGAAAACCCCTAAATCTGTGTCACAAAAGAAATTCACCTGATGCCGGTCCATTCTTTCTATAATATTGTCATACCTTGGTTCTCTGCACAACTTGATTTCCTTGTCACCTACTGGTATGGTGGCATATGATAGATCTAATTGAACATTGCCTCCTGCCATTGCAGTCCACTGCCTTGATAACAGCATTCCATAATACGGTGGGATATCAACCACAGTAATGTCAATGTTATATGTTGCCTCAGGATACGAAGCAAGTTTTATTTCTACATCTTTCATAATACCAACTACTGGAATAGATCTGTTATCCATTGCATAACATTGGCCATACGTAGTATCAACCCACATCCCTAATTCTTTCATCACTGCTATAGGCATGATATTCATAGCAGCACCTGAATCAATCATACAATTCCTGACTATTCTGTTCTTGATTACTAGTGTAGTATAGAATGGATCTACCTGTGAGGGATTCTTTGTAAGCGTATCACCAAGGTAAACCTCAGGCATCTTAAAATTTTCCTGATGTACATTATTTTTTGTTTTTTCAAATCCTTTTTGTTTTGGATTAGGTGTATCAGAAATCATCTTGACAACTGTACTCCTATATTTATCTATTTTCATCATCTCTAGGAGTGGGACTGATATTTTCACCTGAGACACTGCCTGTGCAATGTCAAAAGAAGGGGTTATGATATGGTCATTCTTTTCTGTTTTTGTATTCTCTTTTTCTATATTTTCTTTCATTTTATTTTTATCCCCCTTTTCTGGTTCTTTAGGTGATGATTTTGTATTATTCCCTTTGTTATTCTGGTCTTTTATGAATACACTCCCAGGAGTTCCTTGCCCAGTATTTGTTGTTCTATTCCTTAAGTTATAAGTGTTTCGAGCTTGGGCCACTGCAGCTACTGTGAGAGCTTCTTTTTCATCCTCAGTAGGTTTTCTCCATTGACCATATGGTTTATTGTCATAAATATCTTCCTGGTCTGAGAATACTTGCTGTTCTCCCATGTTAACATGATATTTTTGGTTCCCTACATCATACTCATACCCTTCTTCCTCTGAAGAAGAATAATCTTCTGTTACCACACATGGTGTATCCTGCATCATATTGATGGTGTGATTATCCCTATTATAGTTGTATAGCATTTCCTCTTGCTGTATTGATTTAGCTACCTCACAGTATTCAGGTGAATGTGGCAAGTTACATACAGAACACCAAGGTTTATTTTCTGCCATATGTGCCATGTTTCTCTTCAATGGATCAGGAGTATCCTTTCCATATGGCTGCTTTCTGTTGTTGTCAATAGGTCTTCCATCCTTCCAATTTGTATTGTAAGGCATATCATGTAACCTAGGTCTATCCTGCCTATGCTGACCCTCTGATTTAATCTGTTGAGCATTTGGATTCTGAAGATTTCTATGATTTTCCCTTTTACTGACCATTCCTGTAGCTTTTCTATTATTTTCAATAGTTATGGCTATTTTCTGTGCTTCAGCCAACGTTGCAGGACACCAGTTTCTGAGTTCATATCCTGTTTTGGGGTCAAATGCCTTCATATAGATACTCAATGCTGCCTGGTCAGATAACTTGGCTCCATGTGGTACCTTATTATGTAACTTGGAAAACTTCAGGTTGAAATCAAATACTGATTCATTTTGATACTTCTGTATACTTATTAGTTCATGTAGTGCAAACTCAGGAGCGTATTGGTTACCATACTGATCCTTAAACTGGTTATGGAAATCAGTCATTGAATTGATTGATGCATCGGGCAAGCTATTAAACCAATCTCTGGCATCTTCAGTGAGGGACATCATAAATAACCTCATTCTAATGTCTTCCCAGTCCATACCTATATCCTGTACAAAAGCATTAAAACTTCTGATATGATCTTCTGCAGATACTGCATTGTTTCCAGTAAACTTGGGAACCATGTTTCTCCAAGTACTATCCATAGGATATGGATATAACTGATATCCAGTCAAATCAAATTGACTGCATATATTAGCAAGGTTTTGGGGAGGAAAATTGAGATGTGGTGGATTGGGATAGTAATTATATCCACCTGGTGGCTGATGATATGCATATTGTTGATGTTGGTTCATATGGGGATTTATGTGTTGATTTTGTGGCCTATAATATTGTTGACCAGGGGGTGGGTAATTATTTGCCATATGTAGGGATGCATTACGTATGGGAGGTGGTCTGGGGATTTGGGGAATAGTGTTCTGATGATTTCCAGAAGCATGTGAGTTTTGAGCACTATTTGTATTTTGTTGTGTATTTCTTGAAATATTCCCTCTATGCGGGGGTACATATTTAGGGGGAGCTGTTTTGGCTTTATTTCTCCTCTGTTGAATTTCTTGCTGCAATAACTCCTTCTCCTCTTGTATTTTGTACCTTTCGAGTTCCTTCCTGAGCATGAGTATTTCCTGTTTCTCATCACTCATGTCTTGATTATTTATTTCCTGATATTCTGGATTGTCATTCATTCCCTGATTTGACAATTCATATCCTATCTCCTCTCCCTGGTCAAACGTGACCTTGAAATCATGTTCAGCTTGGTTTCTATCAATATCCCTCATGACCTTTGCATCATGATCCCACTGTTCTTGAGGAGTGGGTCTGTACCTTGCCAAAATATCATCAGTTGCTCCACTGAGGTTCTCGTTTGAATCATGCAGAGGTGTGAATTTATTGTGAATTGCAATATTTTGTTCTGAATCATTCTTCTGGATGTCTAGATTATTATCTTGGTGGGAATATTTTGGATTCATATTTCTTTTGGAGATGTTTCTAAGTGGTGGAGATGACTGCAAGTTTCTGCCTTCCATCTTGGATCTCCTACCATCCATTTGAAATTTTTGTTATGATTGTAACTAGAGTCGCCACCTATTGAATAGGAAAAGTTTATATTTTTATCTGTAAGGTTCTTTATCACCAGCAGAGTTACCAAAAAGAAATTTTAAATGACTCTATGAAAGAAAGGATTAAATTCTAAGGTCTTTTTACTAAGTTCCCCAGTAGAGTCGCCAATTTGTTAGGTCTCAAAAATGCAAGTTACTAATCCTAAGAGGATGCCAGGCTCTATATTTGGATTTGCAACGTTTTTGAACTAACTTGACGAAATCAACCTTCAAGGTTTGATGATTTCCTACACTTTAGGTCCTGCTACACCTAGGTGGGTGAACCTTGAAATATTAAAGCAGTCTGAGTATGGATGAATGGACTAACTAGGTCTATCTACAATGGCATAGGATGTAGGATAGATGACAAAGCTGACTAATTAATTCTATGTGTAATGTTTAATAAGTGATTGGCAGAAATTGTATAAGCAATATAAAAAAAAAAGGTTTTAATTAATGAGTCAAATGAGACCAGTGCCTTGTTGGGTAACAGAGTCAATTTGAAGGACTAAGACCAGTAGTTTCTAAATGGTAATAATTCTAGATATTTGGCACAGTTCTGGTTTATAGCTTGTATAAACGTGCAAGTAAATGACTGACAGACTCTTCTTGATAATCCAACCAAATAAAATCAGATATCTTATAATTCACCAGAAGGTACTTTAATCCTTACTTGAAGGAACCAAATGAAATGAAAAGACAAGATTAACAGATAATATTTTACTGGAGACAGTGTGTCAATCCTAATTATATGGCTCTACTTAGTAATCCTAACTTACTACTTCCAGGTTACTGTGAATAAATCAGAAGGGTTTAATTCCTTAGGATGGACACCAACCGAATTGATCACACAGATACAGCGAATGTGTATTGACAGATTAAATATATACTTGATAGTTTAATCTGAATAACAGGGAAATGCAGAAATGGAGACAGCCACACAATTGAATAATTTCAACAAATAACTGATACCCAAATGGAAATACTGAATCAGAGAACTTCAAATTTCTTCTTCAAAATAAAATATGCAACATGATCATTCTGGAATATTATGTATATGTATATATGAATATCTTCTACTGCTGATGATTTTTCAGCATAGATTGTTTGAACTTATATAGATATTTTCATGAAGAGATATAACTCTTCAATAAGTCTCTTGGGATTTTAACCAATACAAACAATAATTACATAAGCTTAATTAGGCTCTGTTTAGCCATAAATAGACTTTTGTCAGATGATCTAAGTACTCCTGTGCACGGTGAGAATCCGTAAGCTCGACTGCACTCCTGGTGATTATATCGAGGGTGACCATTTCCTCCAGTTGTTTGCAAACTTCTGTAGATACAGAGGCTTTATCTTTTAGAGCTCCTGTGGATTTGTGCAATATAACTTGACAATCAACAGTCCACTCTTCTTTGCTCTTTACCTCTCCATTATCTTTGAATATCCTGGGCACCCCTGCGTCTGATGCATCAGTCCCTTCCTTAGCATCAGCTTTGAGTTTGTCATAATAATTCTGGTGCCGTTTGAGCAATGCTCTTGCATCAGAGATATCTGTGCTATCAGTGGCACCTCTGTTTTGCAACTCGATCACCTTTTCTTGTATCCTCTGATCAAGCCTCTCATGTTCTTTGACTGCTTTATGATTTTCCGAGTAGTTATCCCAAAACTGGTTTAACCACCGTACCATGTTTGCATACCTGCTCTGCAGTATTGTAACAAATGCATCTATTTGAATTTGTTTGGCTTGATCATGGGATATCTCTTGACTACTTTGTGAGCTCTCACCTTGAGTTATTCTCTTCGTAGATTGGCCAAAGGTGCTCTTAACAGCGTCCTTCAAGTAGTCATTCTCCTTTGTTAATCTTTCACAATTCAGCTTATAAGCATCTCTTTCCTTGATTAACATCTGAGCTTGTGCTTTATTCAACTTTGCAACATTGATACCAATGTCTGCAGTAATTATGGGGTCAGTCTCACCTGCTCTAAAAGTCATAACATGGCCAAAAGTTTTTTCAGTGTCTATGATGGCCGTCTTCTTATGGGGAGGATACAATGCCCATATCATCAAAGAATTTTCATCATTATTGTATCTCGTTCCCATATAGACTTCATTAACTCCTTCTGGAGTAAGCTTATACTTATCATCAGCATTATTCAAAAAACTATCAAAAACCAGAGCAAAATTTAAATCCAAACCGAGAAAAATCATAACCCCTGCATCTTTAAGCAGCTGTCTGCCTCTGCTTGGTGTCATGTCCTGCATTTCCTTGTCCACTGTCTCCTTTAACATCTCTAATAACTATTTTTCATTGTCAGCAGAAACATTATCTACTGACTCTCTAATTTCTTTTCCCTTGTATTTATACAGGAATGATTTAAATTCCTTCGAATGAATGAATGTATCATCTGACACAAAAGAATCATAAGCCTTTTGGCGTGGATCTTCATCAGCAGACCCCTCCTCATCATGTATCACAACTGGAGGCTGATATTGTTGCATTTTTCTTTTAGACATTTCTATTGTCTTATCTTGTGGCTGTTCAGTCAATTCTTCCTCTTCAGAGGATACCACTTCAACTTCTGCCAACTGCTTTTTCTTTTCATTCAAATCTCTGTTATATTTCTCCACCACTAAGTCGACTTCAGCCTCTTCCAAATTTCTAATGACATCATCATGTGGATAATGTATGTGCATGTATCCACTGAGATTTTGTTTTCTTCTTGCATAGTCAATGAAACCCTCAGGGTCAAACCCTTTCCTCACCTCAGCAGTCACCATGTTATAATGCATTAGTTTATCCAAAATGAGATTGTATCCTTCTTTTGAAACCACAGTAAAATCTCCAAAACACAAAGTACTAGGCATGAATGATTGTTTATCATGCGAACTTAGATGCATGACATTGGAACAATGCATTTGCCTAATTATTTCCAAATATGCAATCCTGTCAGGGACAGTTTTAGGCAATATAAATGGAGCATCCTCAAAACCATACACTCTGATCATAGTAGCATCCTCAAAACAATACCAATCTCCCCAATTATGAGTGACAGTAGGGGGGCCACAAAAATCTTTTGGTCTGAGGAATCTTTTTATTTCATTTGAAATTGAATATTCACAGGGGTGGTTGAAATACCTATATAGCACTTTAACACAATGCTCTTCAAACTGAGCATAGCTGGACTTAGCATACCTGCTATCCCAGATTCTAGTCCACATTTGTACAGGTATATTCTCCCCTTTCTTATCCGCAGCAACAACTTGAAACTCATTTGGCCACAATCCTACTTCCTGGCCATAGTATAAGACCATATGCATGAGCATCGAGTAATGCTCAAAAGAGCATGCTGGAGCATTGTTTCTTATTGCAGATAGACCAGAGTCTATTCTAGTAGCAACGTAAGAGGCATAATCAAATTGTCTGGCATTGTGACATTGAATATCAGAGGTTATGACCATTAGAGGAATAGTCATAAACTCAGGGACCTCTGAGCCAAGGACTTGGCCTACAGAATAGTAAGTATATTGAATGTATGGTTCAAAAATGGATACATGAAAGGGAGGGCCATCATTCTTAGTCAAGGGTATCACTTCTCCTTCAATCCTGGGTCTATGAATGGGTAACCTCCATCCATTGTAGGTTGTATCCATTCTCCAGTATTCTTTATCCAAATCTTCATAAACAACAGGGACAGTGCACAAATCATCCAAATCATACACCTCACAAATAGCATTTTTTGATAGGTGTACAATTGGTTCTCCTTGAGGGTTGCAGATAGCTTTCAGGCCTGAATTGTAATGCCTGGCTAACAGTTGCAGGAGTTCTACATTCAAGAATACATTAGGTACAACCAGTTTGCCTAAATTCATGTGCCATGGGTTTGACACAGGAGCATTTCTAAGTCTTCTGTTGTAGTGGAATCTGAAGAGTTCATATCCCCTAATTGGGGTCCAAATATCTCCCAGGCGCTTATGTTTGTCTTCCAATTTTTTTACTTCTGCCCTGAGTTGGGCAGACCTCCTGGCCTTGGGAGTTGACCCAAGCAACTGATCAATCAAGTCCTGATTTAGTTTTCTGTCTTTCACTTTTTCTTCAGGGGTTTGATCAGTTTTTTGCTTCTTTGGTTTACTGGTTTCCCCTTGTGATTTTCTTCCTTTTCCTTTCCCCGAAGTTTCCATTTTTGAAAAATTTGGCAGGAAATTCAAATACAGGTAATATAGTGGTTTGTGTATGTGTACCTGTCGCTCGATGGCTGGAATTGGAAGCCTTTGCTTTTGCCCTGAGAATTCTTCTGTATTCTGCTCTCGGACGGTTTTTTGCAATTATAATGATCGTATGAACTTTGTAGCCGTTTTGTATTAATTATCTGATCAATTCAATGTTCATCGCTGTGAAGTGTCACATCGCCATAACTCTTCCTATCGGCGTGCTTTTTGAAATGTCTGGGCGACCTCAACATTTTTTTTATGGCACGGACAGTCAATCGGCGTGACCCCTCAATTGTATCCCCGACGCCATGTAGTATCATATTTCAAGTGGGTGCGACCATCGGCATGATTTCCTTCATCGCCAAGGGTTTTAGATCTCTCCGCGATATGGCAAGTCCCACCGATATACTTTGCTTATCAGGAAGATTGAGACCATCGGGATACTAAAATTATGTCTCCCCGATCTTTATTGTCTTACCGATAGTCTCTTCATGTATGAACTTTTATCTTTATCGGAATGACATTCTCTATCGGGATAGCTTTCTCAAGATATCCCGATCCAAATCATCTCCCCGATACCCTTTATCACATCCTTCATCGGGCAAAGTTTAGTAAAGTGTCACCGATATCTTTTGATCGCCGTGACTTATGAATCGGCAAGACTTGTTTCTTTTGTTCCGATATGTCAAGCTATCCCGATGAAGATGCATCGCTGTGAGTCTTGCCGATAACTTTCTTATCGCCAAGACTCTTGATCATCGGAGGCTTACTTGTTTTCTATTCCGATGGTTCATTTCTCACCGATGACTATTGCTTTGTTACCCTCGCATGCTGTTCGGTGAAACTTTTGCCGAAAGTGCTTCATCGGTATGATACATACCGTCGGGGTAGCTTCTAAAAGATCATCCGATAGATATTTGTCATACCGATCGGCATGACTACTTGCCTTTCTTGCTGATGTAAAGTCATCGGTGTTGCTTACTCCATCGGTGAGCTCCATAATTATTCTTCCGATCTCTATTTTCACGCCGATTGTTGTTTTCAAACAATTCCTTGTGTATCGGTGTAAGCCACACAACCTCTTGCCGATGGATTGATTTTGATGAAATTTGACACTGCTCTAGACAAAAATTTTATATCATGGTCCTTTTGGGATATTCCTCAGAGTTATTCAAATATGATGGAGTAAGGAAATAGTAAAATTTTCAAAATTTTACTGTGCTAACACACTCTCAGGTTTCAGTGCACCACAAACTGTCAATGTAGTGGGTTTCTTAAAGAACCAGAAAGTAACAGTGTTGATCGACTCAGGTAGTACTCATAATTTCATCAACAAAAAGTTGGCAACTCATCTAAATTGTTTTATATATCCAACCCCAGAGTTTCAGGTTTTGATTACAGATGGGGGTACAGTTAGTTGTTCAAGGAAGTGTCATAGGATTAAATTATCCATGGGAGACTATCAACTTGATACCCCAATGTATGCAATATCCATGGGTGGAGTAGATATTGTTTTGGGAGTACAATGGCTTACTACATTGGGAACAATTGAGATGAACTTCCAAGAACTATTCATGAGATTTCAATCAGAAGGAAAGGTAGTGGAGCTAAGGGGGTTAAAGGCAAAATCCCCACAGATGGTAAGCTCTCATCAAATGCAAAAGTTGCTTAAGAAAGGAGCAGATGGATTTGTGGCCCAACTATGTTCATTAGAAGTCTCTCAATCTAATGCTCCTACTCATCTAGATTTACAAGCAATAATTGATCGTCACTCAGTGGTTCTTGGAGATATGCCTAAAGGACTTCCTCCTAAGAGGGATCATGACCATGCCATACAACTAGTTCCAGGTAGCCAACCACCAAACATCAAGCCTTATAGGTACCCACACATACAAAAAAGTGAGATAGAAAAAATTGTTGAGGAGATACTAGAGGCAGGAATTATCAGGCATAGCCAAAGTGCTTACTCCTCGCCTGTGGTGATGGTGCGTAAGAAGGATGAAACTTGGCGCATGTGTCCAGATTATAGAGTGCTCAACATGTACACTGTTAAATATAAGTTTCCTATTCCAGTCATTGATGATTTGCTAGATGAATTGAATGGAGCTATGTATTTTACCAAGTTAGATCTTAGATCTGGTTATCACCAAATTCGGATTAAGGAGGAAGAAATTTGTAAGACAGTATTCCGAACTCATGAGGGTCATTATGAATTTTTGGTGATGCCATTCGGCCTTACCAATGCACCATCTACATTCCAAAGTTTGATGAATTCCATTTTTAAGAAGTTCTTGAGAAAGTTTGTGTTAGTGTTCTTTGATGATATATTGATTTATAGCAAGACTTGGGAAGAACATTTGTAGCATGTAGATCAAGCATTACAATTACTCAAAGATCATCAACTCTATGGTAAGCCATCCAAGTGTGCTTTTGGTCTTAAGGAGGTGGAGCATTTGGGACACATAGTTTCACATGAAGGAGTAAAGGTGGACCCTAACAAAATTAAGGCTATCATGGAATGGCTTATTCCAAAAACCATTAAGAAACTGAGGGGTTTCTTGGGATTGACAGGGTACTATAGAAGATTTGTGAAGAATTATGGTCGTATAGCAGCACCCCTCACCACTCTCTTGAAGAAGGATTCTTTTCATTGGAATGAGTCTACTAATGTAGCATTTGAGCAATTGAAGGAGGCTATGTGTACAACTCCAGTGCTTGCCACTCCGAACTTCACCAAGGAATTCATTATGGAATGTGATGCTTCTAGAAATGGGATAGGAGCAGTTCTCATGCAAGAAGGTCGACCAATTTCTTTTGAGAGTCATCAATTAAAGGGTAAAAATTAGCTCAAACCTATTTATGAGAAGGAAATGCTAGCAATCCTTCACGCAGTTAAACAATGGAGGCCTTATTTAATGGGTCGACACTTCAAGGTTAATACAGATCATGATAGCCTAAAATATTTTTTGGAACAGACTATCCTCTGAAGAACAACAAAAATGGGTCACAAAGATGTTGGGATATGGCTTTGAGATTGTATATAAGAAAGGGAAGGAAAATATTGTGGCTGATGCACTTTCTAGGAAGGATGAGAAAGGTGAAGCCTTAATGTGTGCCCTTTCAATATTACAAGCAAATTGGGTGGAAGAAGCCAAAGCAGAGTGGCAAAATGATGTTACAACAAGTAATCTCTTCCAACAATTAAAAAGTGATCCTTGTAGTTCAGATAAGTTTTCTTTGAAGGGAGATATTCTTTGGTATAAAGAGTGCTTGTATCTCTACAAGAATTCCACTCTTAAACACAAGATTCTCATAGAGCTACATGAGTCCCCAGTTGGTGGTCATTTAGGATTTTTGAAGACATATCATCGGGTCAAGCAAGTTTTTTTTGGGAAGGGCTAAAAGGTGAGGTGCAAAAATTTGTGGCTGAATGTTTGGTTTGTCAAAGAAATAAGGGGGAGACAATTAAGACACCAGGTCTCTTGCAACCCTTATCTATTCCTAGCCAACGTTGGGAAGAGGTATCCATGGACTTCATCACAGGGCTTCCCAAATGTAAAGGTCATAATGTCATCATGGTAGTAGTTGATCGCCTCACTAAATATGCACATTTCATTGCATTATCACATCCTTTTACAGCAAGTGCAGTGGCAAAAGTTTTCTTGGAGAATATCCAAAAGCTACATGGTACACCCAAGGTTATTATCAGTGATCGTGATCCTATCTTCTTTTTTTTTTTCTAATGCGCCTGGTAAACTTTTTAACGTGACCGGCGATGCTGGTGCGACACGTCCTCTGGCTCCACATGAATGCTTTTGCCCGGAGCAATGAACCGGTGAGGCCACAACTGGGGGACCTCATCCCCTAGGAAGAACACTTCAAACCCGCGAGCTCATTGGCCCAGCGAAGGCGTAAAGCCTTGCGAGCTCGTTGGCCCAGCGGGGGTTTGAACTCTGGTGGCCACCACTACATCCTGAATGACATAACCACCAAACCATGCCATCATCGGTGATCGTGATCCTATCTTTACTAGTCACTTTTGGAAAGATTTATTCTCATGTTTGGGTACGCAATTGGCTCATAGTTCTTCATACCATCCTCAATCAGATGGGCAAACTGAGGTTGTTAATAAATGTTTGGAAGGATATCTACGTTGTTTCACTTCAGAGAAACAATCTCAATGGGTAGATTGGCTACCACTGGCAGAATGGTGGTATAACACTTCTATTCATAGCTCATCAAAAATGTCTCCATTTTTGGCACTTTATGGATATCATCCTCCTTCCATCACATCATCATTAAAGGTGTCACCAAGAGTTCAAGCAGTAGAGGACCAGTTGCTTCATCAACAATAGGTACTTTCAAGACTCAAGGAGAATTTAGCTATGGAACAAAATCGAATGAAACAACAGGCAGACCAACATCATAGTGAAAGAAATTTTGAAGTTGGGGATTGGGTCTTCTTGAGATTGCATCCTTATAAACAAATCTCAATGAAGCAACAAAAAAAGAACAATAAGTTGTCTCCAAGATATTATGGGCCATACTAAATCATGCAAAAGATTGGTAGTGTTGCCTACAAGCTAGAGTTGCCACCAACAACAAAGATACATCCAATTTTTCATGTTTCTTGTTTCAAGAAGGTAATTGAGCAGAATATTCCTACTCAAATAGTACTACCAGAGCTCGATGAAGAAGGAAGAATAATTTTGGAACTAGAGGGCATTCTTCAAACACGCACGAAGAAGCTGAGGAATAGAACCCTCACTCAGTATCTCATCCAATGGAAGAATTTACTAGTTGAAGAGGCCACATGGGAGGATGAGGAGTTCATTCAAAAGAATCCACACTTGGTTAGCATTGAGGACAATGCTTCTTTGAAGAGGGGGGCATGCTACGCCCTTAATATTGGTGTACATAGGGTTATGAATAGTCAGCTTGTGGCTATCTTAACTCCTAATCAAGTCATATTATCATTATTATATTGTTATTTAGTTGTTTAGGTTGGCCTAAGGCTTCTATAGGGCTATCTAAGTCGGTCTGGGTGATATCCTAGGCATAAATAGGTATATATAGGAGGTAGTGAGTCTCATTTCATATCATATTGTATATTGTGTTCTCATTGAAGACTATTGGAGGTATCCCCCTCGAAGTGGATTAGGAGGTTGCCCCCTCGAAGTGGCATATTATTATCAAGTATTTGCAGCATATTTACTATTATATTAAGATATTGTACAAGTTGTTTCATTACACTCTCACTATCACTATACAACTTCCCTTCCTCCTACTTATGCCCCAAGTCCTCAAGAAATTGTTGTAACCATATCATCTCTTTGCTTGCCTATGTGGCAGCAACATACTCATCCTGTGTGATTGACAAATCCACAAGACTCTATAGTCGTGAAATCCAGCTCACCACTATGTCACCTATAGTAAATACATAACCTGTCATACTACTCCTTCTATCCAAATCTTCAGCCATGTCTAAATCTACATAACCATGCAAAGTGGTGTCCAATCCACTGTACCACATAACTGTCTCCATGGTCCATCTCAAATACCAAAGGATCCAATTCACTGCCTACCAGTGCTCTCTACCAGGATCACTCATGTACCTACTCTTTGCTCCCACTGCATGAGCAATATCTGGCCTAGTGCACACCATCACATAATCAAGCTACCAACTACTAATGAGTAAGGTACCTTGAACATCTAGATTTTCTCCTCCTCTATCTTGGGACAGTACTCCTTTGATAACTTGAAATGGCTTGTCAAAGGAGTCCCAACTAGTTTAGCATATGGTATACTAAACCTCTCCAAGACCTTCTTATTGTACTCTTCCAAAGATAAAGAAATATTTCTTTCCTTCCTATCTCGAGATATTCTCATTCCAAGGATTTGTTTTGCTACCTCCAAATCCTTCATAGCAAAGGAATTACTAAGTTTTTCCTTGAGTACCTTTATTTCTTGCATGTTCTTTCCTGCAACCAACATGTCATCTACATTGATGCAATACAAGGAGGCAACACTAAGGTTTCACAAAGTTTCACAAACTCAACTCTTGACAGGTTTCTCAAACTCTTCACAATTGACTTTTCAATGAACTAGGTTTCTAAGGCCTCCAACTTCCTACAATGGTTCAGACCTTCTCCTGGGCTAGATAAGGCATCTAACAAGAATAAATCCACCTACCAAACACAACCACATCAGTCTCAAATTCCTAAGATTTCCTTTTAGCAAAAAGTCTGTTCAAACCTTCAAAAGCCTTGTAGCCCTACCATAGACATTTTTCTGACTTAATTTCCTTATAGGGTGTCAAAAAAAAATTTCAATCACATTTTTGGACACCCATTTACCCTTTATACAACATATGCATGAGTTGAGTATGGTTGTTTAAGACCAGTTGCTCCAAAATTGGAGTTTTCTACCTACAATTAGGCCCATTTAGACCACTTTTACAAATGAAGTTCTTTCCAAACACTTTCTAAACATCTAAACTCAATGGATAGTCACAAGTTGTGTTCCAAAACAGCAAAATCTACAATCATTTGTCAGTGCTCTGTCTTTTGATACACCTTACTCCAAAACCATCACTTTTCATGCAAACTCCAAGGGTTTATTGAAAACCTATACTCCTGACTTTCTCTCGAATAACCACTACCTAAAACACTTTGGGATACATCCACACATGCTTAATAAACCCTCATACAACCCTTAGCAATAGTATTTAATTAGATGACTACCCTAAACCACCATTTTAAATACAAAACTCAAAGAAAACTCAACTTAGCTTCATGCCCATAGCCATCAAATGGATTCCCCTGCTTGACAAAACATTCAAACACCTAAACCCTAACATTTTGGTGCCATTCCATGAGTCACAGTTGTCACAAAGAGTGGAATGGGATGAATTCCATTTAAACCTTAAAAAAACCTTGAAATTCTGTCTACTCTGGCAGTTTCAAGAAAGCCCTCTAGAATGCACAAACTATGATGAAAATTCACAAGACCTAATGCAAAAGAAAGATAACTCCGTACTCTAAAAACATTTAGTCAGTTTCAGACCTTGACTATACCATACAGGAAAATGGTACGGTCTGCAATAGTGTGTAAACAAGAAAAGGACAGAAAAAAGAGTAATTTATTCAAATTTGCAATTCACAAAAATATCTTTCCCCTGTCCTTGGGGTATTGAGAGGCATTCATACATTTTATAAAAAGTTTTCATTGACCTTCAACTTAAAAACCACCTATATTGGTCATTCTACAACTTCCATCAACCTCATGGGTTAAGTGAGATTGGTTACAAAGTAACTCCTCTTTACAAAGGTGATCATTATTGACAAAAAAAACATAAAACACTTGTTTTGGTCAATATTGACCTTATCACATGACATTTGATGATAAAACCATTATAATTTTGTCCTAGAGCCACCTAGGACCTTATTGACTCTTCATGGCCAAAATGGGCCAAGGTGCTCCTGCACCATACAGCCCCCCTAAAAAAGATTTCACATCACATGAAACATGCTTATTTACAGTATCTCTTTGAAATCCACATGGTTCTTGGACTGATGCACCTTCATACTTGACTAATCCATGTTGCTTGGTAGCATGTCCTCCATCTTTAACCTTGTCATTGCCTTGAGACTGTTGAACCACTAAGAATGTGCCTACTCTTTGTCCTACATCAGACTTTGGTGTATTTCTTGACTCTTGATTAGTATGTATATCATGTTTACTTTTCCTTGGGGCTGTCCCACTCTGTATCCTTGATCCATTCATGCAATTGTCTACTCTCAAGCCATCATTATTCCTTAGACTTCGTTGCTATCTGTTTACCGGGTTGCGACCTTTGCAATTGTCACCCAAGTCACTATCTTATCATGACCATTTAGCACCGTGTCTGCAAACCCATTTGTCCCCTTATCCTTTCTCTCAACCAAAGGGCATAATATTGTTCCTATCATAATAATTTTTGTGCCAATCAACTGTCAACTCATGCATTATACTTGTTTTAACCTTCATATCTGTTGTTATAGCACTCTCATCTTTTTCCTCAACCTTTACAAGTTCTTTCCTTCCAAATATAACAACCTTGGTTTTACCCTTCCCTTTCTCATCCTCCTAGAAAGGTTTTAGCTTAAATGTTTTGTCATCTTTCTTGATAAGGTAGGGGTTCTCCCAACCATCATACAATGACTTCCTATCAAATTGCCATGGTCTCCCTAATAGCAAATGGCAACAATCCATAGGTAAGACATCACATAGGACCCTATCTTTGTATTCACCAATTTGAAAATCCACATATGCTTGTTCGTTTACTAAAAGAGATTGACTATCATTTACGCAAGAAGCTTTGTATGGTGCTACATGAGGCACTTTAGCTAGTTTCAACTTATCTAACATCTCCCTAAACACCATGTTATCTTGTGAACCTGAATCAATAACAACCTTGCATACTTTACCTCTACATTTGCATGTAGTCTTGAACAAGTTCCTCCTTTCACTCATGTATTCCACCTTAGATGTCCTTTCAAAATTTTTGCTCGACCGGCCTTATCCTTGACAATATTTATTGTTATCTTTAGGGTCTATTTTGTGTACATCATCTTGGAGGAACATGGCAACAAAAACTTCCTGCTGAGAAAAACCCAAAAATGCTTCCTCTGCCTCAATGACCTTTTCATCAATGGCATGTATAAGTGTTTTTCAAACTCAGTCTTTCACCCATAGTTATAGCTTTCCAATGCTTGGCGTGCTTTACCTTCTCGCCTTTGCATTGAAGTTTTCATGCTTGAGCTTTCTTTTCATCATTAAATCACTAACGATCTTCTATTGCCACTTATTTACCAGCTATTATTTTTCAAAAATGAGGGATTTTAGGTAGTCATTAATGCACCCATTGGTGCCATCACCTTCTTTATTCCTGGTATGATTCTTAAGCGTGATCCTTTTTGATTCCTAACCTTGACCTTCCACACACTCTATTCACCTTCTCAATTCTTCCTATATTTTACCTATTGTATGTCTGTCTATTTATAATTACATCAATAGGTAACTGGCATAGTAGTTTTACAAAAAAAATGGGTACCAAACCATGGGCCAAGTCAACCCATAATAGTTCCTATTAATCATGGGTGATGACTCTACTCATATACAAGTATAAATAAAACACATCTCTATACTCATTGAAAAAGGAGAATCCTAAATTTTTTTCAGGGGCTACCGCCTCCAAACCCTAGCAAGGATACATTAACAGTGTAAGTATTTGAAATACATTGCAATATTGAAATAGACTTCATAACATAACAATGTTCTCAAATTCATCTTTAGTATTAAAAATGTTTTCTTATTTCCTTTCTATATTCACTTAACTACATCTTCATCGGTGGAACTTGCATTATCTCAACCGCACCATTGTTATTCGAAACATCAAACAAATGATTACAAATACATTTGTCTTTTATTAGTCCTTTCAATTATTCTATGGTCACAAATTCTCTTAGAATGGAATCACAATCACTTACTCCTTTGTTTTCTTAGGGCATGTATGCAATAACATTCATTCTATGTTCTTATTTATCCTCATTGGATTTAAACATTACTTCTTTATCCTTCCCAACCTTGGGCTAATGATATATTGGAAGGTAAACTACAAGATGAGAAGAACAATGTAGTGAAAGAGATCATTATATACAAAGGGAAATCCCAAGATCGAAGATGAAAGCAAAATAGTAAGGAGTATTTCAAAAACTCGATGGGACTAGTCAAAAAATGTGAGAATATTGAAAGTAAACCAAAAAGATATAAAATCATTCTAGTAAAGAACAATGCATTAAAGGTCATAGATGTGTGTCATGCCTCTCCTTTCTAGCTTAATATAAGGAAAGCAACTTTGCTACTTTGACTCAAAGAGCTATCCATGTACGAAGGTTTGACCGACTTAATGGGTTCTTTGAAAACTTCGTTTATGCCAAGAGAGAAATTACTCTTTGAGATCGATGCTTCCTTTTTCTGGTCTCAAACTATTCAAGATGTCTTTAGTTTCTTCTCTCTAAGGATGAAAATAAACCTATCTTAAATTATAGATAGTTTTGATATTGTGGAGAATGATATATCTTTAGATCAACACAAAGATGTGGGAATGATATATCCCATTGATAGTTGATGATGATGATTGATTGATTAATTTGGTTTGGTTTACAATAAGGCTGAGATAAATACCATTGATATGATTGGATAATTTATCTAGATTGATTAGCTAGATTGGTATGGATTAAATATGTGTTGCATTTCAATTTTATTGCGTGGATTTTTGGGATGTTTGATTTTTTTGTAGTTTTGAAACTTTATATTTTTTTCTATTTTTTTGGTATTTTTGGAATATTTGGAGGTTTTTGTATTTTTGAATGTTTTGACATGGCATTAAATTCCAATTTGGATAGCCTAGATGCTATATACTGATGACAAGGGAAAACTAAGTCTAAATGTAAGTCTAGAGGTGGGATTGGATGAATGGATAAAAGGATTGGCAATAGTAAATGGGATGGAAGAGTCATGATAGATGGATGGATAAAAGGATGAGAAATAGAGGATGGAATGGATGAGTGAATCATAAGGGAGCTAGGATGTGATATTAAAAGACTATGTTGCATAGGAATAACATGCCCCACTGTAGGTGTAATGATTAGGATTTTACATGACAAAGTTTATGATGATATGATGATAGGACTAGTTGGAAAGTATGAGAATATATCAAGAGATGTCCAAAGCATTGCTCAATATTTTCCCTCTATTTCTTTATCACGATAAAAAAAGGAGGAAGGGAGGATGTGTACATTCAATATGATAGGTATGTAGGTACAATGGAAGATGATGGAAAGATAGGATGTAAATTGTAGGATGAGGTGCACGAGACAGTGAGCCCCCAAGTGTGCAAGTCACATAGATAAGAAACCTATATATGACACTTGTTTACCTAGTTTTCATCATGGTACTTATCCGAGGCACCACTGAGATGGTATTCACCTTTGAAAGAATGGATTTCTCTTTACTATTTTGATTTTTTTTCTTTTTTTTTTTTGGGATATTTGGATGGGATGGGTGGATATGGAGGAAAAACAAGGGACTCAAGTGTTTTTGTCCATAGCAAGGTAATAGTGTCTCGTGATGGAAAGGTGTTGTACATGGACCATGTCAAGTGTCATTATGCTCATGTATGTTAGTATGGGATTACATGAGAGGGAGATGGAGGTAGCTAGATAGTGGATTATTATGTGGATTATGGATATATGAAGGATAGTGGATTATGATGTGGATTATGTAGGGAAGGATAGTAGATTATGATGTGGATTATGGATGGAAGGATAATGGATTATCATGTGGATTATTAATGGAAGGATATTGGATTATTATGTGGATTATGAATGGAAGGATTATGAAAAAGTATGTAACATAGGGATATGATGGGTGAAATATGTGGGATAGTGGATGAAATGTGGGGAGATGGAGGTATGTGTAAATATGTCAGAATGGAGAGGAACCAAGATGAATGGTTGGACACACCATGATAGACATTGAATCTTTTGAGTTGGAGGAGTTGTAGGAAGCAATGGAGATTTGGAATTCCTTATGGATTTAGGAACCCAAATGGACTTAGGATTTTTGTGATCTTTGGATTGGGTGTGGGATGAAGGAACTTGGGATTTTTGGGATGTGGATGCTTCACATGACTTTATTTCTTTTTTCTTAGTGATATAAGCCATTTTATTTATGGACTTTTCTTTTGGAGGTGTGGGCTTAGGTAATTTCTTGTATTGACTTGAATTTGACATTTTGCATTGGTTCCCTATGGCATAAGGAGCTTTAAGATCTTTTTCTATATGTAAGGAGGCATCCAAGTTTCTATTTTTGAAACCCATGGGCTTGGTGGAAGCATCATGTTTTGTCAATGTATGCATTTGTTGATCATGATTAGGAATTTTAGGGGATTTATGGATGGAGGGATTACCGGACTTTTGGATAAAGGGGTAAGGGTATGTGAGAATGGGGATATTAGGTGTTGGGAGAAGTGGAGGTAGAGTATATTTGAGGATGGATATATTAGGAGTTAGAAGGAGTGGAGGTAAAGTGGATGTAGGAAGGTGTATGGTCACTTAGTTTTGGGATTTGTAGGACAATGGAGGAGGGATAGAAACATATGTTTTGGGGCTATAATTTGGTTTTTGATGGAAGGAAGTGGATTTAGAAGGCATGGAGGTGGTACCAACATCTTGGGATTGTTTTCCTTGGGGTACATAACCAAGGCCATGTGATCATGGAGGGACTTTGACATGGATGGGCTACAAAATAGCTTGGTCATGAAGGCCTAAGACTTTACCTTCATTGTTCATGTTTTAGAGAATGTGACTTACAATGTGATTTTGGGTATTTCAAACACATGACATGATCTTATTATTTGAAGGAGAATATGGAGTGGTGGGTAGTGGTTTTTCCTTTCCTAAGAGAGAACATTCATGAATGAAAGTAGTAATAATAAGGGGATAGGATGATAGATTTGAAAGGGGGTCGATAGTGGATAATGAAGTATCAATGGAGTATGATAGAGTATCTTGAGGGCATGATGGGTGCTCAATAGGAGATGGTGTTGGGATGCTTTGATCTTGATTGCCATTAGGCTCATTAAGAGGTATTGTCCTATGATCCAGATCATTTGTTTGATTATCTATGTGTTCATAGGGATCAAGTGTCTCACAAGTGAAATGGATGATGTTGGATGATGGATAGGATTAAAGGGTGGTGGATATGAGTAG
This sequence comes from Cunninghamia lanceolata, assembly GCA_027924645.1. Classification (NCBI taxonomy): domain Eukaryota; kingdom Viridiplantae; phylum Streptophyta; class Pinopsida; order Cupressales; family Cupressaceae; genus Cunninghamia; species Cunninghamia lanceolata. Next base: position 10,771,376 of record BSBN01000297.1, read on the forward strand.
TTTGGATATCTTTCTCATGGATAGTTACGGGATTATGAATAGGTGGAGTGATAATATCTTGATCATCGAATGCATAAATTTTCCTAAGAGGATCATAGATGGGAGCTTGATTATAAATAGGATTAAGTGTGCCATGGATGGGATAAATTTTATCATGGATAGGCTCTTCATCATAGATAATTTCTTGATCATAGAGAAGATATAGGTTATGGATAGGTTGAATGGAGGTTCTTTGATCTTTATTTGGAAAAGGGTTTAATGTGTACACATGCTTTAGATTATGCTCTTGACACAACTCTTGATTTTCATGGATGTGAGTAGAAGTGGGAGACTCTTGGATAGGATTAAATTGGTTATAGATAATCAACAAAATGAGTGTATAATAGATCTTTACTTAGACTCATGGTAGGAGATGCTTCAATAGGATTGATGGGTTATGAGATACATGATGGGACTAGAGGAATAGGCATGGTGATTGAAGGCTCTCTGATAGGTTCAAGGATGGGCATTTGATGACATGGTGGCAGTTGCTTCCTTGCTAATAACCATTGTGTCACATCCTTCATAGGTGTATGGGTGGATTGAAAATATAATTGATGGACAATAAGGGTGGATGTAATGGGCCTATGATTAGGATTTGGTGGATGAATAGTAGGAGGCGATGGATTAGGATTGGGATTGGATGGTGGATGGATAATGAGAGGAAATGTTGTAGGCACAAGTTTACCACAATTCATGATGTTTTTGATCAATCTCTTAAGTGTGGAACAATTGAATGTCATATGGCCCTTAACGCTGTGGTATGCATAATAACCATTTTGATTATACCAATTGGGTTTAATGGTATTTGGATGATATGGTTTTATCAGTGGTAGCTCAATCAAATTTTATTAGACCAATTGTTGTATGGTTATCTCCAAGGGATCCTTTGGAGGATGGTTGGAGGAATATGGTGATGAAGGGGTTTGTGGATTAGAAGGTATGTGTGTTAATTGATTAAGATTAATAAAATTAGAGGAAGATGGTAATGAAGGGATGAAGGGGGTTGATGGACTACCTAATGGGTTGAGATTGTGATTACATGGTCATGTTGGTATAGGACTAGTATGCTCTTGGATAGGCATTTGATTGGATTATGATGGAGGATACCCATATGATGCATAAGCTAGAGTGGTGCAAGGGGTATCTATGATGCATGAGGAGGACTTAAGGACACTTGATCTTGGTGCAAGGGGTATCTAGCACTAGCATGCTCATGTTGTAGGGGATCTTGGAGTGTGGATTGATATGGAAATTGGATGACATTGGAATAAGTGGGATATGTTGAAGTAGCACTAACTTGATGTGTGGATGGACTAGATTGGTATGATGATGGAGGTGACACATGGTATTGAGTTATAATTTCTTGAGGTTGTTGAAAGGATAAGGTGAAAGGGAGGAGGGTATGTAGAAACACTTCCTACACTGATCTACTAAGTAAAGATTTATGCAAATTTATGAAAAGAAAATAGAAGAGGATAACAGGGAATATCAAAGGACCATAGAAAAATAATGTTTTGTAGTAGTCAAAGGGACCTGTAGCAAGACAACACGAGGACACAAAGAATGAGAGAGGAATGACAGAGGGTGTTTATTCTGCAAATATTTATGTAAATGCATATATAAGTGTGTAAGAAGTTTAACTTTTAAGTTAATGTAATCTTTCCTTTTCATAAGTATTATCCCTGTGTGTGTGTGGTAATAAGAAATTTCATATAAATTTGTTGTTCTAAAAGTCTAGGTTTTCATTTTGCAAGTTTCAAGTCTTTTATGCAAATAGCCACCTACAACCATTGTTGCAGCTATACACAACAATAGTCTACTTTTGGGAGCAACTTAATTTGTGTCTCTGTAGTTGTGTTTATGCTTCTAAAGTTGATTATTGGGCCTACAACATGTGTAGACCTCTGTAAAGCTTGTGTGAGGTTGCTTACAGAAACACAACCCCTCCTTTCCCACATGTTTGGTCATTTTAGTGTGTTTCTAGGCACCTACAAGGGGATGGGTGCCCTCAGGATCCTTATGATAGGAAAAAATTAGATGTGTCTTCATTAAGGTCATTTATAGTGAAGGGATATCTGGTGGTCATAGAGGCATCCACATTATCAATTTTGTGATGCATGGAAAGATCTTCCACATGGCTAGGAGGGGTAGGGAAGGTAACATGTAGGGACACTTGCAAATTAGAAGCACTATAATTTTTGTTGGGCGGGAAGAAATAATTAGATGAATGAGATATGATTCTTGAATCATTGGGGGCTACTTATCCATAAAAGGCTTTGCATATATAAAACTTTATAGGACCTCAAATCCATTATTGAATTTTCCTTTTGGTAAATTTCATTTCTATCCATTTTCTTGCTTTCCTCTTGTAGGATTTCATAGGCAAGAATCTATGTAGGTCCTGTTGGTGCCTGCCTGAAATTTAGATTTCAAGCATTTAAACTCGTAGACACTTTTCAAGAAAATCCAAGAAATTCTAAGTTTGTCGGCCTTCATATTTTCATGCATGTATCTTTGTATATGCATTGTTGTTTGTATGTGCAAGCGTGGATGTACATTAGCGAACCCAAAATAAATGTTCAATCGGCCTTCAACAGGTGAAAAAATCAATTGTATGTATATCGTGCTTGTATGTGTCTTTCAAATGCAATTCTGGGCATGCAGAAGTGGTTGTATGTCACATATTCCTAGAATATTCTACTATTGTATGTAAAGGATTGCATGTATATTGTGTTGTATATTCGATATACAATGAGTAGATACAATGGCAATATGCAAAGGAATAATACAATGCCAAGATACAAAGGCATAATGTACATTGCAAAGATACAAGGGTGATATACAAGAGGAAATATGCAAGGGCACATACAAAGACAAGTTGCAAAGGAGGAGATACAAATGGTGGGGCCCACCAATCACATATACAATGCGATATACATTCCTAATATACAAGGCCCAGATCCAAAAAGGTATGCAGTTTAGTTGATAAAGGCCGACATATTTATATGCATCTTTGGCTTGTACATTCACATTTGTATGTTTAGACATACAGAGGGCAGATACAAGGGAATATACAATGTTAACATACAATAGTCAGATGCATGTTTGCAATGTACAAGTGATTGTATATAGTTATGTTTGTATATTTGCATTGTATATGCGATATAAAAGGCCGATATACAAAAGTAAAGATATAATGCCAGATTCCAAATTTATTCTAATCTACCTCATAAATGCAATGGAGTTTGTAGTTGTATGTATATTTCCATAGTATGTGTGATATACATTGAGATATACAAAGAGGAAGATACAAGGCGGGACTCGATTGTGGTTTCAAATTATTTTATAAGGATTTGGGGTCCACCTTGTATGTTGGTGATTGTATGTATATACAATCACATATGCAATCGTAGGTGCAAAAGAAAAAATTTATTGGCTTGCCGATGAAGATGCAAATGCATAGTGATAGAGAACCAGTCAGGGAATGACACGTGTCCAGGCGCTATTGTATGTATATGCATTTGCATATACAAGGATTTGAATGTACAATAAGCAGTTGTATGTATATGCTTTTGCATATACAAAGTTTTAAAGGCAAAAGGGGGCAAAAGGCAAAATGTATGTTCACTGGGAAAAGTTAGCGATGGAAAAAGGGTGGCTATGTGGTATGATCTCATTCACTGACTACTTTTCAAAGTGATTTGGAGCCACAGATCTCAGTGGGAAGAAGGAAATCGACGAGCCTGTTTCAAAATTTCATAGGAGGGATTTCTTTGTATCTACTGCATCATTTCAAGTAGGAAAATTTCTTTAGCATGTGAACCATTGCTGCACTTGCAACCATGGGTAGATAGGCCATTGATGGCAGGTTTGCAAGAGGTATGGGTCGATGGATTAACAGACCAACTACCATCTTAAAGGCAAAAATCTTTAGGCAGTTGCACATCTCTCGAGTTCAACTGCTCCTTCCCTCCTCTTCTCCCTAGTGCATTTAATGTTTTTGGCACCATTTTGATGGTGCAGTGTATCTGAGGGTGATTTGAGGCACCTGAACTATTTTGACAAAATCCTGCGAGAAGTGTGGTCTCATGGACTGTAATGATTGCAGGATATGCACAAAATGGATTTGTTGAGAAGGCTTTTAGATAGTTTCAAGCAACTGTGGTTGGTAGGTATAAAGTCAAATTCCATAACCCTTGCCAGCATCCTCCCTACCTATGACAAAATGGGAGCTTTTCGAATAGGGTGTGGATATCCAGCATAGCATAATGGTAAGGGGATGTTTGTCTATGGTTGGAAATGCTCTGGTAGATATGTATGAAAAATGTGGAAGCATAGACAATGCACATGGACTATTTCATAGACACCTCAAGGAGACATCAACTCATGGAATGCAATAATTTTAGGATATGTCTGAAAGGTTTTGGTAAATAAAAGTTATGGAAGCTTTTAAGCAAATGAAACTAGGAGGTGTAAGGCTAGACTCCACAACCATAGTGATAGTAGTACCAAATATTTCTTACACATATACAAACCTAGAACATTTCCTTTCAGCCACAAGAGTAAATAGATCAAAATTAAATATTGTTTTAGGAAGTTGCGAAGAAGAGTGTACTTAGCTTTACAAATGATGTTGATGATACAGTCATTGGAATTTGCCTTGTTGCCTCCACATTGACATCGCTAAGAACAAAGAAAAAATACCAACCTGTGCCCTCTCTCTGATACCCCATTTATTTGCATTATTGAACCCAAAAATAATGCCATGAATGTAGTCCAAGTCCCCTCAAAAAAATAGTGAGAGACTTTTGAGTAAAGGCCATTAAAAAGCATCACTCTAAAGATTGTAGTGAGGTCCAACATAGTCTCCAATCACCACTTCTGCCCTCTCTTCCTCCCCCGATAGGATATAAACAACCCATATATCTTCTGCTATGGAACATGATTTTTTTATTCACACCAAACTACCTTCTATTTCCCTTTCCTTTGTGCCCTCTTTAGTCCTTACCCACTTCTTTTTTTTTTCTGCAAGTGAAACACTTGTCAATTCTATTTTATCACAATCATTAAAAGCCATACTTTCTTTAATGAAGCTAACATGCATTTGTCTCCTTCAACAAGATTTCCTATTTACAACCCATGCTTTTTCAGTTAATATGTCTCCTCTTCCACACCAATTCCTGAACTGATAAACACTAATTTCTCTCCTTCCCTTGAATTTAGTCTTCCCCTAAAATGCAAACATATCTCTAACTTAGCGTGCCTAAAAAGACTTGCTTTCCTTTCAATTTACTCTCCTGTCAACTCCCTTATGTTGGTGGAGAAGGGTGGTGTAGAAGGTCAAATCTAATTTTAATTTCTTACCTGCCATATTCAAAATTTCTTCCCCCTTGTACATCACACAACCACACCAAAGGAAGGTTCATGACATGCTTCCCCCATAAAAGTTTGCATCGTCTTGATGTAAAGGTTATAGACAAAAGTTTGAGTAAATGTGAGAATTTTCATATCTCATTAAATATCCTTACTGCTTGTGCATTGACTCCAAATATGAAGTACTGGGGTGCATTATCCAAAATTTCTAGTTACGTTAGAAGTTTAGTTCCACCCCGTTTAGAATCCAAGAGAAAATATACACCACTATATGTTAGAAGAATTACATTATCTTAGTCAATCTAAGTACTTAAGAATTTCAAATAGCCAATTTGGGCTAAAGTGTCCAAAATGTGACATACTAAGATAAAGCCAACTGGGCTCTTTGTCCTTTGGGCAAATTGGTTCATATGGAACCGGGTCTAGCGGACCCTATCACTTCCCAATAAATGCAGTTTAGTCACACTGTTATCTTCACTTTCACCTTCTAAAGAATCTTCCACAACATCACTCAAATCATTAGTATCACAAGAAACATCACAAAGTTCAGGCTTAGATCTTAGGTTTTCATTTTCTTCTTTGCATCCTACAAGTGACTTCTCCAACTGATTAACATGTTATTTGAATCCTTCTATTTCACTCTTCTGTAAATTGTTCTCCTTTTTCAATTCTTTCGAATCTTCTTCTAAATCGTTGTTCCTCTGTTCCACCTTCCAACTCTTCAAATCTCTCTTCAATATCTTTAAATAATGTTAACTCTGCTTCCAGTTCTTCATTTCTCCTTGAATTTTTTAGTTCTTCTTCAAGGGCATCATATTTGTCTTCTCCTAGTTCCTTTATCTTTTTCCAACAACTCTAAATTACACCTTTTTATTTCACACAATTCTCCTTCCAAAATAATGGCCAAACGGGTCTAAACTGGTCAAATAGACAAAAATTCTATCCAATACGAGATAGGTAAGCACAACAACTATACATGCTAACAAGGATAGGAATTAAATTGTTCTGATAGAGACTTAGACTCATCAGGATCAATCTCGATCCTGAGTCACTTATAGGAAATTATGTAATAGGCCCATATAATGAACCGAGCAATTTCTATAAGTTCATTCAATAAGAATGATCTGAGGACCTTATTCCCTCCCTCAGGTTTTTGGCAACTAGCTAGGTGCAAGGTCAATCCTTCCGAGGATTCTTATATGTATCAATGAGTTCCAACATTTGAATATCATATAAACATTACACTTCAAATGAATAAGTGCTCAAGCACACACATTAAAACTAAAGTGAAGGGTAGCAATTCTAGTTGTCATGCATGCTTATTGGCAGAGGCTGCCACACCTACAACTCTTCCAAACTTTCTATCCATCTCTCTCTTTGCAACTGTTGTATCTAATGGCACCACCTTAGAGCTTGTTATCCAAAAGTAGTGCTAGCATCCCATTATCAATAATAACTTCCCAAACTAAGAGTCCATGATGACATCAATCTACACTCATCACAATGACCTCACATGACTCACAACACGAGGCTCAACAAAATGGGTACTTACAGGGAGGACAAGGTCCCATATGCCACTGAGTAATCTAGCATGCCGCAACACCATAAATCCAATATATGAGTAACCATATAAATATAGAACCACTGTGTCAATATCTAATTAGCCATAAAACCATATAATCTCACATCCAAAGGAAACCAATATCATTAATACCTTACTGCTAAGTAGCCAAAAAAGAAATATGGTCTTAGGGCCCTCTAAAATACCCCTCCTCACATTTCCTAATACCTTTCTCACATTCGTTTAAGGTGTTATCCTCCAAGAGGAAGGTATGCAAGAAACATACGTGCATAGTTCTAAGGGGAAGATGGATGGATGGATGGATTATGACTGTCCCATACCTATCCCATTTGCAACCCCCACCCTCACAATAGAATCCCCCAGGCCACCTACTCCCCCATACAACCTGCCTGGGGCCCCTCCTGGATAAGGTAGTTTCTAGAAGTCACATTCCTCCACACATGCTAGAAGTTGTAACAATAAAATGCCTCAAATCAAGAAGGATTAAGTGAAATAAATCCATAATTTAAATCCTCAATTAAAATACATTAAAATAAAACAAGCCAAGAAGAAGTGAAGATCAAAGATAGCAACCATTGCAACATCACAAATTTAACAAAGATCAAGTCCCTGAGGCAAAAGGACTATCTCAAAATTAAAATAGCTAATTAGTCCAAGAAAGAAAACACTGTCAACTTAACATTTAAGTAAAATTTTTAACACATGAATAAAAAAATCCAATAATCTCATAAAGTCACACATTACAATCACCATATAACCTTACAACAAGACCACCTAAGGGGAGTACGGGAATTGGGTGGACTTTCATCACTAAAATACATAAATCGTACAGTGGTCTTGACCATGGAGAGAACAATGATAAATCTCCATGTCACACTAAGGATTTCCCACACGACTTGAAACAACCTTATCATATTTTTGTATGGAAAATGCACACGAATAGTCACATGCACCCACACAACCCAGGGCATGCCATCATTAAGATATGCCACAAAAATAATTAGCCATTGAATATGATATCCACTTCCCAAAAGAGAATTCAAAGGTCTCACGGTTGTCATGCACCAGACTACTATCATGTCATTACACACATACTGTCACTAGTATCAATCTCTTCATCTCATCCTCTAGGGAGATTTTATCTACCACCTTACCATAACCTTTTCTTTGCATGCTTCTCTCCATGTTTATCAATAAATAGATGATGATTAGATTGCAAGAGGGGGAATACCATTAACCTTATATATTAATTATTACCATGCTTTAGGTTAGCGGACCTCCAGGCCTAGTGTTTGAGCCTTTGCCCTGATACCACATGTAAGGACCTGACTCCTTAAAAACAAATTAATACTAACTCTGAATTTGAAAATACCGAGGAACAGAAAAATTTTGATATAACAGATGTAGGTGTTTAGTGGAAAATTGGATTTGTTAATATTTAGTGTTTTGATGTTTCAATCCTCCTCTCCACTTTACATTCAAGGATCTAGGGTCTAGTGGCAATTCACTATCATACCCTAGATCACTGTGAGATATAGGGAAACTTGGATTAGGGAATTTAATTATCAATTTCTCTTCTCTTATGCTCAATTGACCATTAAAACCCTATTTTTGGGGTTCTGAGATTAAACAGTCGAGGACACTGGAGTGGGTGTCCTAGTCCAAGGTACCAATTTCTTTGCGGGATCCGGACCTCCTTCCAACACTAATCAATCTTGTAACTTCTATTTATAGAAACTCAGTTGCAAAGGACACTAGAGCAAGTGCCAAAGTCTTGGAAATGCTCTGATGTCCTTCTTCTTTTTAGATCCCGAATCCTTGATGCCTGCCAATCCTTCCTGCAACTTCACTTCTCCCGAATATGACACCTATAACCTACAATCACAAGATGTGGCTTGGGGTTTGTGGTGTTTAGAGGCTTGCCTTAGTCAAGCCCCAGAGGACACTTAAGTCACTAAACACCATTGTCAGATAGAGAGTGCGTTCCCTTGTGAGGCAGAGGCTAAAACAAAAGGAAATGATGATGAAAACACAATATAATGTTACCTTGCAGTGAAGATATCATGGGAGGAAGATGGTCTTCATTCCATGATGAATGGATGCTCACATCTACAAACACAAACACATAGACAACACAATTCTACTCTTCCAACACAATGAAAGCCTTGAATCACCTTCAGAACACAATAGCTTGCTAGTAATCATTTAGTTTACAAATGAATGCCTAAACATGCTTTTATATGCAACTAAAAGCACTCCTGCCAGGATTTTCGTAATTCAAACTTATTGTGTCGGTAAGGGACCCAAATAATAGTCAGAAATTGATGCTTGAAAACTAGGGCTGCCCTAAAATAGGGTAGGACTAGGGCGCAGGCACCCAAGTCCTCCCCCCTATTTTGGGTAGAGTAGAGCTCAATGGGTCCTCCTAGGTCCCATTTGTCATGTTACCTAGGACTCATTCCATCGGGATGCCAAATTATGAACTAAGATGTCCTAAATACATGCAAAAGACCCAAGAGTGAAACCTTATGAGGGAAAAGCCCCCAAGGGGACATTTACTGATGTTACATTTAGCCCCCACTTTAATGTATGTATAAACATGAGGCCAATACATGCATTAAAGTAAGGTCACAAACACAGCAAACACACCAAGCATGGAGAAGGCAGGCCAATCACATAGAAGATAGTAACAGGCACACAAAACATGGAGAAGATAGTTATAGTCACATAGAACATGAAGAATACAGTAAATGCATAGAAGACACATTAATACATGGAAGACAGGCATGATTCTTTTCTTTTCTTTCTCTCATATATATGAAATGCAAATGCAAGTACTAAAAAGTAAACAAACCTCCCTTAATACAGGATGCACTCATCATGTAGGTCTTTGTATATATGGGGCAACACACATGCAAGACACACAAAACCTCCCAAAAATGAAGACTGCATATGGAGCAACAGACACGCCAAACAAAGCAAGCACGCTAAACACACACACTTTGAAGACACAAAGAAAACACAGCAGACAAGTGATGGAATGTTCCTATTTCTAGGCTCAACACCATCTCAGGCACATTATAGACACACATTGACGATTGGGCTTCACCAAAACAATCACAAAAGACAATTAAGTGTTAAGTTAGTCACAAAACCACTCCCCATCTTCACAAAGGACTTTTTGAAAATGCAACCCCACCCAGGTCATGGAGACGCCTTACAGTGAAAAGTAGGTATGAGCTCAAAAGTATTCAACCCCACCCACATAACAGAGATGCCTTATGGTGAAAAGGAGGTATACATAATAGATTTCATGATAGATTGATTGCAAACAAAATCAGAGTGCAAGATGTACTCATCGCACACGTTCTACCTGAGGACAAGCATATAGATAACATCTATAAAAAACAACTTACCTTATATATGCCCCCACCTTAAGGTGGTTGATATTAGTTACCGATATCAAGCACGTTAAGGTAGGAAGAAAACACACAAGGAAACTCTAAATTTCACAAATCCCATGCCCCCCGGAGGTGACATGTACTTCATGATCACCAAATGTTCCCACAAACACACCCATACAAGAAACATGTTAGTGTCTACAACATCATAATAAAAAACAACATCAATGCATATGAAATCTAAGGTATGCAAGATTCAAGGTAGACAAAGTGCAGTGAGCAACAATATTGTTTATGATTTGTAAATGAGATAGAACACCATCAAAATCATCACTACACAGAAAGCATGAGTGCTTCCACTAGCCAAGCATTGGACAAGATATACAACCCCATCGTCATCTTAGGAACTAAGTAAATTTTCTGATTGCTCTCGAAAGGGACACTAGGTCCACATCAGTATAAATATTTGTCATCATCCACCCACAAGATGGAAACACTAGAGGAAGGGAAACAATAAACAAGAGAGGAGAAACAAGTGTCTTATGGACAATCACGTAGGAGGGTGCCCCCATTGTCACCAACCACAATGCTATGTCCGTAAGACACAACACACAACAATGAAATCAAAGAGAGAGAATTTATAATAATGATGATACACATAGAAGAAGGTTACAACTGAGGCGGTCTCCTAATATCCCAAACTTTATGGGAGAGTCTGAGGTCATCCCAGGACACCTAAACAACACATAACACATCATGTGGGAAGCACATCATGAGAGAAATAAAGGGTTAGAGATACTTACCTGGTAGCACCATTGTTAAGAACCTGCATATCTAGGATATTTGTCATGTTGTTTTGATCTTGTTGAATTGACATTAAGTGTAGGACAATGAGAGGCTTTCTCTTCTTTAAAATGATTATATCCAATGCTGCTTAAGTAATGTGTTAAAGCGGATTCTATAGGTACTTGAATCCCTTGTTGATTTACACCACATCCCTTACCTACATATTCAAAATTATTATAAAGGATTTTAAATTCTAGACCATAAAGAGATGTCATTTCCTTAGAAGATGGTGAAGTCTCATACGTCTTGTAATTTGTGGTATAAGTGAGAGTATTGTTTTTCTTTTCTACCAAGGGGATTTTAGGTTTCTTAGGTGGGGCATATACAACCCATCTTATCTAGCTTAATTCCAAAAACCTATTAGTCTTATTGCATGCATGTAGAATATATATAGCTTATAGATTTAATTTAAGGCACAAACACATACTAAAATGGCTATGCTCTCTTCCTAGAGGGATACAAGCTCTCTAGTGTTCTCAAGAAATCATACTCAAGAAAATTTGGTGTCAAAAACTCATAAGCTCATTAAATTTCAATAGGAATCAATAACTCCCATTCACTTTGGCAACAACCCTTCAATCAATGGTTTTGTAAGCCACGGGGGATTGTAAATGAACTAGCAACTTAACTCCCCATAACCCAAAATTGGCTATAACCAATCATATTTTTCCACATAATTTATCTAAACTCCTCTAAGTAATTTCAGCAATTACAAGATCAAGCCCACCAAACATCCCACCTAAGACCATGTGATGCTTCTTGATATGTTTCTATAGAGATGGACCTCACTGAAAGTTTCATATTAGTCATCCAACCAATAGGAATCAATATTTATTGCCACATCCTTCTCATAGCTTTCTTAGCACTTTAAACACTAGTTGCAAGCTATCACATATTACTAACAAGGGCTCATTTCAATATTCTTGTACCATAAATTAGCCACAATCAATTGATAATAGCCATATCTATCCTTTCACAAGTTGACTAACCAATTCCATGTGCCCATTACAAACCTTGCCTCAACTAAGTATATGACTTGTCAGATACACCATCTAGTACTTTCCTCAAGAGGATCTGATGGATCTTGTTTATTCTCAAAGATGATCCAATAGTTCTTGCATCTCAAAGATAGCATTTCTCTCTAACACACATATAACTCCTATAGACCACATGATTATGCCATGATATTTGATCTAAAGGCTAAAAGGTACATCAAAATAATTTCAAAGCAAACATGTAGGTCAATGACATATACCATTGTAGTCCAACAAAAGGTGCATAGAGAAACAATTGAGCTAATTGCCCACAGGCATAAATTCATTTCACATTTAGTAACTTATCATTACTAAGCTTTGAATGGACAACTTAAGTTGTGGGCCACTACCAATAGCATGTAAACAATCCAAGATAACAAAATATTAAAAATTAATGTAGGGACATAGGATTAAAACAAGGGACTTGGGTGTAGACACGTAGTTTAGAAAAAATAGACTGTCATCATATATGAACCATGAATTCAACAAGGCAATAATTTAGAGACATTTTTCAAAGACAAAATGACTTGTTAATTCTTCTTGAATCATTCTTGGCAAAATTGTTTCAAACCAAGAAATACACAAAGTTAAACCATAGGATTGAGAGTGAGTTTCACCAAGTATAAGCTTATAGGCACAATGCAAAGCCCTAATTAATATTACCTAGATATATTATAAGCATGAAGGGCCAAATAATAACATAAAGAGCCATGAAAATAATTTCTTAAATCATGTGTCTACACTTACCATCCTCAATTCATGTTCCAAAGCCATTAAATCAATCCAAGTAGAGGCTTAAGTGAGGAGAATATGGTCCTCATAATTCAACAAATTCCCCGAAGGTGTTTCTAAACAAACACCGCCAATTATTAGAAAGATTCAAATGTTCCAAGATCAAGGAGAGAAAATTACAATATTTAGGTTTTGCTAGATCATTTTACAAGTAAAAGTTTACTTGCACATGTAGGGGTCATAACTATACTCACAGATTTGATATAGTTCATTTCCACACATGTGGATTCAGCCTAACAAAATCTTATGAACAACCTAGTTCAAATTTCATTGTTTTACAACTAATGCATCCAAGAAGTGATTTTGACTTAGAGTTCAAAAGTTATGATCAGCCAATGCATCCAAGAAGTGATTTGGACTTAGTGTTCAAAAGTTATGATCAAAATAGTAAACAACTATCTATCAAATATCCAAATTGGCTAAATACTTTCATTTTTATTTATTTTTCAATTTTCAGATTTGTTATATTATTTATAAGAAGTCTAAATTAGATTAATTAAATTTTTAGTATTTTTCATATTAATTATATCTATTTTTATTAAAAAATCCATCCTATTTATATAAAAAAGTTAAAAAAAAAATTATAACCTTAAAACTTTCACATAAAATATAAAAAAACTTTACATAAAAAAGAAAAAATATATAATAAAAATTAATATTTGAAAATAATTTCATACATCTTTCCTCCTATATTCCCTTAATAAACTTAAAAAATTAAAGATTTTTAAAAAAATAGATGCAGTTGGGGTATGTGGTCGAACTGGTAATTCTTGAAATCCCAGTCAAACATGTACTCAACAGAAGGTAGTCAAAAACCTCACTAAAAACTGTGGAATATTGGGCATGTAGGGTAGAATTAGATGGTCTTCAACTAGAACACTGGAGCATTTCTTAGTCAACATAGATCGGTATCATCATTTTGCACTTGAATTTTTAAGCGTGGGTCGTATTGGAGATGGCGCTAGCAAAACCCATCTCAGATGGAGCTTGTCTGTGAGATAGAACAAATTTTGGGTTGCAAGTGGAATTAATCTGTAGATAAGATCAGTTTATCTATTATACCAGTAGGGCTGGAGCAGAGTGGAGCCTCTCCAAAATGAGTTTTGTTCTTGCTTTCCTAACAATTTACACTGCTACTTACAGGAGGAAGCAGTCTCAGCTTTAGTTTTCCTTCTTTAAACATCATTCAGAATACACATTATGTAATGCTAGACAATACAATGATTCAAATCTAAGTTGTTTGATTGTTTGATTATGTTTAACTAGAACTATATATTCAATAACTATTACACCAGACAAATGCACTTGAACATGGTTGATGTTGAGAAGTTGAGGGCTTCAATATGAACGGAGCTGTCCACAACTGAACACCAACTTATGATAATGAAATTTCATATAAATTTGTTGTTCTAAAAGTCTAGGTTTTCATTTTGCAAGTTTCAAGTCTTTTATGCAAATAGCCACCTACAACCATTGTTGCAGCTACCCACAACAATAGTATGCTTTTGGGAGCAACTTAATTTGTGTCTTCGTAGTTGTTTTTATGCTTTTGAAGCTGATTATTGGGCCTGGAACACGTGTGTAGACCTTTGTAAAGGTTGTGTGAGGTTGCTTACAGAAACACAACCCCTCATTCCCCACATGTTTTCTCATTTAGTGTGTTTCTAGGCACCTACAAGGGGATTGGTGCCATTAGGATCCTTATGATAGGAAAAAATTAGATGTCTTCATTAAGGTCATTTATAGTGAAGGGATATCTAGTGGTCATAGAGGCATCCACATTATCAACTTTGTGATGCCTGGAAAGATCTTCCACATGACTAGGAGGGGTAGAGAAGGTAACATGTAGGGACACTTGCAAATTAGAAGCACTATAATTTTTGTTGGGTGGGAAGAAATAATTAGATGAACGAGATATGATTCTTGAATCATTGGGGGCTACTTATCCATAAAAGGATTTACATATATAAAACTTTATAGGACCTGAAATCTATTATTGAATTTTCCTTTTGGTAAATTTCATTTCTATCCATTTTGTTTCTTACCTCTTGTAGGATTTCATAGGCATGAATCTATGTAGGTCCTATTGGTGCCTACATGAAATTCAGATTTCAAGCATTTAAATTCCTAGGCACTTTTCAAGAAAATCCAAGAAATTCTAAGTCTGTCGGCCTTCATATTTTCATTAATGTATCTTTGTATATGCATTTTTGTTCATATGTACATTTCTATGTGCAAGCCTGGATGTACATTGGCAAACCTGAAATAAATGTTCAATCAGCCTTCAAAAGGTGAAAAAATTAGTTGAATGCATCATTGTATGCATATCGGGCTTGTATGTGTCTTTCAAATGCAATTCCAGGCATGTAGAAGTGGTTGTATGTCGCAGATTCCTAGAATAATCTACTGTTTTATGTAAAGAATTGCATGTATATTTGATATACAACAGGTAGATACAATGGCGATATGCAAAGGAAATATACAATGCCAAGATACAAAGGCAGAATGTACACTGCAAAGATACAAGGGTGATATACAAGAGGAAATGTGCAAGGGCGCATACAAAGACAAGATGCAAAGGAGGAGATATAAATAGTGGGGCCCACCAATCACATATAAAATATGATATACATTCCTAATATACAAGGCCCTAACCCGAAAAGGTATGCAATTTAGTTGATAAAGGCCGACATGTTTATATGCATCTTTTGCTTGTACATTTACATTTGTATGTTTAGACATACAAAGGGCAGATACAAGGGAATATATAACGTTAACATACAAGGGTCAGATGCATGTTTGCAATGTACAAGTGATTGTATACAGTTCTAGTTGTATATTTGCATTGTATATGCAATATACAAGGCCGATATACAAAAGTGAAGATACAACGCTAGATTCCAAATTTATTCCAATTTGCCTCATAAATTCAATGGAGTCCGCAGTTGTATTAATATTTGCATTGTATGTGCAATATACATTGAGATATACAAAGAGGAAGATACAAGGTGGGACCCAATTGTGGTTTCAAATTGTTTTATAAGGATTTGGTTTCCACCTTGTATGTTGGTGATTTTATGTATATACAATCACATATGCAACCACAGGTGCAAAAGAAAAAATACATTGGCTCGCTGATGAAGATGCAAATGCATAGCAATAGAGAACTAGTCAAGGGATGACACATGTCCAGACGCTATTGTATGTATATGCATTTGTATATACAAGGATTTGAATGTACAATAAGCGGTTGTATGTATATGCTTTTGCATATACACAGATTTAAAGGCAAAAGAGTGTGGAAAGGCAAAATGTATGTTCACTGGGAAAAGTCAACGATGGAAAAAGGGCACCTATGTGGAACAATCTCATTAGCCGACTACTTTTCAAAGTGATTTGGAGCCGCAGATCTCAGCAGGAAGAAGGAAATTGATGGCCCTGTTTCAAAATTTCACAGGAGGGATTTCTTTGTATCTGCTGCATCATTTCAAGTAGGAAAAGTTCCTAAGCACGCAAACCATCACTGCACTTCTAGCTGTGGGTAGATAGGCCATTAATGGTAGGTTTAGAAGAGGCATGGGTCGATGGATTGACAGGCCAACTACCATCTTAAAGGCAAAAATCTTCAGGTGGCTGCACGTCTCCCGAGTTCAAATGCTCCTTCCCTCCTCTTCTCCCTGGTGCATTCAATGTTGTTGGCACCATTTTGATGGTGCAGTGTATCTGAGGGTGATTTGAGGTGACTTTGTACTTGATTGTGGAGTACACGTTCTTGCTGTATAAGTGAACGGTGTTACTCATTTTCATTGGGTTGTTGAAGACTTGGGCATTTTTGGAAAAATAACGAAGAATAGAGCTTCTGGGCTATTCTATCTCTTTTGTAGTTTAAGAGTTACATTTTGAATGCATGTTGTACATATTTTCACTTTCATTGTTGTTTTATATGAGAAATGCATTGTTGCATGTGTTTAGTTGTTTGTCTCCATTGCTCTATGCATTGCTTCTTCTGAGTCTGGTTGCTAAGGGTTCTTCAAATTCTAGAATATATACTTTCTGTATTGCATGCTTGATCTGTGACTTCCATTCAAGGAGTGGATTAAACTATTCTAAGTCAAGTATGAAGAAGAATGTATGTCAGCTAGGATATGCATAAGTAGAGGCAGCTAAATACTCAGTCTTGGGTGGTATTTGTAAGGAAAATACCAGTCCCAACCCCTTGAAATTTGAATGCCAGTGCTACCATTCACTTGTATACATCTAGTTGACTCCTTTCCTTGAGATAGGCACCAGTCTACTTCTTGTGTAGTAGGTATGATCCAAAACCCCCTATCTTGCATCCAAAAATTAATACAAATCATTTCATAGATTCAAACCTATTAGTTGTAGGAGTAGAAAGAGGACCCCTGCATACTCTCATTCCTAACAAGTTAGATATGTCTAAGAACACTACCAACCTTGAGATTTATCATGAAAATCTTGGTCTATACATGAGAGTATTCTACCTGTTGTTGTAAAGCTAAAATTTTTTGTCATTGGGTGAGTCAAAGTTAAATCTTTAGCTATAGGGATAACCCCCCTTGGTGTGGTAGAACCAAAAGTGAAGGGGAGGCAGCTCATGCAACCTCCTATATTTGTTGGCCAAATCTGCTTGTACATTGGAATTGGCAAACCCTCTGCTAATTCAGGAGAGACCCCAACAAAGTGGCGACTCTACTGGTGATGTGATTTGAAGGTGTTATCTTTTTGCCCATCCGAGTCACTAATAAAATGGTGACTCTGTTGGGGAAAGAGTCAAATAGTGTGGAATCATTGTTGATTACTGGATCTTTCATGTGAATAATGGTGCTCTACTGGTAGAATGAACTTAGAAAATATTTGTTCTATGATGAGCTTTCCATTGTTTGAAGGTTTTATCCTCCTTGGAGAGGTCACGACTCTGCAAAAAATTTCAGTGCACATGAAAGGTTCATGTATGTTGTTGTAATCTAAAAATTCTTTGTTCAAGACTTCAATATCTAGATGAGAAAAGGTACACGGCTTCTTCCTACTTGTATTTGTTGTTTTATTACATAAGTTAAATGCCAAGGGGAAGCCTTAGGTCTTAAGCAGACATAAGATGTCTGAGATTGAAATTTTCATGAATCCAAATATGTACACACCCATGCTCAGCCAAGAGGGGGATGAAGTGTTGTGTAAAAAATTGAAGAGATAAAGAATAGGTTGATATCCTTAGAGGCTCAGCAAGCTCAGTTAAATAATAACCATGTCGTGTTTGCCAGCCAAAATCCTTAACCTCTTGTCAGCCCTTTTGATCCTTTGTATGACCAACTAGATTTGTCATGGGTTGATTATGAAATTGAAAGTATGTCTGCTCAGATATATAATCAGATGCCTAGATTTAGTGGAGATAGTGTGTGTGATGGGGGTGCACATATCTAAAACTTTCACAGCTTTATGGACAAAAACTCATTTAGAGATGAGGATATGTGGATGAGGTTCTTTGTTAGATCCTTTGGTGCTATAGCTAGAGATTGGTATTTGAGCTTTCCAAAGAAATCCTTTGCCTATTGGGATGAACTCTTTGACTATTTTAGAAAAGAATTTGCAAGAGAACCTACTGATCTTGTTGTAAGGTTAATGGAAATTAGAAGACAAGATGAAGAGTCCAGTATTGATTTCGGTCATAGATTTGCAGTTGCCCTCTCACAAATGCTTGAAGACTTCAAACCTAACACTCTAGCATGCATTAGTATGTATTTTGACTCTTTTGAGAAGGGCTCTAGTGCAATGTTAAGGGAATTCAAGATAACAGATGTGCAGATGGCATACAATTTTTTAGAAAATACAGAAAAAATGAGGGATGTGCACATCCAGAATTCCCTATCCACAGGCTTTGGTATGAATGGAAGTTGTGTAGCTGCAAATGACCAAGTGATCATGGCATCATTTGAAGATAAAATGTGTAAATGACAAGATAGAAGTTCACAATGCTGCTATGTTTGAACATAATGCTGATAATAATGTTCAATTGGACTGTTCACCAGTGAAGGATGCCAATGAGAGGATTAGTGGTGACTCCCATTTCAAGGTTGAAATATTTGATTCTAAAAACAATGATGAGGTTATGGACAACAATTAATACTTGTTTGAATGGGTTTGTGGAGATAATTGTGAGTATTGTGCACAAGATAGAGAAGAAATAAGTAACCAAAGGAGCAATTCCATGTTTGAATCATCGTCTATTATTCAAACACATGGAGATGATGAAGACCAATCAGAGATTGAAATGAGCACTAGTGCTGAGTATGATTGTTCTTTATTTGATTATAGTTTTGTTTATGACACACAGGCTGATACTCATCCACACAAGGAATTCATTGGTAATGAAAATGCATGTTTGGTTGCCCATGAACCAGTGGCATACTATAATGAAATTGTGACACTTGGTTCAACCCTCTTCCATGCAAATGATACATATGCTGAGGAGGATCTGTTTGAGTATGGTGGGAATCTAAGCATTGATATTGAGGAGGATTCTGATTTTCATCCTGATGAAAGAGAGACCAACATATATCATGAAGGTTATTGCAGAGAGGTGACTGAGTCTGATCCATTCCAGTTTGGTACAGCTGGTAATTATTTGCATGATGTGCACAAATATGACTATGAAAGCTTCTTCTTTGATATGCTAGCTTAAGATAAAATGAGACTTGATGATCCTAGCTATATGGTGGACTTTGAGTGCTTTCAATTTTTAGTCCAGCTGGGAGATCATTTTACAATGCATATTCCTGATATAGATGATGATAAGTATTATATATCATATGAGAATGCATTGTTTGATGAATATGATATTCACATGTTGCTTGATGCTGAAGATTGTTTGCATAAGGTTGACAGAAGCAGTGTTGATGGGAGCAAGCTCAATGAGACGTTTGAATATACAAATGACAAGGTTTTTTTGTGGGCAGACAATGGCAATATCTTCAGGCTTGATCTAGTGAAATCAGATGAAAATATGGTATTTGACAGAGGAAAATATTGGTTTTTCCTTTTTGGTGGCCCTAGGCCACCAACTTAAAAAAAAGTGTGATTTATGATGTAGGTTGGTGTAGTGTTTGACTTTGTAGCCCAATGGATAAGGCACTCAGTCTGCATCCCAGAGATCTATGATTTCAAGCATTTAAATTCGTAGGTACTTTTCAAGAAAATCTAAGAAATTCTAAGTTTGTCAGCCTTGATATTTTCATCCATGTATATTTGTATATGCATTGATGTTTGTATGTACATTTGTATGTGCAAGCATGGATGTACATTGGCAAACCTGAAATAAATGTTCAATCGGCCTTCAAAAGGTGAAAAAATTAGCTATATGCATCATTGTATGCATATCGGTCTTGTATGTGTCTTTCAAATGCAATTCCAGGCGTGTAGAAATGGTTGTATGTCGCAGATTCCCAGAATATTCTGCTGTTGTATGTAAAGGATTGCATGTATATTGTGTTGTATATTTGATATACAATGGGTAGATACAATGGCAATATGCAAAGGAAATATACAATGAAAATATAAAAAGGCAGAATGTACATTGCAAAGATAAAAGGGTGATATACAAGAGGAAATGTGCAAGGGCACATACAAAGACAAGATACAAAGGAGGACATAGAAACGGTGGGGCCCACCAATTGCATATATAATGCGATATGCATTCCTAATATACAATGCTTAGACCTAAAAAGGTACTAAATTTAGTTGATAAACGCTGACATGTTTATATGCATCTTTTGCTTGTATATTCACATTTGTATGTTTAGACATACAAAGGGCAGATACAAGGGAATATACAATGTTAACATACAATGGTCAGATGCATGTTTGCAATTTACAAGTGATTGTATACAGTTCTGGTTGTATATTTGCATTGTATATGCGATATACAAGGCTGATATACAAAAGTGAAGATACAATGCTGCATTCCAAATTTATTCCAATCTACCTCATAAATGCAATGGAGTCTGCAGTTGTATGTATACTTGCATTGTATGTGCGATATACATTGAGATATACAAAGAGGAAGATACAAGGCAGTACCCAATTGCGGTTTCAAATTGTTTTATAAGGATTTGGGTTCCGCCTTGTATGTTGGTGATTTTATGTATATACAATCACATATGCAACCGTAGGTGCAAAAGAAAATATACATTAGCTCGCCGATGAAGATGCAAATGCATAGCGATAGAGAAGTAGTCAGGGGATGACACGTGTCCAGGTGGTATTGTATGTATATGCATTTGCATATACAAGGATTTAAATGTACAATAAGCGGTTGTATATATATGCTTTTGCATATAAAAAGATTTAAAGGCAAAAGAGGGTGAAAAGGCAAAATGTATGTTTGCTTGGAAAAGTTAGCGATGGAAAAAGGGCACCTACGTGGTGCGATCTCATTGGACGACTACTTTTGGAAGCGATTTGGAGCCGCAAATATCCAAAAGTAGTGCTAGAATCCCATTATCAATAATAACATCCCAAACTAAGAGTCCATGATGACATCAATCTACACTCATCACAATGACCTCACATGACTCACATCACGAGGCTCAACAAAATGGATACTTACAAGGAGGACAAGGACCAATATGCCATTGAGTAATCTGGCATGCTGCAACACCAGAAATCCAATATATGAATAACGATATAAATGTAGAACCACTGTGTCAATATCCAATTAGCCATAAAATCATATAATCTCACATCCAAATGAAACCAATATCATTAATACCTTAGTTCCAAGTAACCAAAAAAGAAATATGGTCTTAGGGCCCTCTCAAGGACCCCTCCTCACGTGTCCTAATACCTTTCTCATGTTAATTTAAAGTGTTATCCTCCAAGAGGAAGGTATGCAAGAAACATACGTGCATAGTTCTACGGGGAAGATGGATGAATGGTTTATGACTATCCCATACCTATCCCATTTGCAACCCCCATCCTCACAATAGAATCCCCCAGGCCACCTACTCCCCCATACAACTTGCCTGGGGCCCCTCCTAGATAACGTAGTTTATAGAAGTGACATTACTCCACACATGCTAGCAGTTACAACAATAAAATGCCTCAAATCAAGAAGGATTAATTGAAATAAATCCATAAGTTAAATCCTCAATTAAAATACATTAAAATAAAACAAGCCAAGAAGAAGTGAAGATCAAAGATAGAAACCATTCCAATATCACAAATTTAACAAAGAACAAGTCCCTAAGGCAAAAGAACTATCTCAAAATTAAAACAGCTAATTAGTCTAATAAACAAAACACTGTCAATTTAACATTTGAGTAAAAATTTTAACACATGAATAAAAAATCCAACAATCTCATAAAGTCACACATTACAATCACCATATAACCTTACAACAAGACCACCTAAGGAGAGTAGGGGAATTGGGTGGACTTTCATCACTAAAATACATAAATTATATAGTGGTCTCGACCATGGAGAGAACAATGATAAATCTCCATGTCACACTAAGGATTTCCCACATGACCTGAAACAACCTTTTCATATTTCTGTATCGAAAATGCTCACAAATAGTCACGTGCACCCACACAACCTAGGGCATGCCATCATTAAGATATGCCACAAAAATAATTAGCCACTGAATATGATATCCACTTCCCAAAAGAGAATTCACAAGTGTTACGGTTGTCACGCATCAGACTACTATAATCTCATTACACACATACTATCACTAGTATAAATCTCTTTATCTCACCCTCTAGGGAGATTTTATCTACCACGTTACCATC
The DNA here is from genome assembly GCA_027924645.1 of Cunninghamia lanceolata. Classification (NCBI taxonomy): domain Eukaryota; kingdom Viridiplantae; phylum Streptophyta; class Pinopsida; order Cupressales; family Cupressaceae; genus Cunninghamia; species Cunninghamia lanceolata. Next base: position 10,794,249 of record BSBN01000297.1, read on the forward strand.
TCCTTTTCTTTGCATGCTTCTCTCCATGTTTATCAATATATAGATGATGATTAGATTGCAAGAGGGGGAATACCATTAACCTTATATCTTAATTCTTACCATGCTTTAGGTTAGCAGACCTCTAGGCCTAGTGTTTGAGCCTTTGCCCTAATAGCACATGTAAGGACCTGACTCCTTAAAAAGAAAATAATACTATCTCTAAATTTGAAAATATTGATGAACAGAAAAATTTTGATCTAACAGATGTAGGTGTTTAGTGGAAAATTAGATTTGTTAATATTTTAGTGTTTTGATGTTTCAATCCTCCTCTCCACTTTACATTCAAGTATCTAGGGTTGAGTGGCAATTCACTATCATACCCTAGATCGCTGTGAGATGTAGGGAAACTTGGATTAGGGAATTTAATTATCAATTTCTCTTCTCTTATGACCCATTGACTATTAAAACTCTATTTTTGGGGTTTTGAGATGAAACAGTCAGAGACACTGGAGTGGGTGCCCTAGTCCAAGTTACCAGTTTCTTTGTAGGATCTGGACCTCCATCCAACACTGATCAGTCCTGTAACTTCTATTTCTAGAAACTTAGCTACAGAGGACACTAGACCAAGTGCCCAAGTCTTGGAAATGCTCCGGTGTCCTTTTCAAATCCTGAATCCTTGATGCCTGCCAATCGTTCCTGCAACTTCACTTCTACCGAATACAATTCCTATAACCTGTAATCACAAGACGTGGTTTGGGGGTTGTGGTGTTCAGAGGTTTGGCTTATTCAAGCCCCGGAGGACACTTAAGTCTCTAAACACCGTTGTTAGATAGAGAGTGCGTGCCCTTGTGAGGCAGAGGCAAAAACAAAAGGAAATGATGATGAAAACACAATATAATGTCACCTTGTAGTGAAGATATCATCAGAGGAAGATACTCCTCATTCCATGATGAATGGATGCTCACGTCTACAAACACAAACACATAGACAACACAATTCTACTCTTCCAACACAATGAAAGTCTTGAATCACCTTGAGAACACAATAGCTTGCTAGTAATCATCTAGTTTCCAAATGAATGCCTAAACATGCTTTTCTATGCAACTACAAGCACTCCTACTAAGATTTTCATAATTCAAACTTACTGTGTCATCAAAGGACCCAAATAATAGTTAGAAATCGACACTCAAAAATTGGGTTTGCCCTAAAATAGGGCACGACTAGGGCATAGGCGCCGAAGTCCTCCTCCCTATTTTGGGTAGGGTACAGCTCAAGGGGTCCTCCTAGGTCCCATTTGTCATGTTACCTAGCGCTCATTCCATCCGGATGCCAAATTATGAACTCAAATGTCCTAAATACATGCAAAAGACCCAAGAGGTAAACCTTATGAGGGAAAAGCCCCCAAGGAGACATATACTGATGTTACATTTAGCCCCCACTTTAATGTAGGTATAAACGTGAGGCCAATACATGCATTAAAGTAAGGTCACAAACACAACAAACACACCAAGCATGGAGAATGCAGGCCAATCACATAGAAGACAATAACAAGCACACAAAACACAGAGAAGATAGTTATAGTCACATAGAACACGAAGAATATAGTAACTGCATAGAAGACACATTAATGCATGGAAGACAAGTATGATTCTTTTCTTTTCTTTTTCTCATATATATGAAATGCAAATGCAAGTACTAAAAAGTAAACAAATCTCCCATAATACAGGATGCACTCATCATGCAGGTCTTTGTATATATGGGGCAACACACATGCAAGACACACGAAACCTCCCAAAAATGTAGACTGCATATGAGGCAACAGACATGCCAAACAAAGAAAACACGCTAAACAAACACACTTTGAAGACATAAAGAAAACATGGCAAACAATTGATGGAGTGTTCCTATTTCTAGGCTCAACACCATCTCAGGCATATTACAGGAACACATCGATGATTGGGCTTCACCAAAACAATTACCAAAGACACACTTAAGCGTTAAGTTAGTCACAAAACTGCTCCCCATCTTTGCAGAGGACATTTTGAAAATACAACCCCACCCGCATTGTGGAGATGCCTTAGGGTGAAAAGGAGGTATGAGCTCAAAAGTATTCAACCTCACCCGCATCATGGAGATGCCTTACGGTGAAAAGGACGTATACACAATAGATTTCATGATAGATTGATTGATTGATTGCAAACAAACTTAGAGTGCAAGATGTACTCATCGCACACACTGTACCTAATGACAAGCACATAGCTAACATCTACAAAAGACAACTTACCTTAGATATGGCCGCACCTTAAGGTGGTTGATATTAGTTACCGATATCAAGCACGTTAAGCTAGGAAGAAAACACACAAGGAAACTCTGACTTTCACAAAGCCCATACCCCTTGGAGTTGACATGTACTTCATGATCACCAAATGTTCCCACAAACACATCCCTGCAAAAAACATGTTAGTGTCTACAACATCAATGCATATGAAATCTAAGGTATGCAAGATTCAAGGTAGACAAAGTGCACTAAGCAACAATATTGTTTATGATTTGTAAATGAGATAGAACACCATCAAAATCATCACTGCGTGGAAAGCACAAGTTCTTCCACTAGCCAAGCATTGAATAAGATATACAACCCCATTGTCATATTAGGAACTAAGTCCATTTTTTTATTGCTCTCAAAAGGGACACTAGGTCTGCATCAGTATAAATATTTGTCGTCACCCACCCGCTAGATGGAAACACTAGAGGAAGGGAAACAATAAACAAGAGAGGAGAAACAAGTGTCTTATGGATAGTGACGTAGGAGGGTGCCCCCATTGTCACCAACCACAACGCTATGTCTGTAAGACACAACACACAACAATGAAATCAGAGAGAGACAACTTACAAGAATGATCATACACATAGAAGAAGGTTACAACATAGGTGGTCTCCTAGTAACCCAGACTTTATAGGAGAGATTGAGGTCATCCCAGGAGGCCTAAACAACATGACACATCATGGGGGAAGCACATCACGAGAGAAATAAATGGTTAGAGATACTTACCCGGTAGCACCATCGTTAAGAACCTGCATATCTACGATATCTGTCATGTTGTTTTGATCTTGTTCAATTGACATTAAGTGTAGGACGATGGGAGGCTTTCTTTTCCTTAAAAGGATTATATCCAATGCTACTTGAGTAATGTGTTGAAGCAAATTCTATAGGTATTTGAATCCCTTGTTGATTTACACCACATCCCTTACGTACATATTCACAATTATTATAAAGGATTTTAAACCATAAAGAGATGTCATTTCCTTACAAGATGGGGAAGTCTCATAGGTCTCATAATTTGTGGTATAAGTGAGAGTATTGTTTTCCTTTCCTATCGAGGGGATTTTAGGTTTCTTAGGTGGGGCATATACAACCCATCCTATCTAGCTTAGTTCCAAAAACCTATTAGTCTTATTGCATGCATGTAGAATATATATAGCCTATAGATTTAATTTAAGGCACAAACACATACTAAAATGGCTATGCTCTCTTCCTAGAGGGATACAAGCTCTCTAATGTGCTCAAGAAATCATACTCAAGAAAATTTGGTGTCAAAAACTCATAAGCTCATGAAATTTCAATAGGAATCAACAACTCATATTCACTTTGACAACAACCCTTCGATCAATGGTTTTGTAAGCCACGGGGGATTGTAAATGAGCTAGCAACTTAATTCCCCATAACCCAAAATTGATTGTAGCCAATCATATTTTTCCACATAATTTATCTAAACTCCTCTTCTCTAAGTAATTTCACCAGTTACAAGATCAAGCCCAGCAAACATCCCACCTAAGACCATGTGATGCTTCTTGATATGTTTCTATAGAGATGGACCTCATTGAAAGTTTCATATTAGTCATTCAACCAATAGGAATCAATATTTATTGCCACATCCTTCTCATAGCTTTCTTAGCACTTTAAATGCTAGTTGCAAGCTATGACATATTACTAAAAAGGGCTCATTTCAATCTTCTTGTACCATAAATTAACCACAATCAATTGACAATAGCCATATCTATCCTTTCACAAGGTGACTAACCAATTCCATGTGCCCATTATAAACCTTGCCTCAACTAAGTATATGACTTGTCACATACACCACCTAGTACTTTCCTCAAGAGGATCTGATGGATCCTGTTTATTCTCAAAGATGATCCAATAGTTCTTACAGCTCAAAGATAACATTTCTCACTACCACATATATAAGTCCTACATACCACATGATTATGCCATGATATTTGATCTAAAGGCTAAAATGTGCATCAAAATAATTTCAAAGCAAACATGTAGGTCAATGACATATACCATTGTAGTCCAACAAAAGGTGCATAGGGAAACAATTGAGCTAATTGCCCACAGCATAAATTCATTTCACATTAGTAACTTATCATTACTAAGCTTTGAATGGACAACTTAAGTTGTGGGCCACTACCAATAGCATGTAAACATTCCAAGATAACAAAATATTTAAAAGTAATGTAGGGACACAGGATTAAAACAAGGGACTTGGGTGTAGACATGTAGTTTAGAAAAAATAGACTATCATCATATATGAACCATGAATTCAACAAGGCAATAATTTAGAGACATTTTTCAAAGACAAAATGACTTCTTAATTCTTGTTGAACCATTCTTGGTAACATTGTTTCAAACCAAGCAATACACAAAGTTGATAAAGGCCGACATGTTTATTTGAATCTTTTGCTTGTACATTCACATTTGTATGTTTAGATATACAAAGGGCAGATACAAGGGAATATACAACATTAACATACAAGGGTTAGATGCATGTTTGCAATGTACAAGTGATTGTGTACAGTTCTAGTTGTATATTTACATTGTATATGCGATATACAAGGCTGATATACAAAAGTGAAGATACAATGCCGGATTCCAAATTTATTCCAATCTGCCTCATAAATGCAATGGAGTCTGTAGTTGTATGTATTTTTGGATTGTATGTGCGATATACATTAAGATAAACAAAGGGGAAGATACATGGCGGGACCCGATTGTGGTTTCAAATTATTTTATAAGGATTTGGGGTCCACCTTGTATGTTGGTGATTGTATGTATATACAATCACATATGCAACTGCAGGTGCAAAAGAAAAAATACATTGGCTCACTGATGAAGATGCAAATGCATAGTGATAGAGAACCAGTCAGGGGATGACATGTGTCCAGATGCTATTGTATTGTATGAAAAGTTAGCGATGGAAAAAGTGTGCCTACGTGGTGCGATCTCATTGGCTGACTACTTTTCGAAGCAATTTGGAGCTGCAGATCTCAACAGGAAGAAGGAAATCGATGGCCCTCTTTCAAAATTTCATAGGAGGGATTTCTTTGTGTCTGTTGCATCATTTCAAGAGGGAAAAGTTCCTAAGAACGCGAACCATCGCTGCACTTCCCGCCGCGGGTAGATAGGCCATTAATGGCAGGTTGGAAAGAGGTATGGGTTGATGGATTGACATGCCAACTACCTTCTTAAAGGCAAAAATGTTTAGGCGACTGCACGTCTCCCAAGTTCAATTACTCCTTCCCTCCTCTTCTCCCTAGTGCATTCAATGTTCTTGGTGCCATTTTGATGGTGCAGTGTATCTGAGGGCAATTTGAGGTGACTTTGTACTTGATTGTGGAGTACACGTTCTTGCTGTATAAGCAAATGGTGTTACTCATTTTTGTTGGGTTGTTGAAGACTTGGGCATTTCTGGAAAAATAACAAAGAACAGAGCTTTTGGGCTATTCTATCTCTTTTGGAGTTTATGAGTTGCATTTTTAATGCACATTGCACATATTTTCACTTTCATTGTTGTTTTATATGAAAAATGCATTGTTGCATGTGTTTAGTTGTTTGTCTCCATTGCTCTATGCATCACTTCTTCTAAGTCTAGTTGCTAAGGGTTCCTCAGATTCTAGAATATAGACTTTCTGTATTACATGATTGATCTGTGACTTCCATTCAAGGAGTGGATTATACTATTCTAGGTCAAGTATGAAGAAGAATATATGTCAGCTAGGATGCGTAAGTAGGGGCAGCTAAATACTTAGTCTTGGGTGGTATTTGTAAGGCAAATACCAGTCCTAACCCCTTGAAATTTGAATGCCAGTGCAAACCATTCACTTGTATATGTCTAGTTGACTCCTTGCCCTGAGATAGGCACAGTCTACTTCTTGTGTAGTAGTTATGATCCAAAACCCCCTATCTTGCATCCAAAAATTAATACATCTCATTTCATAGCTTCAAACCTATTAGTTGTAGGAGTAGAAATATGACCCTTACATACTCTCATTCCTAACCAATTAGATATGTCCAAGAACACTGCCAACCTTGAGATTTATCATAAAAATCTTGGTCTATACATGAGAGTATTCTACCTGTTGTTGTAAAGCTAAACATTTCTGTCATTGGGTGAGTCAAAGTTAAATCTTTAGCTATAGGGATACCCTCGTTGGTGGGGCAGAACCAGAAGTGAAGGGGAGGCAGCTCACACAACCTCCTATATTTGTTGGCTGAATCTGCCTGTGCATTAGAACTAGCAAACCCTCTGCTGATTCAGTAGAAACCCCAACAAAGTGGTGACTCTACTGGGGATGTGATTTGAAGGTGTTATCTTTTTGCCCATCCGAGTCACCAATAAAATGGTGACTTTGCTGGGGAAGGAGTCGAATAGTGTGAAATCATTGTTGATATTTGGATCTTTCATGTAAATAATGGTGCTTTGCTGGCGGAATGAACTCAAAAAAAAATTTCTTCTATGATGAGATTTCCATTGTTTGAAGGTTTTATCCTCTTTCGAGAGGTGGCGACTCTGCAAAAAATTTTAGTGCACATGAAAGGTTGATGTATTTTGTTGTAATCTAAAAATTCTCTATTCAAGACTTCAGCATCTAGATGAGAAAAGGTACACGGCTTCTTCCTACTTGTATTTTTTATTTTATTGCATAAGTTAAATGCCAAGGGGAAGCCTTAGGTCTTAGGCAGACATAAGATGTTTGAGATTGAAATTTTCATGAATCCAAATATGTACGCACCCATGCTCAGCCAAGAGGGGGATGAAGTGTTGTGTAAAAAAATTGAAGAGATAAAGAATGGGTTGATATCCTTAGAGGCTCGGCAAGCTCAGTTAAATAATAAACATGTTGTGTCTACCAGCCAAAATGCTAAACCTCTTGTCATCCCTTTTGATCCTTTGTATGACCAACTAGATTTGTCATGGGTTGATTACGAAATTGAAAGTATGTCTGCTCAGATTTATAATCAGATGCCTAGATTTAGTGGACACAGTGTCTGTGATGGGGGTGCACATATCCAAAAACTTTCATAGCTTTATGGGAAAAAACTCATTTAGAGATGAGGATATGTGGATGAGGTTTTTTGTTAGATCCTTTGGTGCTAGAGCTAGGGATTGGTATTTGAGCTTTCCAAAGAAATCCTTTGCCTGTTGGGATGAACTTGTTGACTATTTTAGAAAAGAATTTGTAAGAGAACCTACTGATCTTGTTGTAAGGTTAATGGAAATTAGAAGACAAGATGAAGAGTACAGTATTGATTTCAGTCATAGATTTGTAGTTACCCTTTCACAAATCCCTGAAGACTTCAGACCTGACACTCTAGCATGCATTAATATGTATTTTGAATCTTTTGAGAAGGGCTCTAGTGCAATGTTGAGGGAATTCATGATAACAGATGTGCAAATGGCATACAAGTTTTTAGAAAATATAGAAAAAATGAGGGATGTGCACATCCAGAATTCCCTGTCCACAGGCTTTGGTATGAATGGAAGTTGTGTAGCTATAAATGACCAAGTCATCATGGCATCATTTGAAGATAAATGTGTAAATGAAAAGATAGAAGTTCACAATGCTGCTATGTTTGAACATAATGCTGATAATAATGTTCAACTGGATTGTTCACCAGTGAAGGATGCCAATGAGAGGATCAGTGGTGACTCCCATTTGAAGGTTGAGGTATTTGGTTCTGAAAATAATGATGAGGATATGGACAACAATGAATACTTGTTTGAATGGGTTTGTGGAGATAATTGTGAGTATTGTGCACAAGATAGAGAAGAAATAAGCAAACAGAGGAGCAATTCCATGTTTGAATCATTGTCTTTTATTCAAACACATGGAGATGATTAAGAGCAATCAAAGATTGAAACAAGTGCTACTGCTGAGTATGATTGTTCTTTATTTGATTATAGTTTTGTTTATGACACACAGGTTGATACTCTTCCACACAAGGAATTCATTGGTAATGAAAATGCATCTTTGGTTGCCCATGAACCAGTGGCATACTATAATGAAATTGTGACACTTGAATCAACTCTCTTCCATGCAAATGATACATATGCTGAGGAGGATCTATTTGAGTATGTTGGGAATCTAAGCATTGATATTGAGGAGGATTCTGATTTTCATCTTGATGAAAGAGAGACCAACATATCATCATGAAGGTTATTGCAGAGAGGTGATTGAGTCTAATCATTTCCAGTTTGGTGCAACTGGTAATTATTTGCATGATGTGAACAAATATGACTATGAAAGCTTCTTCTTTGATATGCCAACTTATGATAAAATGAGACCTGATGATCCTAGCTATATGGTGGACTTTGAGTGCTTTCATTTTTTAGTCCAGCTGGGAGATCAATTTACAATGCATATTGCTGATATAGATGATGATAAGTATTATATATCATATGAGAATGCATTGTTTGATAAATATGATATTAACACGTTGCTTGATCCCAAAGGTTGTTTGCATAAGGATGACAGAGGCAGTGCTGACAAGAGCAAGCTCAATGAGATGTTTGAATATGCAAATGACAAGGTTTTTTTGTGGGCCTATAGACAATGGTAGTATCTTCAGGGTTGATCCAGTGAAATTATATGAAAACAGGGTATTTGACAAAGGAAAACATTGGTTTTTCCTTTTTGGTGGCCCTGGGCCACCAATTAAAAAAAAAGTGTGATTTATGATGCAGGTTGGTGTAGTGTTTGACTTTGTAGCCTAATGGATAAGGCACTCAGTCTGCATCCCAGAGATCTATGGTTCTCACTGTTGGCAAGAGACACTATATAGAGTCATGAATGTTGTCATTGATGGCAACAAAGGTTATCCCACACATTTGCAGGACATGATGAGTCTTTACTGGAAGTCAGATTGAAGAAATGTTGAGGTCTGGTAAGCAAGAACAGAGCAATTAGTAAGGTCCGATAGATAGGTCCAGATCTCTCAAAAGAAGTATCTCAGTGAAGTAGCGATTTGGGTAAGTCAAGATGAGTACCTTGACAAATATAATCCATGGATTTGGCCTCTGGTGTTGAAAGGATGAAGAGATATGAATACTTGAGTGTCGGGCTCCTGATTGACAGTGTGAACAGAAGAAGAACTGACTGACAAAAAATTAGACATCATTTCGGATGTGTTACTGATGATGGGAAAGGTTCTTAAGGCATAAGTTATGATTGGCCAACATGATTGATAACTTATACAAGTATATCCTTGATCCGCATTACTTGGTATGCAAGGATTCAGCTGATAGACTAGAGTTTGAGATAATTTTGACTATTCCAGATGCTGACTAGAAAAGTGTTGAAATCACTTGTGCGGGTATATATACAAGATGGATTTAGATATGATGAAGTGGGTGGTGTGTGTTTGAAGTGCGAAGAAAAGAAGAAGAATACATAAAGGGAAGAAAAATAGGTTTGGAATTTAAAAGGATAGCAGCACTCAAGGAGAGTAAGAATGAGGTGCTGTAGATCAGTCTATAGAGCTTAACTAGAACTGAACTTCAGCATATGTGGATGCTTTTCATTAGTGCAAGTTTTCTTCTTGTAAACAGTAAGTCTTTTGTAGGCAGTGAGCCTCTTGTGAGCAGTGTGCTCGGGCAGTAAGCCCTAAACTGGCAAGTGCCATTTTGTATCATCTATTCTTGTAACAGAGAATAATATCTTGGGTTAATCACCCCATGGTTTTTTCCCTTAACAAGGTTTCCACGTCAAAATCATTGTGTCATGTGTATTGGTGTTATTTACATTACATGATTATGCTTGCTTATAGAATCTGATGTTGCATTAACTATTAAGAAAGCACATAAAGTTAAATTATTAGGATAACTAATTCACCCCCTTCTCAGTTATCAACAATTGGTATCAGAGCCAAGTTCCTCCCAACTAAGCCTAACAGCTTGAGGAAGATCTGAGATTTCAAATGGATATGTATGGTATGAGGGAGCAACTTAAGTTTGCCCTTGATGATCTTTAGCAGTCAAATTCTGAAGTCAATGAATTAAAGGAAAGACTCAAACAGGCTGATGACTTCATAAAAGAACTAAAAGACAAACTGAGTCTCTCTATGAAAAAGAGAAAGGAGCTACTTCAGCAATTGGCAGGTCAGGGTGAAGCCAATGATACAAATGAAGATCTGAAAGAGAAAACCAAGCTATGTGAAAAGTTATCAAAAGAAATCATCATGGTAAGACATGAAATGGAATCAGGAGTTATGAAGTTTACCCAAGAAATTGAAGAAAGAAGAAAATCTGAAGATGATCTAAGACAATCTCTCAAGGAAAAATTAGAAGACTGTCACAAGATGGATAGAATAATCAGACATCTTGAATCTGATCTTGAAGATGCTAAAGACAATGAAGAGGATCAAATTGTCTCTCTCTCAAAAGGGATCTTCAAACAACAAATGAATACAAAGAGAAATTCAAGATAAGCTCTGCTCAACTTGAAGTTCTCCTTAAAAGCCAAAGGAGGGTAGATGACAAGTGTGGCCTGGGCTATGAAAAAGGTGAAAGCTCTGGATCTAGTTAGAAGAACTTTGGATTAGAAAATCCAAGGAACCGGCATAGAAGACCTCCGATAAGGCAGCCTAATGCTCAAAGACATCCATCCTTCAATGGATACTGCCACAACTACAATAACTTTGGTCATAAAGCTAATCAGTGTAGAAAGAGAATGAATTAGGCTAATACATCCTTCTCTGGATAGTGTTTCAATTGCAAAAGGTATGGTCACAAATCTCATGAATGCAGGAATATGCAAATAAGCAGTTCATTAATGGTAGATGCTTTGCATGCAATAGAATGGGTCATATGGCTAATCAATGCAGATCAAGAGGATATCAATCAAATATGCAAAGGAATGTTGTTTGCCAAATTGCAATAGATCTGGTCATATTGCCAAATTTTGTAAAAGAAAGAATTAGGACAAAAGAGGTCCGGTACATCATAATCAAAATCAAGACAAGGGAAAACAAAAAGTGAATGCGGATGAAGTTCAAAGTGAGATGAACAAGATTTGGGTGAAGAAAAGTATAGAGAATGTAGGGGATGGATTTGCACTAGAATCTGGTGCTAATATTCCTTTTGGAAACTAAAAAGTGAGATCTAGATCAGGGGGGACACAAGGAAAACCTTTTTCCCTAGCCAGTTAATTGGTGCCAGAACTGGCACAAGGAGAGTTGTGGATTAAGGGGTTCATAAGAGAAACATCCAAATAACCTATGGTTAAGATCTGGAAGATCCGCAAGATGTTTTTTGATCCAGTTCTTCAAATCATCAGAATAAGGCAAACTGGAATGACTTAGGTTGAACATTTATTACAAATTGGTATTAGGGTTTGCAGAATAATATAGGGGTTTTCCTATCAAACCTTGTTCATTCTGCATTCGAGAAGAAGAGAAAAAGAGCTCTGCAAAAAATCTCTTGAAGCCCATGAAAGGTCATCTACAGAAGATGATTCATCCAATGAATCAATCTGGATCTCTTCATGAACCCTACAAGTGCAAAAGGTATTTTCCATTATCAAATATCTCTCTACAAATCCTTGAATGATGACTACTCCAAATATTGTGATGATCTCTAATAGGCCTCGTCCCAAATTCAAGAAACATCCTTACAAATCCTTGGAAGTAGATCCCCTAGGAGCATTTTCTAGTGTTCTGCATGGTGTGTTGCATACAGAAGATATTAGGGTTTACATACACGCGAATATTGAAGAGTTCGGGGAATTCAAACTAAGAGACATCTATCATAAACAATTGATAGATGATGCTTTTGAACTTAAACCTTAATATAAAGGCATCCGGGAGAAACATTTTGATTAGTTCATTCATTTCCCCTACTTTGAAGAAGACGAATGGGTCTGGTATGTATTGAGTAGGATGAATGATAACTTCCTATGGCTGAACAGACCTTGCAAAATCAATAAGGAAGCAATTACGGTAGTAACTGGCTTATACTCCTCCGGAGGGATACCTATCCTCAAATCTATCAAAAACCAAATTGTAACTGAGGCCACCAGATCAAAATTTGATAAGAGGGCAATGACCATTGAAGATATCATAGACTCAGATATCAAGTTTGCATCCATGATAATAGGGTATAAGATATATCATTCCAGTAGGGAGAATTCAGTGTCTGGAACTATAGTGTATACTACCTATGAGATGCTGAGAAAGAATATAGAGTATGATCTATGTGAACTTCTTCTAATTCAATTGATGGAGAACATACAAAAGATCAAAAAGGATAAGAAGAACTCCTTTAAATATGGTGGACTGATATTGTGTTTATTTTTCTACTTCATGAATGAGCTGTCTGGATCCAATGGATGGGTATGGAAAAATAACAAACCGGTAGCAATTCAAATTAGAAATTACTTGCATGAACTTGGGGATGCCAAGGCAAGGAATAAAGCTCTGTGGGGGTACAATAAGAACTTCCAAAATTATATGCAAATTAGAGAAAGAATCCAAAAATCATTGGTTGAGAAATATAAAGATATAGTGTGCTTCATGGTAGACACTAATCAATGCCTAATGGAGACAGTAGAGCCAAGTACAGTTTGGATCATGCCTATGGGATATGAAGTTGATGAAAAAATTGTGGAGCTCCATGTTCAACACATGCTAAGTCAGCCAAAGGATCCAAAGTCAAAAAGGTCTGGAACCTTTGAAGAACTAAGTGTAAAAGTTCATGTGGAACTCAGACAACCAGAAATAAAGAGAAAAGTGAGAAAAGAATTTGAAGAAGTTGCCAAAGGCTTAGGCATCTCAAAAGAGGCACTTGATGCCAACAGGGAAAAGATGGAAAGGGCTGAGGAAGAGAAGAAAGAGGCAGAAAAGGGAAGTAAGGAAAGTGCTCTGGTAGAATCTTTCACTCAGACAAGATCATCAAAGAGATCTGCACCTGCCACTGCTAAAAGCTTAAGGACATCAAAATCGGAAGCAAAATCATCCGGGAAAGGAGAGAAAAGAACTAAAACAAAGGCCACAAGGTCTTATGTTAGTCAGAAGGATGATGAAGAAACTGAATCAGATGAGGAGATAAAGAAAATGAAGAAGCAGAAGAAGAAAACATCGGGTGAACCCTCTACCGGTCAAGGTGAAGAAGAAAAGGCAGAGGAATTTATAGAAAAGCCCACTCTGTCTTTAGACGATGTCATCAAATCAGTTAGTGTGGATGGAAACCTTCAGCCAATGGCTGAATTCTATGATGATTATAATGAAGCAGACCAAAAGATCTTGTAGGAAGCAGCAGTTAAGTATCTAAACATATATAACAAGGCTTTTATTGAAATTATATCTCTTATTCCCAAAAGCCTACAAAAAGAGTTAGAAATAAGAAAGAATAATGCCATGGCAAAAGATCTTGAGATTTGGGAATAGATAGCCATTCAGCTATATCCTTCAATCGATTCAAAGCAAATGAATATGATCTTCAAGGATTGCAAGGATGAATTCCAGAGCAAAGCTAGAATGAATCAGCTCATGCTTGGTGAGACTGACAAGATAGCCAAGGAAATAGAAGAGATCCTCCAGAATGCCTTCAAAAGATTCAATCTTCCTATTATAGAGGACTTGGGTATTGATCCTTCGGCCACATGGGTTGAAAAGGAATCCACTGAGCAAATGACAGAAGAGGTAATTGACATCGGTGAAGGTAAGGACTTGGAATCCTCTGCTTTGGAAGAGGTGGCCCATGAACAAACAAACATCACTCCTCTGGTTTCCCCTGCTGACTCCGGATCCAAAGGAGAAGAAAGAACAAAGGAGAAAGAAGCACAGGTGAAGGAAAAAGAAGATGACAGTACCAAGGTTGTAGAAGGAGAAAAAGCTCCAAAAGATAGTTCTGAGACTGCAAAAGAGAAGAAGAATCTGTCTCCGGCAAGAGACACTGCAGAAACTGTCAAAGAGTTCTTAGACAAAGAAACAATGGAAATTGATGAACCAGCACTTCTGCAAGGGCCTCTTAATTTTTACTTTCTTTCTCCAGTACAAATAATGAAGATAGCTTCATTTGCTAATGCAAAGGCCAAAGAAAAACTCCTGAAGTCTCACATGGAAGACTGTGAGCTTATAGTAGCTGCATCTGGAGTGTTAGAAAAGATTATGCCATCTTTTCAAAAGGATCCCTCAGCCTCCTCATCTGGTAATCTCAAATATCTGATTAATAGTATTAGTATACACTTTAACTCTCTATAGAAATCAGTAGAGGAGAAGGTCAGGAAAGAGTTTTTGGATAAGAGATTCTCTGAGCTGCAAGGGCTAATAACAAATGACAGGTGAGTAATGGGTATTGGGATAAAGAGCTTGGAAAATGTTCTCAAGGATGGAGGAGATTTATACAAATTTTGTATATCCTAGTGTAAGGCAACAGTGGAGATTGAGAAGAAAGTGAAAGAACAGGAGGACAAACTAACAAAACTTTCTCAAAATTTTGATCCACTTTCCACATCCATAATAAATCAAGAATGTCAGACGATTGCAGTTTTGAATGAAATTAAAAAGCTTGAAGAAGAGAAGAAAAATAGAATCAGTAGGTTGAATGAACTTAGAGGAATAATTATCCCTAAGTTGGAGGCCATACATGAGGCATTAAGTGATGCTCAAACTATAGCCAGAACAAATGATTTGATAGATTTGAAAAAGGCCGAAGCTTATGTATTCCTATTGAGTGGTCACATCACAATTTTGGGTAGAATGAAGCAGAGTTGGGTGACAAAATTTGTCCAACTGAAGACATCTTTTGCAGATATCCTTCAGTTTATGTAAAGTGTAGCATATATAAAAACTTATGCGGCTAAGTATAGAAGTGTTTTTGAGAAACTTTTTGTGTGGACCCCACCCTTTGCCATTGATGTCAAAGGAGGAGTGAGGAGCAGTGAAAAATGAGGAATCCAACTAAGGTAGCTCCAGAAAATGTACATAAAAATAGAGCATCAGCCAAGGGGGAGTATAGTGTGACACTTAGTCATTTTTCACTAAGTGTTGCGATCAATGCCAAAGGGGGAGATTGTTGGAAAGAGACACTATATGGAGTCATGAATGTTGTCATTGATGGCAACAAAGGTTATCCCACACATCCGCAGGACATGATAAGTCTTTACTGGAAGTCAAATTAAAGAAATGTTGAGGTCTGGTAAGCAAGAACAGAGCAGTTAGTAAGGTCCGATAGACAGGTCCAGATCTCTCAGAAGAAGTATCTTAGTGAAGTGTAGATTTGGGGAAGTCAAGAGGAGTACCTTGACAAATATAATCCAAGGATTTGGCCTCTGGTGTTGAAAGGATGAAGAGATATGAATACTTGAGTGTTAGGCTTCTGATTGACAGTGTGAGCAGAAGAAGAACTGACTGATAGAAAATCAGACATCATTCCAGATGTGTTACTAATGATGGGAAAGGTTCTTAAGGTATAAGTTATGATTGGCCAACATGATTGATAACTTCTACAAGTATATCCTTGATCCACATTAGTTGGTATGCAAGGATTCAGCCGATAGACCGGAGTTTGAGATAATATTGACTATTCCAGATGCTAACTAGAAAAGTGTTCAAATCACTTGTGCAGATATATATACAAGATGGATTTAGATATGATGAAGTGGGTGGTGTGTGTTTGAAGTGCGAAGAAAAGAAGAAGAATACATAAAGGGCAAAAAAATAGGTTTGGAATGTAAAAGGACAGCAGCACTCAAGGAGAGTAAGAATGAAGTGTTGTAGATCAGTCTATAGAGCTTAACCGGAACTAAACTTCAGGATATGTGGATGCTTTTCATCAGTGCAAGTTTTCTTCTTGTAAACAGTAAGTCTTTTGTAGGCAGTGATCCTCTTGTGAGCAGTGTGCTCGTGCAGTAAGCCATAAACTGGCAAGTGCCATTTTGTATCATCTATTCTTCTAAAAGAGAATAATATCTTGGGTTAATCACCCCGTGGTTTTTTCCCTTAACAGGGTTTCCATGTCAAAATCATTGTGTCATGTGTATTGGTGTTATCTACATTACATGATTATGCTTGCTTATAGAATCTGATGTTGCATTAACTGTTAAGAAAGCACATAAAGTTAAATTATTAGGATAACTGATTCACCCCCCCTCTCAGTTATCAACACTCACCATGCCTATAAGAGGCATGTGTGCCCAGACAAAGCTAGTGTTGGTACCTGCATGAAATTTAGATTTCAAGGAAATCCAAGAAATTCTAAGTCTGTCGGCCTTCATATTTTCATGCATATATCTTTGTATATGCATTGTTGTTTGTATGTACATTTGTATGTGCAAGCGTGGATGTACATTACCGAACCTAAAATAAATGTTCAATCAGCCTTCAAAATGTGAAAAAATTAGTTGTATGCATCATTGTATGCATAACGGGCTTGTATGTGTCTTTCAAATGCAAATTTGGGCGTGCAGAAGTGGTTGTATGTCACAGATTCCTAGAATATTTAATTGTTGTATGTAAAGGATTGCATGTATATTGTGTTGTATATTTGATATACAATGGGTAGATACAATGGCGATATGCAAAGGAAATATACAATGCCAAGATACAAAGGCAAAATGTACATTACAAAGATACAAGGGTGATATACAAGAGGAAATGTGCAAGGGCACATACAAAGACAAGATGCAAAGGAGGAGATACAAATGGTGGGGCCCATCAATCCAATTTACAATGAGATATACATTCCTAATATACAAGGCCCAGACCTGAAAAGGTATGCAATTTAGTTGATAAAGGCCAACATGTTTATATGCATCTTTTGCTTGTACATTCGCATTTATATGTTTAGACATACAAAGGGCAGACACAAGGGAATATACAATGTTAACATACAATGGTCAGATGCATGTTTGCAATGTACAAGTGATTGTATACAGTTCTGGTTGTATATTTGCATTGTATATGCGATATACAAGGCTAATATACAAAAGTGAAGATACAACGCCGCATTCCAAATTTATTCCAATCTACCTCATAAATGCAATGGAGTCCGTAGTTGTATGTATATTTGCATTGTATGTGTGATATACATTGAGATATACAAAGAGGAAGATACAAGGTGGGACCCGATTGTGGTTTCAAATTGTTTTATAAGGATTTGGGGTCCACCTTGTATGTTCGTAATTGTATGTATATACAATCACATATGCAACCGTAGGTGCAAAAGAAAAAATACATTGGCTCACCGATGAAAATGCAAATGCATAGCGATAGAGAACCAGTAGGGGGTGACACGTATGCAGTTGCTATTGTATGTATATGCATTTGCATATACAAGGATTTGAATGTACAATAAGTGGTTGTATGTACAAAGATTTAAAGGCAAAAGAGGGCAAAAAGGCAAAATGTATGTTCACTGGGAAAATTTAGCGATAGAAAAAGGGCACCTACGTGGCGCGATCTCATTAGCCGACTATGTTTCAAAGCAATTTGGAGCTACAGATATCCAAAAGTAGTGCTAGCGTCCCATTATCAATAATAACTTCCCAAACTAAGAATCCATGATGACATCAATCTACACTCATCACAATGACCTCACACGACTCACATCACGAGGCTCAACAAAATGGGTACTTATAGGGAGGAAAAGGACCAATATGCCACTGAGTAATCTAGCATGTCGTAACAACATAAATCTAAGATACGAATAACCATATAAATATAGAACCACTATGTCAATATCCAAATAGCCATAAAATCATATAATCTCACATCTAAAGGAAACCAATATCATTAATACCTTAGTTCCAAGTAACCAAAAAAGAAATATGGTCTTGGGGCCCTCTCAAGGACCCCTCCTCACGTTTCCTAATACCTTTGTTGCATTCGTTTAAGGTGTTATCCTCCAAGAGAAAGGTATGCAAGAAACATACGTGCATAGTTCTAAGGGGAAGATGGATGAATGGATTATGACTATCCCATACCTATCCCATTTGCAACCCCCATCCTCACAATAGAATCCCCCAGGCCACCTACTCCCCCATACAACCTGCCTGGAGCCCCTCCTCGATAAGGTAGTTTATAGAAGTCACATTACTCCACACATGCTAGCAATTGCAACAATAAAATGCCTCAAATCAAGAAGGATTAAGTGAAATAAATCCATAAGTTAAATTCTCAATTAAAATAAAACAAGCCAAGAAGAAATGAAGATCAAAGATATCAACCATTGCAATATCATAAATTTAACAAAGAACAAGTCCCTGAGGAAAAAGGACTATCTCAAAATTAAAATGGCTAGTTAGTCAAAGAAAGAAAACATTGTCAACTTAACATTTAATTAAAAATTTTAACACATGAATAAAAAATCTAACAATCTCATAAAGTCACACATTACAATCACCATATAAATTTACAACAAGACCACCTAAGGGGAGTAGGGGAATTGGGTGGACTTTCATCACTAAAATACATAAATCATATAGTGGTCTCAACCATGGAGAGAACAATGATAAATCTCCATGTCACACTAAGGATTTCCCACACGACCTGAAACAACGTTATCATATTTCTGTATAAAAAATGCACACGAATAGTCACATGCACCCACACAACCCAGGGCATGCCATCATTAAGATATGCCACAAATATAATTAGCCACTAAATATGATATCCACTTCCCAAAAGAGAATTCACAAGTGTCACGGTCTTCACGCACAAGACTACTATCATCTCATTACACACATACTGTCACTAGTATCAATCTCTTCATCTCACCCTCTAGGGAAATTTTATCTACCACCTTACCATCTCCTTTTCTTTGCATGCTTCTCTCCATGTTTATCAATAAATAGATGATGATTAGATTACAAGAGGGGGAAAACCATTAACCTTATATCTTAATTCTTACCATGCTTTAGGTTAGAAGACCTCTAGGCCTAGTGTTTGAGCTTTTTCCCTAAGAGCACATGTAAGGACTTGACTCCTTAAAAACAAAATAATACTAACTCTAAATTTGAAAATACCGAGGAATAGAAAAATTTTGATCTAATAGATGTAGGTGTTTAGTGGAAAATTAGATTTGTTAATATTTTAGTGTTTTGATGTTTCAATCCTCCTCTCCACTTTACATTCAAGGATCTAGGGTCTAGTGGCAATTCACTATCATACCTTAGATCGCTGTGAGATGTAGGGAAACTTGGATTAGGGAATTTAACTATAAATTTCTCTTCTCTTATGCTCAATTGACCATTAAAACCCTATTTTTGGGGTTCTAAGATGAAACAGTCGAGGACACTGGAGTGGGTGTCCTAGTCCAAGGTACCAGTTTCCTTGTAGGATCTAGACCTCCTTCCAACACTGATCAGTCCTGTAACTTCTATTTTTGGAAACTTAGTTGTAGAGGACACTAGAGCGAGTGCCAAAGTCTTGGAAATGCTCTAGTGTCCTTTTTAGATCCTGAATCCTTGATGCTTACCAATCCTTCCTGCAACTTCACTTCTCCTAAATATGACACCTGTAACCTAAAATCACAAGATGTGGTTTGGGGGTTGTGGTCTTTTAGAGGCTTTCCTTAGTCAAGCTCCAGAGGACACTTAAGTCTCTTAAACACCGTTGTGAGATAGAGAGTGCGTGCCCTTGTAAGGCAGAGGCAAAAACAAAAGGAAATGATGATGAAAATACAATATAATGTCACCTTGTAGTGAAGATATCATGGGAGGAAGATGCTCTTCATTCCATGATGAATGGATGCTCATGTCTACAAACACAAACACATAGACAACACAATTCTACTCTTCCAACACAATGAAAGCCTTGAATCACCTTGAGAACACAATAGCTTGCTAGTAATCATCTAGTTTACAAATGAATGCCTAAACATGCTTTTATATGCAACTACAAGCACTCCTGCCAAGATTTTCATAATTCAAAGTTACTGTATTGGCAAGGGACCCAAATAACAGTCAGAAATTGACAATTAAAAATTGGGGCTGCCCCAAAGTAGGGCGGGACTAGGGCGCAGGCACCCAAGTCCTCCTCCCTATTTTGGGCAGAGTATGACTCAAGGGGTCCTCCTAGGTCCCATTTGTCATGTTACCTAGGGTTCATTCCATCAGGATGCCAAATTATGAACTAAGATGTCCTAAATCCATGCAAAAGACCTAGGAGCTAAACTTTATGAGGGAAAAGCCTCCAAGGGGACATTAATTGATGTTACATTTAGCCCCCACTTTAATGTATGCATAAACGTGAGGCCAATACATGCATTAATGTAAGTTCACAAACACAGCAAACACACCAAGCATGGAGAAGGTAGGCCAATTACATAGAAGACAGTAACAGGCATACAAACACATGGAGAAGATAGTTATAGTCACGTAGAACATGAAGAATACAGTAAATGCATAGAAGACACATTAATACATGGAAGACATGCCTGATTCTTTTCTTTTATATTTCTCATATATATGAAATGCAAATGCAAGTACTGAAAAGTAAACAAACCTCCCATAGTACAGGATGCACTCATCATGCAGGTCTTTGTATATATGGGGCAAGACACACACAAGACACAAAAAACCTCCCAAAATCTAGACTCAATATGGGGCAACAGACATGCCATACAAAGCAAGCATGCTAAACACACACACTTTGGAGACATAAAAAAACATGGGAGACAGGCGTTGGAGTGTTCCTATTTCTAGGCTCAACACCATCTTAGGCACATTATAGGCACACATTGACGATTGGGCTTCACCAAAACAATCACCAAAGACACACTTAAGTGTTGAGTTAGTCATAGAACTAGTCCCTGTCTTCGTAGAGGACTTTTTAAAAATGCAACCCCACCCGTGTCATGGAGACGCCCTACAGTGAAAAGGAGGTATGAGCTCAATAGTATTCAACCCCACCCGCGTCATGGAGATGCTTTACGGTGAAAAGGAGGTATACATAATAGATTTCATGATAGATTGATTGATTGATTGCAAACAAACTTAGAGTGCAAGATGTACTCATCACACACGCTGTACGTGAGGACAAGCACATAGCTAACATCTACAAAAAACAACTTACCTTATATATGCCCCCACCTTAAGGTGGTTGATATTAGTTACCTATATCTAGCACATTATCGTAGGAAGAAAACACACAAGGAAACTCTGACTTTCACAAAGCCCATGCCCCGCAGAGGTGACATGTACTTCATGATCACCAAATGTTCCCACAGACACATCCCGACAAGAAACATGTTAGTGTCTACAACATCATAATAAACAACAACATCAATGCATACGAAATCTAAGGTATGCAAGATTCAAGGTAGACAAAGTGCACTGAGCAACAATATTGTTTATGATTTGTAAATGAGATAGAACGCCATCAAAATCATCACTACACGGAAAGCACGAGTGCTTCCACTAGCCAAGCATTGGATAAGATATACAACCCGATCATCATCTTAGGAACTCAGTCCATTTTTTAATTGCTCTCGAAAGGGACACTATGGTGCAGGAGCACCTAACCCAAGATGGCCTCCATGAGGAATTCAACCTAATGTTTGTTTTGATGTTTATTTTTTTGTCTCTAATAAGGTCCTAGTAGACCATCTACATGATTTTAATAAGGACTATGTCCAAATACCTACTCTCATATTGTTGAGGCAATCTTCATAATTGTAAGCCTTTGTTAAGGCAAGTAGGACAGTTATACTTTGCATGTTGTAGACCTTGCAAAAGGCATGTCAAAGTGTTAGGAAGACATGAGAAGTTGTGCCAAAGGTTAAAAAATGTTTTGAAGGCTTCATTAAGCCCAAACAATTTGCTGCAGTCCTAATAAGGACAACTACAACAGTGATTAGTAAATGCTGTTTTAAAACTGACAGGCAGTTTGTCCATAGAAGAACAGTTATGCACCCTCCAACGTGCAAAAACTGCCTCTTAAACCATTGTATATGATTTCTAAGGCTTTAGACTTGGCAAGGGAATCTTGTAGAAGTCTTGAAGAAGTCGTTTGAAGGAGAAATAATAATTAAAACTCAGAATTTCTGCCTTTTTCTGTATTATTCATTGTAGCAGTCCGTACTGTACTTCTGTACGGAATAGTAATGGCCCCAAAGTCTGTGGCACATGTGAGGGGTTGAAGTATCTTTCAAACAAGCCTAGTTAGAGGTTTTGACACTAACTTTCAAGGGAGATATCTCTGTTTTTCCTCGAGTTGCTGTTGTGACTGTTTTTCTGAATTTTCTGTGTTTGCTGCAACAACAGGCCGTACTATTCATTTGTACAGAATTTTCAAGAGTCCCAAATATGTGGGATGGATAGAGGGATGGACTGACTTCCAAGTAAATCTTATTTGGCATCTTGACATTCAATAAATAGTTTTCTACAAGCAAAACTCTGGGACTGCCCTTTGGACAGAATTCTATTTTTTCTGAGAAATCTACCTCTACAGGCCATACTACAGAAGGTACAAGACTGTCATCATTTTCTTCACATTTTGATCTGTTAGTATATTGAGTTGTCTAGCATTTAAAGTGGATTTGATCTCTTGAAGGTTTTAGTGAAGGAAGTACGAGTTTGAAGTTTGATCCACCTTTGCCAATGGATGGAATGGGTCCCTTGACATCCCAAACCAACATTTCCATGATGATACTAGAGTTTCCTTCTATTGTTCCCACTTTTGCATAAAGGTCTTCGTTTTTGGGCTTGTAGGTGAAGTAGAACCTTGTCTAGTTTGTTTATCCTTTCCCATCCAATTTGCCTCTACATCATAGTGGTATCAAAGCCATAAAAGGTTCTATTGTTGGCCTGGTATATGTCAGCAGAGGAGAGTGAAGGAGAGGCTAGCAATATGCCTCCTAAGGGGATGACCACCGAAGTGGTCAAGAAGTTCAAGGAGATGGAAGAGAAGATAAAAAGTGGAGTCAAGGAAGCACTCCAAGCAGAGTTGAAGGCATTGAGGATAGGGAAGGGGATAGATGAAGGTTCAGATGAAGAGGAAGATAAAGAGGAAGAAGAAGAAGAACAAGAAGAGGTAGAGGTACCGGCTGATCAAAGGCATTTCCTTGAAGCCATCAAGGCAATTGGTAAGGATTCTTCGGAGGCTCAGATAGAGATTCCTATGTTCTGTGGGAAGATGAATGCTGATGAAGTTATGGAGTGGATTGAGGCTCTAAACAACTATTTTGCATACAAGGAAGTTCTTGAAAGTAAGAGGGTTAAGTTTGCAAAACTTAAACTCAAAGGTGCTGCCCTTACATGGTGGAATTACACCCAAGGAGAGAGGGTAAAAAATGGGAAGAGTATGATCTCTTCATGGAGCAGAATGTTGGAGAGGATCAAGTCTCAATTCCTTCCATCAGACTATGAGGTGCAAATCTACAAGAGGATGCAAAATCTCAAGCAAAGAGATTTGGATGTGGCTACTTACACTAAGGAGTTTCACAAATATACTCTTCGTTGTGGGTACATGGAGGATGAAAAAGCCAAGGTGGAAAGGTATCTAAATGGTTTGAGATTTAATATCAAAGATGAAATCAGTTTGTTGACCCCTAAAACTATGGAGAAGTGCTTTCAAGTGGCACTAAGGGCTGAAGAGAAGTTGAGGAGGAAAGGTGAGCAACAAAGTAGAGGAAGAGGTGGCAGAAATTTCAGAGGTAGGGACAGTTTTGAAGACAGAAATCAGTCCCAAGAAGACCAAGCAGACACAAGCAGAGGCAAGGGCCAAGTTTTTTATTTTAGAGGAGGATTTAGAGGCACAAGAGGTGGAGGTAGAGGTTTTAATGTTTTCACTAGGAGATGTTATCATTGCAATGAGATTGGTCATACAACATACAAGTGTCTAATGAACCAAAGTTCTACATTCGGTGATAGTGAAAGGAGGAATGAAAAGAGGGTTCAATATGTGCAAGAAGAGGAGGTAGATGAAAGTGTTGACTCTCCAATTGGGAGTGCAGCCCCGGTTCAAGATGTAGAAGCATTGATGCTAAGGAGAACACTCTTGAAGACATCCAAGGAGATGATACAAAGGAGAGCACTTTTTAGGACCAATTACAAAAGCAAAGGTAAAATATGCAAGGTAGTAATAGATTCTAGTTCAACAGATAATATGGTATCTAGGGAAATGGTGGATAAATTGAACATAGAAAAAATTCCTCATCAAACTCCTTACAAAGCATCTTGGGTAAGTGATAGTCAATCACTTTTGGTAGATGAACAAGCATATGTTGATTTTGAAATTGGAGAATATAAAGATAGAGTTTTATGTGACATTTTGCCCATGGAATGTTATCACCTACTTTTAGGTAGGCTATGGCAATTTGATAGGCACGCATTATATGATGGATATGCTAACACATACACCATCAAGAAGGATGGGAAGACTTTTTTGATGACACCATTGCAGGAGGATGCTGAAGCAAAGAAGGCAGCCAAGGTCATTTTGGTGGGTAAGAAAGAGTTTGTGAAGATCACTGAAGAAGAGACAAGGAAAGTTGAAGATACCTCAAGGAGTGAGGTTGTCAAAGATCAAAGTTTGAAGGTGGTTTCAGTTTTGAATGATGGAGATCAGATGGTGATGTCTGAGATGGATTAGAGGAAGGTCAAGGAGCAAGTCTACAAGCAGCCACAAGGTGGTTGGATCGAATAAGATGCTATCATAGTAGGGACCATTGTTTGTCGTCTAGAGCCAATAAGGGTTGAAAGACCATCACATTCTGCCATAGCAACAGTACAAGAAGGACCAACCAAGGTTTTGAATGGAGATGTTCAAATAGATATGACAGTAAGTAATCATGGCATGCAACATCCAAGTTTGGTTGTGAGCACTCACTCATGGCAAGGTGTGAGTAGAGCCTACAATGCTAGGCATGAGTTTTTGATTCCATGGAAGAAAGTTGTAGTCCAGAGATCATGGAGAAGACATAAGGCAGCAAAGGATAAAGGTGGAGCACGACAAAGACTCAACTCATGTGGCATGAGTTCTTTTGTAGGTGGGGTGTATGGTGTAGGAGCACCTAACCCAAGATGGCCTCCATGATGTATTCAACCTAATGTTTGTTTTGATGTTTATTTTTTTTCTCTAATAAGGTCCTAGTAGACCATCTACATGATTTTAATAAGGACTATGTCCAAATACCTACTCTCATATTGTTGAGGCAATCTTCATAATTGTAAGCCTTTGTTAAGGCAAGTAGGACAGTCATACTTTGCATGTTGTAGACCTTGTAAAAGGCATGTCAAAGTGTTAGGAACACATGACAAGTTGCGCCAAAGGTTAAAAAATGTTTTAAAGGCTTCATTAAGCCCAAACAATTCGCTGCAGTCCTAATCAGGACAACTACAACAGTGATTAGTAAATGTTGTTTTAAAATTGATAGGCAGTTTGTCCATAGAAGAATAGTTATGCACCCTCCAACATGCAAAAACTGCCTCTCAGACCATTGTATATGATTGCTAAGGCTTTGGACTTGGCAAGGGAATCTTGTAGAAGTCTTGAAGAAGTCGTTTGAAGGAGAAATAATAATAAAAACTCAGAATTTCTACCTTTTTCTGTATTATTCACTGTAGTAGTTCGTACTGTACTTCTGTATGGAATAGTAATGGCCCCCAAGTCTGTGTTTTCTGCAACAACAAGCCGTACTATTCAATTTTCTGTGTTTGCTGTAACAAAAGGTCGTACTATTCATTTGTACAGAATTTTCAAGAGTCCCAAATATGTGGGATGGATAGAGGGATGGACTGACTTCCAAATAAATCTTATTTGGCATCTTGACATTCAATAAATAGTTTTCTACAAGCAAAACTCTGGGACTGCCCTTTGGACAGAATTCTATTTTTTCTGAGAAATCTACCTCTACAGGCCATACTACAGAAGGTACAAGACTGTCATCATTTTCTTCACATTTTGATCTGTTAGTATATTGAGTTGTCTAGCATTTAAAGTGGATTTGATCTCTTGAAGGTTTTAGTGAAGGAAGTACGAGTTTGAAGTTTGATCCACCTTTGCCAATGGATGGAATGGGTCCCTTGACATCCCAAACCACCATTTCCATGATGATACTAGAGTTTCCTTCTGTTGTTCCCACTTTTGCATAAAGGTCTTCATTTTTGGGCTTGTAGGTGAAGTAGAACCTTGTCTAGTTTGTTTATCCTTTCCCATCCAATTTGCCTCTACATCACACTAGGTCCACATCAGTATAAATATTTGTCATCATCCACCCACTACATGGAAACACAAGAGGAAGGGAAACAATAAACAAGAGAGGAGAAACAAGTGTCTTACAGACAGTCACGTAGGAGGGTACCCCCATTGTCACCAACTGCAACGCTATGTCCATAAGACACAACACACAACAACAAAATCAGAGTGAGAGACAATTTATAAGAATGATGATACACATAGAAGAAGGTTACAACAGAGGCGGTCTCTTAGTATCTCAGACTTTATGGGAGAGTCTGAGATCATCCCAGGAGGCCTAAACAACACATAACACATCATGGGGGAAGCACATTACGAGAGAAATAAAGGGTTAGAGATACTTACCTGGTAGCACCATCATTAAGAACCAGCATATCTAGGATATCTGTCATGTTGTTTTGATCTTGTTGAATTGACATTAAGTGTAGGACGATGGGAGGCTTTCTTTTCTTTAAAAGGATTATATCCAATGCTGCTTGAGTAATGTGTTAAAGCGGATTCTATAGGTACTAGAATCCCTTTTTGATTTACACCACATCCCTTACCTACATATTTACAATTATTATAAAGGATTTTAAATCCTTGACCATAAAGAGATGTCATTTCCTTAGAAGATGGTGAAGTCTCATAGGTCTCATAATTTGTGGTATAAGTGAGAGTATTTTTTTTCTTTTCTACCAAGGGGATTTTAGGTTTCTTCGGTGGGGCAAATACAACCCATCCTATCTAGCTTAGTTCCAAAAACCTATTAGTCTTATTGCACACATGTAGAATATATATAGCCTATAGATTAAATTTAAGGCACAAACACATACTAAAATGGCTATGCTCTCTTCCTAGAGGGATACAACCTCGCTAATGTGCTCAAGAAATCATACTCAAGAAAATTTGGTGTCAAAAACTCATAAGCTCATGAAATTTGAATAGGAATCAACAGGTCCCATTCACTTTTGCAACAACCCTTCGATCAATAGTTTTGTAAGGCATGGGGGATTGTAAATGAGCTAGCAACTTAATTCCCCGTAACTCAAAATTGGCTATAACCAATCATATTTTTCCACATAATTTATCTGAACTCCTCTTCTCTAAGTAATTTCACCAATTACAAGATCAAGCCCACCAAACATCCCACCTAAGACCATGTGATGCTTCTTGATGTGTTTCTATAGAGATGGACCTCATTGAAAGTTTCATATTAGTCATTCAGCCAATAGGAATCAATATTTATTGCCACATCCTTCTCATAGATTTCTTAGCACTTTAAATGCTAGTTGCAAGCTATGACATATTACTAACAAGGGCTCATTTCAATCTTCTTGTACCATAAATTAACCACAATCAATTGACAATAGCCATATCTATCCTTTCACAAGTTGACTAACCAATTCCATGTGCCCATTATAAACCTTGCCTCAACTAAGTATATGACTTGTCACATACACTACCTAGTGCTTTCCTCAAGAGGATCTGATGGATCCTGTTTATTCTAAAAGGTGATCCAATAGTTCTTGCAGCTCAAAGATAACATTTCTCACTAACACACATATAACTCCTATAGACCACATGATTATGCCATGATATTTGATCTAAAGGCTAAAAGGTGCATCAAAATAATTTCCAAGCAAACATGTAGGTCAATGACATACCATTGTAGTCCAACAAAAGGTGTATAGAGAAACAATTGAGCTAATTGCCCACAGGCATAAATTCATTTCACATTTAGTAACTTATCATTACTAAGCTTTGAATGGACAACTTAAGTTGTGGGCCACTACCAATAGCATGTAAACATTCCAAGATAACAAAATATTTAAGGGTGGGTCGTATTGGAGATGGCGCCAGCAAAACCCATCTCAGATGGAGCTTGTCTCTGAGACAGAACAAATTTTGGGTTGCAAGCGGAATTAATCTGTAGATAAGATCAGTTTATACCAGCAGGGCTGGAGCGGAGTGGAGCCTCTCCAAAACGAGTTTTGTTCTTGCTTTCCTAACATTTTATGCTGCTACTTACAGGAGGAAGCAGTCTCAGCTTTAGTTTTCCTTCCTTAAACAACTCTCCTGTGGACGATATTATGCTCTTGTATGATTCCTACTCTCAGCGCAGCGGTGACTTGGATCTCATCAAATTCACTACAGATCGAGGAGGCTGTTTATGATAAATCCATTCCAGTTCATACTTTGCAGAAGATTCTAAAAAAAGGGCGAAACAGTAAAATACGGCGGAATTTTCCGGGCAGGATGACGAAAACGGCGAAATTTTCCAGCAGTGGCAGGCAGGCAGGCAGGCAGGCAGGATGATGATTTTCCAGGAGCAAAATTTTCTGGCAGTAGCAGGCAGGCAGGCAGGATGACGATTTTTCGGGAGCAAAAGCTCCCACTAATAAGCCTATTGGCTAATTAATTCAACAACAATGACCATACTATAGATAGAACTGATAATATGTCTATAAAAATCCATCTCAGTATAAAAGTTTAAGTCTTAGACAAAAATCATCGTAAGAAGGCAATTTGTTGATTCAATGTGGTCTTTTTAAATTTCATTTCCTTTCGTTTTTATTCTGATGGAACTTCATCACACTGCATATATCCCATTAATCACGCTTGAAGAAAACAATATACTGTTCTTGATTGTTAAAGCTGTAAAAAAGCACTAGACATAAACTCTGTTCCAATCATAAAATAATGGCAGATTGTCTTCTATAGAATAAAAAATAAAGCAATAGTGTACTGCTTATTAGATATATGTGGCTATGCTTCAGAATCAAAATGCCACATACTAGGAATATATAAGTCAGCAGATGAGTTCCCTCAAGCTCAGGCTGCCATTGTCCTACTGAAAGACCGATAACAAGGCTCTAATGGGCTGTATAATCACCATGAGCTGTAAAATATGTTCGGATTATTAACTAATAGGAGATTGTCTTCTATAGGTTCAAACTTGTGGTACATAGCTCCGTGTTGCAGGCCTTGCAAGGTGAATCCCTTTTCATCCATGAGTAGTTGTCGGCCGCCGGAATCAAACAAAATTGCATTTGAACCGAACCTGGTCTTCACATTTATAGGACCCATGGGAAGATGATGTTGAATCCTATTGATATATACGGTAACTCCTGATTCTGCCCACAAGAGAAAACTAAATAAGTCTATACCAATCCTGCAAACTTACATGGTTTTGGATACTAAAAAAGCAAAGAGACAATGGGAATACAGAATATATTTGCATACCAGTGGTGGAAGCCTCAAGATTGCATTGTCTTTCCTTTTTTCGGTACCTCCTGTTGTGAAACCAGTAGCCAACATTCGTTTCATCCCCTTCTCCATATTGTCGAAGTTGCATTGTGATCCTCTTTATCTCTTCACTCCCGGGAATCACTTTCCCAGAATCGATGAATATCCTTTCCATAATATATTTCTGAATCGGTGTGGGATGCCACCTATGTTTTTGGGGTGGGTAACTCTCCCTCTCCTCCTGCGCCGCTGTTCCTGTCTCAAGATTAGTTAATACCATTCAGAATACACATTATGTAATGCTAGATAATACAATGATTCAAATCTAATCTGTTTGATTGTTTCATCATGTTTAACTAGAACTATACATTCAATAACTATTACACCAGACAAATGCACCTGAACATGGTTGATGTTGAGAAGTTGAGGGCTTCAATATGAACCGATCTGTCCACTCCCTTTTGGAACTGGAAGTCATCTTGACCACAAATGCTAAGGTCGCTACCGCGGAAAATACGAATGGGAGGTTGGGCTACTTTCCTAATATTTCGCATTCCGACATCCATTTTTTCCTTGGTGGGGAGGAGGAATTATCAAAATTCTAAAGACAAAGAGATAATTAAATTCAATTTTAATTATCACTGACCAAGATTCTAATTATAAATACATGTCTAAACAGCATGTTACTCTAGATTATGTCAAGTCCACTAATATTTAGGAGCAGATTATACATTATACACTATAAAATTTCTAGAACGTTCTAAAATACAATATAGTCCTATAAAAACTTCACTCTCATAATTGTTTCATTATTTTGCTTTTGTATTTCTTGGTTGCAGATCTATAACAACTGTGTGGAAGGGATATTGGAAGGTCATGGCAAGCTTTTTCCATCTCTTCTCTTCATGGGTATTGCAACTTATCTCTCTCTTTTTTAATCTCTTTTCTTTGCAAACACAACATCAGTTTATTTTATTTTATTTTTAGATCTCATTGTTTTGTAAGTTGCATGTTGCACAAGAAAGGCTCATAGGTTATCTTTGTTTTCATCTCAATGCATGGAGGCACTTCAGGGTGAGGAGAAAGAGTTATTTTATCCTATTCTGCAATTAGACAGACTAGGGTTTGATCACACGATTAAAAGGAATGCTATACATTTTATACTCCAGATAGGGTTATAAATTCTGGAAGATATTATAAATATTCCTATATATGTTTGGTATATATACATTAGTTGAATATGTATCTCAAATAACTTAGGGTGTATATATATTCCTGCAAATATGTATATATACAAATGCATATAAATGTGTTTGTGATTACAAGTTTAACAAAAGATTAAGAAAATCTTTCCCAACAAATCTAGATTCTATTTTGGAATGATTAATCTCTATAGAAGAGATCATACAACAAATTAAATAATGGTATAGAAAGAACAAGGTACAGTTATTTCTTTATCTACTCATATTCTAAACAATCATACTATCGAAGAACAAGTGTATAGAAGAAGTGAACATACCACTTTGAACAAACACGACTCAAAACCTTCACCTTTAATCACCTCCGATAGAACACAATATGCACACAAAGCCCTACTATCAAATGGCTTGTTGAGGCTTGATTTATAGGAGGTGAGGATACGTCCGCATAGAAGAAAAATAAATGATTATGTCGGCTAGGATGAAAAGGCGATTTAATTTAAATAATTTTATGTCGGTGACAAATAATTTTATGTGGTGACAAATAATTTAAATAATTTTATGAGGTGACAAATAATTTAAATAATTTTATGTCGGTGATGAAGATATCTTAAATTCATCTATCTAAAAGAAGCCTAGAGATATCCATGGTAGTTTTAATTTTGGGGATAAGTGTGAAAAATAATTTAAATAATTTTATGTGGGCATAGTGAAGATATTTTAAATACATCTATCTAAAAGAAGCAAATATCTATGCCAGTTTTAATTTTGGGGATAAGTGTGACAAATAATTGAAATTACTTTATGTTGGCATAGTGAAGATACCTTAAATACATCTATCTAAATGACCAGATATCTATGCTAATTTGAAGATATCTTAAATACATCTATCTAAAAGACCATATATCTATGCTAATTTGAAGATATATCTTAAATACATTTATCTAGAAGATGCAGATATCTATTAACTTGTTTTTTTTTACATGTTCATGGAGGCATTCTACAATGGTAGCAAGACGTGTGGTAACAAAAACTCTTAAATTTGACCCTAAAATCTATCTAAAAATACTAAGAGATATCAATTTTGAATTATTTTATTTATTTAGACCAAGGTACTAGATAAAGACCAAGGTGACCATGTGTAGTTTGCACCAACAATTCAATAAAAGGGGAATATATCTACAAATATATATATACATTAGTTGAATATGTATCTCAAATAACCTAGGGTGTATATATATTCCTGCAAATATGTATATATACAAATGCATATAAATGTGTTTGTGATTACAAGTTTAACAAAAGATTAAGAAAATCTTTCCCAACAAATCTAGTTTCTATTTTGGAATGATTAATCTCTATAGAAGAGATCATACAACAAATTAAATAATGGTATAGAAAGAACAAGGTACAGTCATTTCTTTATCTACTCATATATATAGAAGAGATCATACAACAAATTATATATATGTATATGGTACTAGATAAAGACCAAGGTGACCATGTGTAGTTTGCACCAACAATTCAATAAAAGGGGAATATATCTACAAATATATATATATATATATATATATATATATATATATATATATATATATATATATATATATATATATATATATATATATATATATATATATACATTAGTTGAATATGTATCTCAAATAACCTAGGGTGTATATATATTCCTGCAAATATGTATATATACAAATGCATATAAATGTGTTTGTGATTACAAGTTTAACAAAAGATTAAGAAAATCTTTCCCAACAAATCTAGTTTCTATTTTGGAATGATTAATCTCTATAGAAGAGATCATACAACAAATTAAATAATGGTATAGAAAGAACAAGGTACAGTCATTTCTTTATCTACTCATATTCTAAACAATCATACTATCGAAGAACAAATGTATAGAAGAAGTGAACATACCACTTTGAACAAACACGACTCAAAACCTTCACCTTTAATCACCTCCAATAGAACACAATATGCACACAAAGCCCTACTATCAAATGGCTTGTTGAGGCTTGATTTATAGGAGGTGAGGATATGTCCGCATAGAAGAAAAATAAATGATTATGTCAGCTAGGATGAAAAGGCGATTTAATTTAAATAATTTTATGTCGGTGACAAATAATTTAAATAATTTTATGTGGTGACAAATAATTTAAATAATTTTATGAGGTGACAAATAATTTAAATAATTTTATGTCGGTGATGAAGATATCTTAAATTCATCTATCTAAAAGAAGCCTAGAGATATCCATGGTAGTTTTAATTTTGGGGATAAGTGTGAAAAATAATTTAAATAATTTTATGTGAGCATAGTGAAGATATTTTAAATACATCTATCTAAAAGAAGCAAATATCTATGCCAGTTTTAAGTTTGGGGATAAGTGTGACAAATAATTGAAATTACTTTATGTTGGCATAGTGAAGATACCTTAAATACATCTATCTAAATGACCAGATATCTATGCTAATTTGAAGATATCTTAAATACATCTATCTAAAAGACCATATATCTATGCTAATTTGAAGATATATCTTAAATACATTTATCTAGAAGATGCAGATATCTATTAAGTTGTTTTTTTTTACATGTTCATGGAGGCATTCTACAATGGTAGCAAGACGTGTGGTAACAAAAACTCTTAAATTTGACCCTAAAATCTATCTAAAAATACTAAGAGATATCAATTTTGAATTATTTTATTTATTTAGAGCAATTTTATTTTACTTTATTTTTAAAAAATATTTGTTGGCTATGCTTTGGTTCTACCTATTATTTCATTTCTACTTAAATCTAAAATTTTAGAAATATTTGAATAAATTATATTATATTTTTCTAATTTTGAAATGACTAATTTTTGCATTAATCATATAATTATTTTAGATGTATTAAGTACTACCATAGACATATTAAATACATCTTTCTTACATATGACATTCAATACACATAAACTAAACTAAATAATGTAGATACAACAAAATATGTGTCCATAAAATGATTCTATTGTAAAATAAAGAAACTCATCTATCCATGAGGATAAAGGATTAATTTAAATAAATATTTAATTTATTTAAATTGGATTATTGGAGGAAAGTGTGAATTAATTAAATAAATATAATTTATTTAATTAGTTGAAGGAGATTACTTAAAGTGATGGTGCATGAGGTGAGCAACCACATACTTTTATATGGTACTAGATAAAGACCAAGGTGACCA
Organism: Cunninghamia lanceolata; assembly: GCA_027924645.1. NCBI lineage: Eukaryota > Viridiplantae > Streptophyta > Pinopsida > Cupressales > Cupressaceae > Cunninghamia > Cunninghamia lanceolata. The sequence continues at coordinate 10,828,366 of BSBN01000297.1, forward strand.
TGTGTAGTTTGCACCAACAATTCAATAAAAGGGGAATATATCTACATATATATATATATATATATATATATATATATATATATATATATATATATATATATATATATATATATATATATATATATATATATATATATATATATATATATATATATATATATATATATATATATATATATAAAGATGTGACCCTTCTATAAATGCATCTACCTATGAAACGTTGTGACTCTTTCCAATAAGAGATATAAAATAAGGAGGCAAACAATTTTCATTGGAGGAAAAAATATATATATATATATTGAAATCCATCAAGAGGTACTTTATATCAATCATGTAACATATTTCTTAGTAATCCATTTTGAAGTGAAGGATATGTTTTCATGTAGGAAGGATGGCCCTTCCAAGTTCATGAGAGTTGAGAGGAAGGGATGGCCCCCCTTCATGCTCTTATCAAGTTGGCCAAGAGATGAGAATGAGAAGGATGGCCCTTCCATGCTCTTGAGCTTGATCTTCATCAAGGAGGACAACCATCCATGGTGGACTAGGAGTTGCAAGGTGGATGGCCTCCTTACATGCTCTCTGCAATACTGAGGATGACCTGCGTTAATATTGTTACTATGGAATTGGCTTTGAGGAAATGTGTTAATATGAATTGAACCAAATATTGTTTATACTATGATGTCTTAATATCATTCTTAATTATGTTATGAAGTATTGATCTCATTATTAAATATACTATGATAGATTAATTTAATACAAATGATGCTATTAACTCAATATTATCTTAATTATTGATCTTTAATAGTGCTAATGTCCTTTTCTAGTAGATATTATTGTATGCAAAATCAAGAATGTCCCAAATAGCTCAAAAATAGTTAATGCAATTAAGTTAAAGAGCTCAATGAGCTTTAGAAAGAGAAAGGGAAGTATGAAGAAAAAGATGTTGCAAATTTAGATTCTTGATTGCATCCTTCATCAACTACATTTCCTTCAATTATAAATAAACCTGCTTACTTATTTTATCTTTCATGTCTCACGTACTCTCACTTCAATAACATAGACCATTTTTCTCTTCTAATGATCTTATTTGTCATAGATTGTCTCCATACTATCTTATCATCTTCATTGATTACTCTACACTTCTACAACTTAATCAATAATCAAAGTCTTACTTAAGATTCAAATTTACCTTTTCAAAAACATCACTAGATTCATCTTTCCAATCTTTCGTCAAGCCCTCTTCATCATTAAGATTTTCTATCAATACTTCATCATCTTGGAGCATTTTCCAATCTTGAATGTTGGATTCTTAATGCTTGTTAGAAATAGAACAAAAATTAATGCAGAATAATTCTAGAATTGTAGCAACAAGAATTATGAAGAGAGATAAATACATAACAGAAATAAAAGTTACAAAATATGAAGACACAATATGAAGACACGATTTAACATGGTTCACCCAATGTGGGCTACATCCGCCAAGAAACACTTTCTTAGATTAGTTTTCTCACAATTACTTGATGCAAAAATATTGTTTGGAGCTGCACTCAACAAACACTCCCAAATTCACACTTGAATTTACACACTCTATTCACCTTCTCAATTCTTCCTATATTTCACCTACTGTATGTTTGTCTATTTATAATTACATCAATATGTAATCGACATAGTGGTTTTACAAAACAATGGGTACCAAACACATATCTATACTCATAGAAAAAGGGGGATCTATACTCTCGAATCCTGGTGAGGATATGCTAAAAGTGTACAATATTTGAAATACATTGTAATATGGAAATAGACTCCATAACATATAAATCCCACTTGGAGACTGATTTCCTCTGAGAAAGCTTCTCAACCCTTCACTGTCATTTGTGAAGGCCAACCAAAGCTAAACATAGCTTCAGTTTCTCCCTTGTGACCACCTTGGTCATCATGCCTGAAGAATTTTAACTGGTATGAATCTTCTGTAGCTTCAACTTTTGTTCGTCCAAAGCTGTCTTGATGAAATGATACCTCAACTATATATTCTTTGTCCTATAGTAGAATACAGAGTTCTTTGCTAGGTGTATAGCACTCTCACTATCACTATACAACTTCCCTTCCTCCTGCTTATGCCCCGAGTCCTCAAGAAATTGTTGTAACCAAATCATCTCTTTGCTTGCCTATGTGGCAGCAACATACTCAGCCTCTGTGGTTGACAAAGCCACAAGACTCTATAGTCATAACATCTAGCTCACCACTGTGTCACCTACAGTAAATAAAAACCTGTCATACTACTCCTACTGTCCAAATCTTCAGCCATGTCTAAATCTACATAACCATGCAAAGTGAGGTCCAATCCACTGTAGCACATAACTGTCTCCACAGTCAGTCTCAAATACCAAATGATCCAATTCACTGCCTACTAGTGCTCTCTACCAGGATCACTCATGTACCTACTCACTTCTCCCACTACGTGGACAATATCTATCCTAGTGCACACCATCACATAATCAAGCTACCAACTACTGATGAGTAAGGTACCTTAGACATCCAGATTTTCTCCTCCTCTGTCTTGGGACACTACTCCTTTGATAACTTGAAATGGCTTGTCAAAGGAGTCCCAACTAGTTTAGCATCCTATATACTAAACCTCTCCAAGACCTTCTTAATGTACTCTTCCTAAGATAAAGAAAGATTTCTTTTCTTCCTATCCCGAGATATTCTCATTCCAAGGATTTGTTTTGCTACCTCCAAATCCTTCATAGTAAAGGAATTACTAAGTTTTTCCTTGAGTACCTTTATTTCTTGCATATTCTTTCCTACAACCAACATGTCATCCACATTGATGCAATACAAGGAGGCAACACTAAGGTTTCACAAAGTTTCACAAACTCAACACTTGACAGGTTTCTTACACTCTTCACAATTGACTTATCAATGAACTAGGTTTCTAAGGCCTCCAACTTCCTACAATGGTTCAGACCTTCAACTGGGCTAGATAAGGCATCTAACAAGAATAAATCCACCTACCAAGTAAAACAACATTAGTCTCAAATTCCTAAGATTTCCTTTTCGCAAAAAGTCTGTTCAAACCTTCAAAAGCCTTGTAGCCCTACCATAGAGGTTTTTCTGACTTAATTTCCTTATAGGGTGTCAAAAAAAAATTCAATCATAGTTTTGGACACCCATTTTCCCTTTATACAACTTATGCATGAGCTAAGTATGGTTGTTTAAGACCAATTGCTCCAAAATTGGATTTTTCTGCCTGTAATTAGGCCCATTTAGACCACTTTTACAAATGAAGTTCTTTCCAAACACTTTCTAAACATCTAAACTCAATGGATAGTCACAATTTGTGTTCCAAAACAACAAAATCTACAATCATTTGTTAGTACTCTATCTTTTGATACACCTTACTCCAAAACCATCACTTTTCATGCAAACTCCAAGGGTTTATTGAAAACCTATACTCTTGACTTTCTCTCAGATAACCACTACCTCAAACACTTTGGTATACATCCACACATGCTTAAGAAACCCTCATACAACCCTTAGCAATAGTATTTCATTAGATGACTACCCTAAACCACCATTTTAAATACCAAACTCAAAGAAAACTCAACTTAGCTTCATGCCCATAGCCATCAAACAGATTCCCCTACTCCACAAAACATTCAAACACCTAAAGCCTAACATTTTGGTCCCATTACATGAGTCACATTTGTCACAGATAGTGGAATGGGATGAATTCCATTTAAACCTTAAAAAAACCTTGAAATTCCGTCTACTCTTGTAGTTTCAAGAAAGCCCTCTAGAATGCACAAACTATGATGAAAATTCACAAGACCTAATGCAAAAGAAAGATAACTTCGTATGTTAACACATTCAGTCAGTTTCGGACCTTGACTATACCATACAGGAAAATGGTACGGTCTACAACAGTGTGTAAACAAGAAAAGGACATAAAAAAGAGTAATTTTTTCAAATTTGCAATTCACAAAAATCTCTTTCCCCTATCCTTGGGGTATTGAGAGGCATTCATACATTGTCCAAAAAATTTTCATTGACCTTCAACTTAAAAACCACCTATATTGGTCATTCTACAACTCCCATCAACCTCATGGGTTATGTGAGATTGGTTACAAAGTAACTTCTCTTTACAAAGGTGATCATTATTGACAAAACAAACATAAAACACTTGTTTTGGTCAGTATTGACCTTATTACATGACATTTGATGATAAAACCGTTATAATTTTGTCCTAGACCAACCTAGGACCTTATTGACTCTTCATGACCAAAATGGGCCAAGGTGCTCTTGCACCATACAGCCCCCCTAAAAAAGATTTCATGTTGCATGAAACATGCTTATTTACCCCATCTCTTTGACATCCACATGGTTCTTGGACTGATGCACCTCCATACTTGACTAATCCATGTTTCTTGGTAGCATGTCCTCCATCTTTAACCTTGTCATTGCCTTGAGACTGTTGAACCATTAAGAATGTGCCTACTCTTCGTCCTACATCAGACTTTGGCGTATTTCTTGACTCTTGATTAGTATGTATACCATGTCCACTTTGCCTTGGGGCTGTCGTACTCTATATCCCTGATCCATTCATGCACTTGTCTACTCTCAAGGCATCATTATTCCTTAGGCTTTGCTGCAATCTATTTACCGGGTTGTGACCTTTGCCATTGTCACCCAAGTCACTATCTTATCAAGGCCATTTAGTACCGTGTCTGCAAACCCATTTGTCCCCTTAGCCTTTCTCTCAACCAAAGGGCATAATATTGTTCCTATCATAACATTTTTGTGCCAATCAACTATCAATTCATCCTTTATACTTGTTTCAACCTTCATATCTGTTGTTATAGCATTCTCATCTTTTTCCTCAACCTTCACAAGTTCTTTCCTTCCAAATATAACAACCTTGGTTTTACCCTTCCCTTTCTCTTCCTCCTAGAAAGGTTTTAGCTTAAATGTTTTGTCATCTTTCTTGATAAGGTAGGTGTTCTCCAAACCATCATACAATGACTTCCTATCAAATTGCCATGGTCTCCCCAATAGCAAATGACAACAATCCATAGGTAAGACATCACATAGGACCCTATCTTTGTATTCACCAATTTGAAAATCCACATATGCTTGTTCATTTACTAAAAGAGACCAACTATCATTTACCCAAGAAGCTTTGTATAGTGCTGCATGAGGCACTTTAGATGGTTTCAAGTTATCTAACATCTCCCTAAACACCATGTTATTATGTGAACCTGAATCAATAACAACCTTTCATAATTTACCTCTACATTTGCATGTGGTCTTGAACAAGTTCGTTCTTTGACTCATGTATTCCTCCTTAGATGTCTGCAACAGTATTCTTCTCAGCATTAGTGTCTCTCCTATCTCTTAAACAACTTCGACATATGGAGGTTTTGATCTTTTACACTCTTCCTCATGAACAAGTTGAGTTCTTCTTTCACCTTTCCTTTCACTATTGGATGTTGAACCTTGATTTTCAGGGCACTTAAAGGCTGGATGTCAAAACTCGTTACAATTATAGCATCTACCTGTAAACACATTGGAACTTCTTCCACCTCCAAATATGCCCCTTGCACCTCTACCTCTGAAAACTGCACCTTGTCCTTGTCCTTTCTTTACATCATCCTGATTTTCACTTGCTTGTCTTGTGTTAGGAAAGAATCCTCTCCCTCTCATGTTGGTGCCTCTTCCTCTAGTTGCTTTGTCTTGCCTTCTCTTTATCTTTTCCTCCACCTTGATAGCCAATTGGAAACATTCTTCAATAGTCCTTGGGTTAGCAACAACCAATTCATCTTGGATGTTAACTCTCAATCCTCCTACATACCTAGCAACCTTCTCAACTTCATCTTCCATTCTTCCTAATCTTATACTCAATTTATAAAATTCATCATTGTAAGTTTTAACATCTAGATCTCTTTGTTTCAAACATTGCAATTTATTATACAACTGAACACTATGATCCTTAGGAAGAAAATTACCTTTTAATTTTGCTACCATACGGTCCCAAGAGATGATCTTTGACTTACCTCTTTTTCTCCTCTCAGTTTGTTCATATCCTCACCATAGTAGAGCATGTCCTTTAAGCTTTGTCTTGGCTATCTTGACCTTCTGATCATCAGGTACGTCTTCACTTTTGAAATGATTGTCCATGGTTGCAACCCAATCAAATAGTTCCTCATCATTCAAATTTCCACCATATGTGGGCAAATCAACTGTTACCTAGTGTTTATCATCCTTGACCACCTTTAGAAGCTTAGCAAACCTTTGATATTCAAGATCCAACTCCTCTTCTTCCTCTTCTATTTCTAGAAACTCTTTTTCTTCATCACTAACATCTTCTACCACCATCCCTTTTCTCTTGTTTGATTCAATGGTTTCAAGCCTAGCCAACACAATATTGTATGACTCCTGCAACTCTCTAGCAGGACCACTATTCTTTGAAGGCATTTTCACAACCTTATCTCTTCACTTTCCACTTGTCAATTCCTTTTCTCACCACAAGGGATCTAATCCCTATGTTCTGATACCAATTTGATGCAATACAAGTAGGAAACACTAAGGTTTCACAAAGTTTCACAAACTCAACTCTTGACAGGCTTCTCAAACTCTTCACAATTAACTTTTCAATGAACTAGGTTTCTAAGGCCTCCAAATTACTACAATGATTCATACCTTCACCTGGGATAGATAAGGCATCTAGCAAGATTATATCCACCTATCAAACACAACCAAATCACTCTCAAATTCCAGAGATTTCCTTTTAGCAACAAGTCTGTTCAAACATTCAAAAGCCTTGTAGCCCTACCATAGAGGTTTTTTTGACTTAATTTCCTTATAGGGTTTCAAACCCAAATGTCAATCATAGTTTTGGACACCAATTTTACCTTTATACAACATATCCAAGAGTAGAGTATGGTTGTTTAAGACCAAGTGCTCCAAAATTGGGGTTTTTTGCCTACAATTATTCCTGTTTAGGCCACTTTTACAAAGGAAGTGCTTTCCAAACACTTTCTAAACATCTAAACTCAATGGAAAATCACAACTTGTGTTCCAAAACAACAAAATCTACAATCATTTGTCAGTTCTCTAACTTTTGAGACACCTTACTCCAAAACCCTCACTTTTCATGCAAACTCCAAGGGTTTATTGAAAAACCTATACTCCTGACTTTCTCTTAGATAACAATTGCCTCAAACTCTTTGGGATACATCTACACATGATTAATAAGCCCTCATACAACCCTTAGCAATAGTATTTCATTAGATGACTGCCCTAAACCACCATTTTCAATACAAAACTCAAAGAAAACTCAACTTGGATTCATGCCCATAGCCATCAAAAGGATTGCCTTACTCCACAAAACATTCAAACACCTAAACCCTAACATTTTGGTCCCATTCCATGAGTCACAATAGTCATAGAGTGTGGAATGGGATGAATTCCATTTAAACCTTCTTAAAAAAAACCTCAAAATTCTGTCTACTTTGGCAGTTTTAGGAAAACCCCTCTGGAATCCACAAACTATGATGAAAATTCATAAGACCTAATGTAAAAGAAAGATAACTCTGTACTCTAAAAAATTCAGTCAGTTTTAGACCTTGACTATATCATACAGGAAAATGATATGGTCTTCTATTGAGGTACAATTTCTTGAGGTTGTTGAAAGAATAAGCTGAAAGGGAGGAGGGTATGTAGAAACACTTCCTACACTGATCTACTAAGGAAAGATTTATGGAAATTTAGGACAAGAAAATAGAAGAGGATAATAGGGAATATCAAAGGACCATAGAAAAATAATGTTTTGTAGTAGTCAGATTGACCCGTAGTAGACAACAAGAGGACACAAAGAATGAGAGAGGAATGACAGAGGGTGTTTATTCTACAAATATTTATGTAAATGCATATATAAGTGTGTAGGAAGTTGAACTTTTAAGTTAATATAATCTTTCCTTTTCATAAGTATTATCCTTGTGTGTGTGTGTGGTTATAAGAAATTTCATATAAATTTGTTGTTCTAAAAGTCTAGGTTTTCATTTTGCAAGTTTCAAGTCTTTTATGCAAATAGCCAGCTACAACCATTGTTACAGCTATCCACAACAATAGTCTTCTTTTGGGAGCAACTTAATTTGTGTCTCTGTAGTTGTTTTTATGCTTTCGAAGCTGATTATTGGGCCTACAACACATGTAGACCTCTGTAAATATTGTGTGAGGTTTCTTACAGAAACACAACCCCTCCTTTCCCACATGTTTTCTCATTTTAGTGTGTTTCTAGGCACCTACAAGGGGATGGGTGCCATCAGGATCCTTATGATAGGAAAAATTAGATGTGTCTTTATTAAGGTCATTTATAGTGAAGGGATATCTAGTGGTCATAGAGGCATCCACATTATCAACTTTGTGATGCATGGAAAGATCTTCCACATGGCTAGGAGGGGTAGGGAAGGTAACATGTAGGGACACTTGCAAATTAGAAGCACTATAATTTTTGTTGGGTGGGAAGAAATAATTAAATGAACGAGATATGATTCTTGAATCATTGGGGGCTACTTATCCATAAAATGATTTGCATATATAAAACTTTATAGGACCTCAAATCTATTATTGAATTTTCCTTTTGGTAAATTTCATTTCTATCCATTTTCTTTCTTTCCTCTTGTAGGATTTCATAGGCACGACTCTATGTAGGTCCTGTTGGTGCCTGCATGAAATTTAGATTTCAAGCATTTAAATTCACATGCACTTTTAAAAAAAATCCAAGAAATTCTAAGTGTATCGGCCTTCATATTTTCATGCATGTATCTTTGTATATGCATTGCTATTCATATGTACATTTGTAAGTTCAAGTGTGGATGTACATTGGTGAACCTAAAATAAATGTTCAATCGGCCTTCAAAAGGTGAAAAAATTAGTTGTATGCATCATTGTATGCATATCGGGCTTGTATGTGTCTTTCAAATGCAATTATGAGCATGCAGAAGTGGTTGTATGTCGTAGATTCCCAGAATATTCTATTGTTGTATTTAAAGGATTGCATGACTATTGCGTTGTATATTCGATATACAATGGGTAGATACAATGGCGATATGCAAAGGAAATATACAATGCCAAGATACAAAGGCAAAATGTACATTGCAAAGATACAAGGGTGATATACAAGAGGAAATGTGCATGGGCACATACAAAGACAAGATGCAAAGGAGGAGATACAAATGGTGGGGCCTACCAATCGCATATACAATGTGATATGCATCCCTAATATACAAGGCTCGGACCCGAAAAGGTATGCAATTTAGTTGATAATTTGCTTGTACATTCACATTTCTATGTTTAGACATACAAAGGGCAGATACAAGGGAATATACAATGTTAACATACAAGGGTCAGATGCATGTTTGCAATGTACAAGTGATTGTATACAGTTCTAGTTGTATATTTGCATTGTATATACGATATACAAGGCCGATATACAAAAGTGAAGATACAATGCCAGATTCCAAATTTATTCCAATCTACCTCATAAATGTAATGGAGTCCACAGTTGTATGTATATTTGCATTGTATGTGCGATATACATTAAGATATACAAAGAGGAAGATACAAGGCGGGACCCAATTGCGGTTTCAAATTATTTTATAAGGATTTGGGGTCCGCCTTGTATGTTGGTGATTGTATGTATATACAATCACATATGCAACTGCAGGTGCAAAAGAAAAAATACATTGGCTCGCAGATGAAGATGCAAATGCATAGCGATAGAGAACCAGTCAGGGGATGACACTTGTCCAGACGCTATTGTATGTATATGCATTTGCATATACAAGGATTCGAAATGTGCAAGGGAACGTACAAAGACAATGTGCAAAGGAGGAGATACAAACGGTGGGGCCCACCAATCCAATATACAATGCGATATACATTCCTAATATACAAGGTATGGACCCGAAAAGGTATGTAATTTAGTTGATAAAGGCCAACATGTTTATATGCATCTTTTGCTTATACATTCGCATTTGTATGTATAGACATACAAATGACAAATACAAGGGAATATACAACATTAACATACAACGGTCAGATGCATGTTTGCAATGTACAAGTGATGGTATACAGTTCTAGCTGTATATTTGCATTGTATATGCGATATACAAGGCTGATATACAAAATTGAAGATACAACGCTGGATTCCAAATTTATTCTATTCTACCTCATAAATGAAATGGAGTCTACAGTTGTATGTATATTTGCATTGTATGTGTGATATACACTAAGATATATAAAGAGGAAGATACAAGGTGGGACCCGATTGCAGTTTCAAATTGTTTTATAACGATTTGGGGTCTGCCTTGTATGTTGGTGATTGTATGTATATACAATCACATATGCTACCACAGGTGCAAAACAAAAAATACATTGGCTCACCGATGAAGATGCAAATACATAGCGATAGAGAACCAGTCAGGGGATGACACATGTCCAGGCACTATTGTATGTATATGCATTTGCATATACAAGGATTTGAATGTACAATAAGCAGTTGTATGTATATGCTTTTGCATATACAAAGATTTAAAGGCAAAAGAGGGAGAAAAGGCAAAATGTATGTTCGCTAGGAAAAGTTAGCGATGGAAAAAGGGTGCCTACATGGTACGATCTCATTGGCTGACTTCTTTTCAAAGCGATTTGGAGCCGCAGATATCCAAAAGTAGTGCTAGCATCTGATTATCAATATAACTTCCCAAACTAAGAGTCCATGATGACATCAATCTAGACTCATCACAATGACCTCACATGACTCACATCACGAGGCTCAACAAAATGGGTACTTATAAGGAGGACAAGGACCAATATGCTACTAAGTGATCTGGCATGCTGCAACACCATAAATCCAATATATGAATAACCATATAAATATAGAACCACTGTGTCAATATTCAATTAGCCATAAAATCAAATAATCTCACATCCAAAGGAAACCAATATCATTAATACCTTAGTGCCAAGTAACCAAAAAAGAAATATGGTCTTAGGGCCCTCTTAAGGACCCCTCCTCACATTTCATAATACCTTTCTCATGTTCGTTTAAGGTGTTATCCTCCAAGAGGAAGGTATGCAAGAAACATACGTACATAGTTCTAAGGGGAAGATGGATGAATGGTTTATGACTGTCCCATACCTATCCCATTCGCAACCCCCATCCTCACAATAGAATCCCTCAGGCCACCTACTCCACCATTTTTACAACATTTAATTAAAAATTTTAACACATGAATAAAAAATCCAACAATCTCATAAAGTCACAGATTACAATCGCCATATAACCTTACAACAAGACCACCTAAGGGGAGTAGGGGAATTGGGTGGGCTTTCATCATTAAAATACATAAATCATATAGTGCTCTTGACCATGGATAGAACAATGATAAATCTCCATGTCACACTAAGGATTTCCCACACGACCTGAAACAACCTTATCATATTTTTATATCGAAAATGCACACGAATAGTCACATGCACCCACACAACCCAGGGCATGCCATCATTAAGACATGCCAAAAAAACAATTAGCCACTGAATATGATATCCACTTCCCAAAAGAGAATTCAAAAGTGTCATGGTTTTCACGCACCAGACTACTATCATCTCATTACACACATACTGTCACTGGTATCAATCTCTTCATCTCACCCTCTAGGTAGATTTTATCTACCACCTTACCATCTCCTTTTCTTTGCATGCTTCTCTCTATGTTTATCAATAAATAGATGATGATTAGATTGCAAGAGGGGGAATACCATTAACCTTATATCTTAATTCTTACCATGCTTTAGGTTAGCAGACCTCTAGGCCTAGTGTTTGAGCCTTTGCCCTAATAGCACATGTAAGGACCTGACTCCTTAAAAACAAAATAATACTATCTCTAAATTTGAAAATACTGAGGAATAGAAAATTTTTGATCTAACAGATGTAGGTGTTTAGTGGAAAATTAGATTTGTTAATATTTTAATGTTTTGATGTTTCAATCCTCCTCTCCAGTTTACATTTAAGCATCCACGGTCGAGTGGCAATTCACTATCATACCCTAGATCGCTGTGAGATGTAGGGAAACTTGGATTAGGGAATTTAATTATCAATTTCTCTTCTCTTATGCTCAATTGACCATTAAGACCCTATTTTTGGGGTTTTGAGATGAACCAGTCGGAGACACTGGAGCAGGTGCCCTAGTCCAAGGTACGAGTTTCTTTGTAGGATGTGGACCTCCTTTTAACACTGATCAGTCCTATAACTTTTATTTCTAGAAACTCAAGTACAAAGGACACTAGAGTGAGTGCCCAAGTCTTGGAAATGCTCCGGTGTCCTTCTTTTTAGATCCTAAATCCTTGATGCATGCCAATCCTTCCTGCAACTTCACTTCTCTCGAATAAGACACCTGTAACCTGTAATCACAAGACGTGGTTTGGAGGTTGTGGTGTTTAGAGGCTTGCCTTAATCAAGCCCCGAAGGACACTTAAGTCTCTGAACACCATTATCAGATAGAGAGTGAGTGCCCTTGTGAGGCAGAGGCAAAAACAAAAGGAAATGATGATAAAAACACAATATAATGTCACCTTGTAGTTAAGATATGATGGGAGGAAGATGCTCCTCATTCCATGATGAATGGATGCTCACGTCTGCAAACACAAACACATAGACAACACAATTCTACTCTTCCAACACAATGAAATCCTTGAATTACTTTGAGAACACAATAGCTTGCTAGTAATCATCTAGTTTCCAAATGAATGCCTAAACATGCTTTTCTATGCAATTACAAGCACTCCTACCAAGATTTTCGTAATTCAAACTTATTGTGTCAGCAAAGGACCCAAATAACAGTCAAAAATCAACACTCAAAAATTTGGGCTGCCACAAAATAGGGCAGGACTAGGGCACAGGCGCCCAAATTCTCTGCCTTATTTTGGGTAGGGTATAGCTCAAGGGGTCCTCCTAGGTCCCCTTTGTCATGTTCCCTAGGGCTCATTCCATCGGGATGCCAAATTATGAACTAAGATGTCCTAAATACATGTAAAAGACCCAAGAGCTAAACCTTATGAGGGAAAAGCCCCCAAGGGGACATTTACTGATGTTACATTTAGCCCCCACCTTAATGTATGTAAAAACGTGAGGCCAATACATGCATTTAAGTAACGTGACAAACACAACAACACACCAAGCATGGAGAATGCATGCCAATCACATAGAAGATAGTAACATGCACACAAAACATGGAGAAGATAGTTATAGTCACGTAGAACACGAAGAATATAGTAAATGCATAGAAGACACATTAATGCATGGAAGATAGACATGATTCTTTTCTTTTCTTTTTCTAATATATATGAAATGCAAATGCAAGTACTGAAAAGTAAAAAAACCTCCCATAATATAGGATGCACTCAACATGCAGGTCTACACACGTAAGACACATGAAACCTCCCAAAAATGTAGACTGCATATGGGGCAACAGACACACCAAACAAAGCAAACACGCTAAACACACACACTTTGAAGACACAGAAAACACGGAAAACAATGGATGGAGTGTTCCTATTTCTAGGCTCAACACCATCTCAAGCACATTACAGGCACACATCGATGATTGGGCTTCAACAAAACAATCACCAAAGACATGCTTAAGTGTTGAGTTAGTCACAGAACTGCTCCCTGTCTTCGCAGAGGACTTTTTGAAAATGCAACCCCACCTGCATCATGGAGATGCCTTACAGTGAAAAGGAGGTATGAGGTCAAAAGTATTCAACCCCACCCGCATCATGGAGATGCCTTATGGTGAAAAGGACGTATACACAATAGATTTCATGATAGATTGATTGATTGATTGCAAACAAACTTAGAGTGCAAGATGTACTCATCGCACACACTGTACCTGAGGACAAGCACATAGCTAACATCTACAAAAGACAACTTACCTTATATATGCCCACACCTTAAGGTGGTTGATATTAGTTACCGCTATCAAGCAAGTTAAGGTAGGAAGAAAACACACAAGGAAACTCTGACTTTCACAAAACCCATGCCCCTCGGAGCTGACATGTACTCCATGATCACCAAATGTTCCCACAAACACATCCCTGCAAGAAACATGTTAGTGTCTACAGCATCATAATAAACAACAACATCAAAGCATATGAAATCTAAGGTATGCAAGATTCAAGGTAGACAAAGTACACTGAGCAGTAATATTGTTTATGATTTGTAAATGAGATAGAACACCATCAAAATCATCACTACATAGAAAGCACGAGTGCTTCCACTAGCCAAGCATCAGATAAGATATACAACCCCATCGTCATATTAGGAACTAAGTCCATTTTTTGATTGATCTTGAAAGAGACACTAGGTCCGCATCAGTATAAATATTTGTCGTCATCCACCTGCTAGATAGAAACACTAGAGGAAGGGAAACAATAAACAAGAGAGGAGAAACAAGTGTCTTATGGACAGTCACGTAGGAGGGTGCCTCCATTGTCACCAATTGCAATGCTATGTCCGTAAGACACAACACACAACAATGAAATCAGAGAGAGAGACAACTTATAAGAATGATGATACACATACAAGAAGGTTACAACAGAGGCAATCTCCTAGTATCCCAAACTTTATGGGAGAGTCTGAGGTCATCCCAGGAGGCCTAAACAACACATGACACATCACGGGGGAAGCACATCATGAGAGAAATAAAGGGTTAGAGATACTTACCCGGTAGCACCATCATTAAGAACCTGAATATCTAGGATATCTGTCATATTGTTTTGATCTTATTGAATTGACATTAAGTGTAGGATGATAGGAGGCTTTCTTTTCCTTAAAAGGATTATATCCAATGCTGCTTGAGTAATGTGTTGAAGCAGATTCTATAGGTACTTGAATCCCTTGTTGATTTACACCACATCCCTTACCTACATATTCACAATTATTATTAAGGATTTTAAATCCTTGACCATAAAGAGATGTCATTTCCTTAGAAGATGGGGAAGTCTCATAGGTCTCATAATTTGTGGTATAAGTGAGAGTATTGTTTTCCTTTCCTACCGAGGGGATTTTAGGTTTCTTAGGTGGGGCATATACAACCCATCCTATCTAGCGTAGTTCCAAAAACCTATTAGTCTTATTGCATGCATGTAGAATATATATAGCCTATAGAGTTAATTTAAGGCACAAACACATACTAAAATGGCTATGCTCTCTTCCTAGAGGGATACAAGCTCTCTAATGTGCTCAAGAAATAATACTCAAGAAAATTTGGTGTCAAAAATTCATAAGCTCATGAAATTTCAATAGGAATCAACAACTCCCATTCACTTTGGCAACAACCATTCGATCAATGGTTTTGTAAGCCACGGGGGATTGTAAATGAGCTAACAACTTAATTCCCCATAACCCAAAATTGGTTGTAGCCAATCATATTTTTCCACATAATTTATCTAAACTCCTCTTCTCTAAGTAATTTCACCAGTTACAAGATCAAGCCCACCAAACATCCCACCTAAGACCATGTGATGCTTCTTGATATGTTTCTATAGAGATGGACCTCATTGAAAGTTTCATATTAGTCATTCAACCAATAGGAATCAATATTTATTGCCACATCCTTCTCATAGATTTCTTAGCACTTTAAACGCTAGTTGCAAGCTATGACATATTACTAACAAGAGCTCATTTCAATCTTCTTGTACCATAAATTAACCACAATCAATTGACAATAGCCATATCTATCCTTTCACAAGTTGACTAACCAATTCCATGTGCCCATTATAAACCTTGCCTCAACTAAGTATATGACTTGTCACATACGCCACCTAGTACTTTCCTCAACAGGATTTGATGGATCCTGTTTATTTTCAAAGATGATCCAATAGTTCTTGCAGCTCAAAGATAACATTTCTCACTAACACACATATAACTCCTAGAGACCACATGATTATGCCATGATATTTGATCTAAAGGCTAAAAGGTGCATCAAAATAATTTCAAAGCAAACATGTAGGTCAATGACATATACCATTGTAGTCCAACAAAAGGTGCATAGAGAAACAATTGAGCTAATTGCCCACAGGCATAAATTCATTTTACATTTAGTAACTTATCATTACTAAGCTTTGAATGGACAACTTAAGTTGTGGGCCACTACCAATAGCATGTAAACATTCCAAGATAACAAAATATTTAAAATTAATGTAGGGACATAGGATTAAAACAAGTGACTTGGGTGTAGACACGTAGTTTAGAAAAAATAGGCCGTCATCATATATGAACCATGAATTCAACAAGGCAATAATTTAGAGACATTTTTCAAAGACAAAATGACTTGTTAATTCTTGTTGAATCATTCTTCGTAAAATTGTTTCAAACCAAGCAATACACAAAGTTAAACCATAGGATTGAGAGTGAGTATCACCAAGTATAAGCTTATAGGCACAATGCAAAGCCCTGATTAATATTACTTAGATCTATTATAAGCATGAAGGGCCAAATAATAACATAAAGAGCCATTAAAGTAATTTCTTAAATCATGTGTCAACACTTACCATCCTCAATTCATGTTCCAAAGCCATTAAATCAATCCAAGTAGAGGCTTGAGTGAGGAGAATATGGTCCTCATAATTCAACAAATTCCCCAAAGCTGTTTGTAAACAAACACCACCAATTATTAGAAAGATTCAAATGTTCCAAGAGCAAGGAAAGAAAATTACAATATTTAGGTTTTGGTAGATCATTTTACAAGTAAAAGTTTACTTGCACATGTAGGGGTCATATCTATACTCACAGATTTGATATAGTTCATTTCCACACATGTGGATTCAGCCTAACAAAATGTTATGGACAACCTAGTTCAAATTTCATTGTTTTACTCTTGAAATTCTTGAAATCCCACTCAAACATGTGCTCAACAGAAGGTAGTGAAAAACCTCAGTGGAAACTGAGGAATATTGGGCATGTAGTGGAGAATTAGATGGCCTTCAACTGGAACACTGGAGCATTTCTTAGTCAACTTAGATCGGTATCATCATTTCGTACTTGGATTTTTAAGGGTGGGTCGTATTGGAGATGGCGCCAGCAAAACCCAACTCAGATGGAGCTTGTCTCTGAGACAGAACAAATTTTGGGTTGCAAGTGGAATTAATCTGTAGATAAGATCAGTTTATCTGTTATCCCAGCAGGGCTGGAGCGGAGTGGAGCCTTTCTAAAATGAGTTGTGTTCTTGCTTTCCTAACATTTTATGCTGCTACTTACAGGAGGAAGCAGTCTCAGCTTTAGTTTTCCTTCCTTAAACAACTCTCCTGTGGACGATATTATGCTCTTGTATGATTCCTACTCTCAGCGCAGCGGTGACTTGGATCTCATCAAATTCACTACAGATCGAGGCGGCAAAACCTACAGCGTCGGCTGGGCTGTTTATGACAAATCCATTCTAGTTCATACTTTGTAGAAGATTCTAAAAAAAGGGCGAAACAGTAAAAAACGGCGAAATTTTCCGGGCAGGATGACGAAAACGGCAAAATTTTCCAGCAGTAGCAGGCATGCAGGATGACGATTTTCCGGGAGCAAAAGCTCCTACTAATAAGCCTATTGGCTAATTAATTCAACAACAATGACCATACTATAGATAGAACTGATAATATGTCTATAAAAATCCATCTCAGTATAAAAGTTTAAGTCTTAGACAAAAATCATCGTAAGAAGGCAATTTGTTGATTCAATGTGGTCTTTTTAAATTTCATTTCCCTTCATTTTTATTCTGATCGAACTTCATCACACTGCATATATCCCATTAATCACGCTTGAAGAAAACAATATACTGTTCTTGAATGTTAAAGCTGTAAAAAAGCGCTAGACATAAACTCTGTTCCAATCATAAAATAATGGCAGATTGTCTTCTATAGAATAAAAAATAAAGCAATAGTGTACTGCTTATTACAATGTTGGATCAATTATTAGATATATGTGGCTATGTTTCAGAATCAAAATGCCACATACCAGGAATATATAAGTCGGCAGATGAGTTCCGTCAAGCTCAGGCTGCCATTGTCCTACTGAAAGACCGATAAGAAGGCTGTAATGGGCTGTATAATCACCATGGGCTGTAAAATATGTTCGGATTATTAACTAATGGCAGATTGTCATCTATAGGTTCAAACTTGTGGTACATAGCTCCGTGTTGCAGGCCTTGCATGGTGAATCCCTGTTCATCCATAAGTAGTTGTCGGCCGACGGAATCAAACAAAATTGCATTTGAACCGAACCTGGTCTCCGCATTTATAGGACCCATGGGAAGATGACGTTGAATCCTATTGATAAATACGGTAACTCCTGATTCTGCCCACAAGAGAAAACTAAATAAGTCTATACCAATCCTGCAAACTTACATGGTTTTGGATACTAAAAAAGCAAACAGACAATGGGAATACAAAATATATTTGCATACCAGTGGTGTCACTCAGAGATGGTGGAATTGGTTCAGTCTGCTGCTAATGATGATAAGAAGGCACTTCTCCAATGGCAGAGGATTCAGCAGATCTTTGCCCAGTGGCAGAAGCCTCAAGATTGCATTGTCTTTCCTTTTTTCGGTACTTCCTGTTGTATAACCAGTTCCTCCGCTTCTCCATATTATTGAAGTAGCAATGTGATCCTCTGTATCTCTTCTCTCCCGGGCATCACTTTCCCAGAATGGATGAATATTCTTTCCATAATATCTTTCTGCTCCCATGTGGGACGCCACCTATGTTTTTGGGGTGGGTAACTCTCCCTCTCCTCCTGCACCGCTGTTCCTGTCTCAAGATTCGTTAATACCATTCAGAATACACATTATGTAATGCTAGATAATACAATGATTCAAATCTAAGCTGTTTGATTGTTTCATCATGTTTAACTAGAACTATACATTCAATAACTATTACACCAGACAAATGCACCTGAACATGGTTGATGTTGAGAAGTTGAGGGCTTCAATATGAACCGATCTGTCCACTTCCTTTTGGAACTGGAAGTCATCTTGACCACAACTGAACACCAACTGATGAATATGAACTTCTGCTGCTCTGCAGCCACATTTATTTCGACATGAAAACAAAACAGGATTTGTAAATGCTAAGGTAGCTACCGCGGAAAATACGAATAGGAGGTTGGGCTACTTTCCTAATATTTCGCATTCTGACATCCATTTTTTCCTTGGTGGGGAGGAGGAATTATCAAAATTCTAAAGACAGAGATAATTAAATTCAATTTTAATTATCACTGATCAAGATTCTAATTATAAATACATGTCTAAACAGCATGTTACTCTAGATTATGTCAAGTCCACTAATAGTTAGGAGCAGATTATGCATTATACACTATAAAATTTCTAGGACTTTCTAAAATACAATATAGTCCTATAAAAACCACTTCACTCTCATAATTGTTTCATTATTTTGCTTTAGTATTTCTTGATTGCAGATCTATAACAGCTGTGTGGAAGGGATCTTGGAAGGTCGCTGCAAGCTTTTTCCATCTCTTCTCTTCATGGGTATTGCAACTTATCTCTCTCTCTTATAATCTATTTTCTTTGCAAACACAATATCAGTTTATTTTATTTTATTTTTAGATCTCATTGTTTTGTAAGTTGCATGTTGCACAAGAAAGGTTCATAGGTTATCTTTGTTTTCATCTCAATGGATGGAGGCACTTTAGGGTGAGGAGAAAGAGCTATTTTATCCTATTCTGCAATTAGATAGACTAGGGTTTGGTCACACGATTAAAAGGAATGCTATACATTTTATACTCCAGATACCTGATAGGGTTGCAAATTCTGGAAGATATTATAAATATTCCTATATATGTTTGGTATATATACATTAGTTGAATATGTATCTCAAATAACTTAGGGTGTATATATATTCCTGCAAATATGTATATATACAAATGCATATAAATGTGTTTGTGATTACAAGTTTAACAAAAGATTAAGAAAATCTTTCCCAACAAATCTAATTTCCATTTTGGAATGATTAATCTCTATAGTAGAGATCATACAACAAATTAAATAATGGTATAGAAAGAACAAGGTACAGTCATTTCTTTATCTACTCATATTCTAAACAATCATACTATTGAAGAACACGTGTATAGAAGAAGTGAACATACCACTTTGAACAAACACGACTAAAAACCTTCACCTTTAAATCACCTCCCATAGAACACAGTAGCAAACCCCTACTATCAAATGGCTTGTTGCATTTTGATTTATAGGAGGTGAGGATAATGTCCGCATAGAAGAAAAATAAATGATTATGAGGATGAAAAAGCGATTTAAATTAAATATGTTTATGTTGCAACAAATAATTTAAATAGTTTTATGTCTGTGATGAAGATATCTTAAATTCATCTATCTAAAAGAAGCCTAAAGATATCCATGGTAGTTTTAATTTTGGGCATAAGTGTGAAAAATAATTTAAATAATTTTATGTGGGCATAGTGAAGATATTTTAAATACATCTATCTAAAAGAAGCAAATATCTATGCCAGTTTTAATTTTGGGGATAAGTGTGAAAAATAATTTAAATTATTTTATGTTGGCATAGTGAAGATACCTTAAATACATCTATCAAAAAGACCTGATATCTATGCTAATTTGAAGATATCTTAAATACATCTATCTAAAAGACCATATATCTATGCTAATTTGAAGATATATCTTAAATACATTTATCTAGAAAATACAGATATCTATTAATTTGTTTTTGTTTACATGTTCATGCAGCCATTCTACAATGGTAGCAAGACGTGTGTTAACAAAAACTCTTAAATTTGACCCTAAAATCTATCTAAAAATACTAAGAGATATCAATTTTGAATTATTTTATTTATTTAGAGCAATTTTATTTTACTTTATTTTTAAAAAATATTTGTTGGCTATGCTTTGGTTCTACCTATTATTTCATTTCTACTTAAATCTAAAATTTTAGAAATATTTGAATAAATTATATTATATTTTTCTAATTTTGAAATGACTAATTTTTGCATTAATCATATAATTATTTTAGATGTATTAAGTACTACCATAGATATCTTAAATACATCTATCTTACATATGACATTCAATACACATAAACTAAACTAAATAATGTAGATACAACAAAATATGTGTCCATAAAATGATTCTATTGTAAAATAAAGTAACTCATCATCCATGAGGATAAAGGATTAATTTAAATAAATATTTAATTTATTTAAATTGGATTATTGGAGGAAAGTGTGAATTAATTAAATAAATATAATTTATTTAATTAGTTGAAGGAGATTAGTTAAAGTGATGGTGCATGAGGTGAGCAACCATATAGTTTTATATAGTACTAGATAAAGACCAAGGTGACCATGTGTAGTTTAGACCAACAATTCAATAAAAGGGGAATATATATATATATATATATATATATATATATATATATATATGTGTGTGTGTGTGTGTGTGTGTGTGTGTGTGTGTGTGACCCTTCTATAAATGCATCTGCCTATGAAACATTGTGACTCTTTCCAATAAGAGATATAAAATAAGAAGGCAAACAATTTTCATTGGAGGAAAGAAAAAATATATATATTGAAATCCATCAAGAGGTACTTTATATCAATCATGTAACATATTTCTTAGTAATCCATTTTGAAGTGAATGATATGTTTTCAAGTAGGAAGGATGGCCCTTCCAAGTTCATGAGAGCTGAGAGGAAGGGATGGCCCCCCTTCATGCTCTTATCAAGTTGGCCAAGAGATGAGAATGAGAAGGATGGCCCTTCCATGCTCTTGAGCTTGATCTTCATCAAGGAGGATGACCATCCATGGTGGACTAGGAGTTGCAAGGTGGATGGCCTCCTTACATGCTCTCTGCAATATTGAGGATGAGGATGAACTGCGTTAATATTGTTACTATGGAATTGGCTTTGAGGAAATGTGTTAATATTAATTGAACCAAATATTGTTTATACTATGATGTCTTAATATCATTCTTAATTATGTTATGAAGTATTGATCTCATTATTAAATATACTATGATAGATTAATTTAATACAAATGATGCTATTAACTCAATATTATCTTAATTATTGATCTTTAATATTGCTAATGTCCTTTTCTATTATTGTATGCAAAATCAAGAATGTCCCAAATAGCTCAAAAATAGTTAATGCAATTAAGTTAAAGAGCTCAATGAGCTTTAGAAAGAGAAAGGGAAGTATGAAGAAAAAGATGTTGCAAATTTAGATTCTTGATTGCATCCTTCATCAACTACATTTCCTTCAATTATAAATACACCTGCTTACTTATTTTATCTTTCATGTCTCACATACTCTCACTTCAATGACCATTTTTCTCTTCTAATGATCTCATTTGTCATAGATTGTCTCCATACTATCTTATCATCTTCATTGATTACTCTACACTTCTACAACTTATTCAATAATCAAAGTCTTACTTAAGATTCAAATTTATCTTTTCAAAAACATCACTAGATTCATCTTTCCAATCTTTCTTCAAGCCCTCTTCATCATTAAGATTTTCTATCAATATTGCATCATCTTGGAGCATTTTGCAATCTTGACTGTTGGATTCTTAATGCTTGTTAGAAATAGAACAAAAATTAATGTAGAATAATTCTCAGAATTGTAGCAATATGAAGACATGATTTAACATGGTTCACCCAATGTGGGCTACATCCGCCAAGAAACACTTTCTTAGATTAGTTTTCTCACAATTACTTGATGCACAAATAATGTTTGGAGCTGCACTCAACAAACACTCCCAAATTCACACTTGAATTTACACACTCTATTCACCTTCTCAATTCTTCCTATATTTTACCTACTATATGTTTGTCTATTTATAATTACATCAATATGTAATCAACATAGTGGTTTTACAAAACAATGGTTACCAAACCATGGGCCAAGTTAACCCATAATAGTTCCCATCAATCATGGGTGATGACTACACCTAGATACAAGTATAAGTAAAACACATATCTATACTCATAGAAAAAGGGGGATCTATACTCTCGAATCCTGGCAAGGATATGTTAAAAGTGTACAATATTTGAAATACATTGTAATATGGAAATAGACTCCATAACATATAAATCTCCCACTTGGAGACTGATTTCCTCTGAGAAAGCTTCTCAACCCTTCACTGTCATTTGTGAAGGCCAACCAAAGCTAAACATAGCTTCAGTTCTCCCTTGTGACCACCTTGGTCATCATGCGTGAAGAATTTTAACTGGTATGAATCTTCTCTAGCTTCAACTTTTGTTCGTCCAAAGTTGTCTTGATGAAATGATACCTCAACTATATATTCTTTGTCCTAGAGTAGAATATGGAGTTCTTTGCTAGGTGTATAGCACTCTCACTATCACTATACAACTTCCCTTCCTCCTACTTATGCAACAAGTCCTCAAGAAATTGTTGTAACCAAATCATCTCTTTGCTTGTCTATGTGGCAGCAACATACTCAGCCTCTGTGGTTGACAAAGCCAAAAGACTCTATAGTCGTGACATCTAGCTCACCACTGTGTCACCTACAGTAAATAAAAACCTGTCATACTACTCCTACTGTCCAAATCTTCAGCCATGTCTAAATCTACATAACCATGCAAAGTGATGTCCAATCCACTGTAGCACATAACTGTCTCCATGGTTGGTCTCAAATACCAAAGGATCCAATTCACTACCTGCCAGTGCTCTCTACCAGGATCACTCATGTACCTACTCACTTCTCCCACTGCGTGGACAATATCTAGCCTAGTGCACACCATCACATAATCAAGCTACCAACTGCTGATGAGTAAGGTACCTTAGACATCTAGATTTTCTCGTCCTCTGTCTTGGGACACTACTCCTTTGATAACTTGAAATGGCTTGTCAAAGGAGTCCCAACTGGTTTAGCATCCTATATACTAAACCTCTCTAAGACCTTCTTAATGTACTCTTCGTAAGATAAAGAAAGATTTCTTTTCTCTAAGACCTTCTTAATGTACTCTTCCTAAGATAAAGAAAGATTTCTTTTCTTCCTATCCTGAGATATTCTCATTCCAAGGATTTGTTTTGCTACCTCCAAATCCATCATAGCAAAGGAATTACTAAGTTTTCCCTTGAGTACCTTTATTTCTTGCATATTCTTTCCTGCAACCAACATGTCATCCACATTGATGCAATACAAGGAGGCAACACTAAGGTTTCACAAAGTTTCACAAACTCAACTCTTGACAGGTTTCTTAAACTCTTCACAATTGACTTTTCAATGAACTAGGTTTCTAAGGCCTCCAACTTCCTACAATGGTTCAGACCTTCACTTGGGCTAGATAAGGCATCTAGCAAGAATAAATCCACCTACCAAGCAAAACAACATTAGTCTCAAATTCCTAAGATTTCCTTTTAGCAAAAAGTCTGTTCAAACCTTCAAAAGCCTTGTAGCCCTACCATAGAGGTTTTTCTAACTTAATTTCCTTATAGGGTGTCAAAAAAAAATTTCAATCACAATTTTGGACACCCATTTTCCCTTTATACAACATATGCATGAGCTAAGTATGGTTGTTTAAGACCACTTGCTCCAGAATTGGAGTTTTCTGCCTACAATTAGGCCCATTTAGGCCACTTTTACAAACAAAGTTCTTTGCATACACTTTCTAAACATCTAAACTTAATGAATAGCCACAATTTGTGTTCCAAAACAACAAAATCTACAATCATTTGTTAGTGCTCTGTCTTTTGATACACCTTACTCCAAAACCATCACTTTTCATGCAAACTCCAAGGGTTTATTGAAAACCTATACTCTTTGACTTTCTCTCAGATAACCACTACCTCAAACACCTTGGGATACATCCACCCATGCTTAATAAACCCTCATACAACCCTTAGCAATAGTATTTCATTAGATGACTACCCTAAACCACCATTTTAAATACCAAACTCAAAGAAAACTCAACTTAGCTTCATGCCCATAGCCATCAAACAGATTCCCCTGCTCCACAAAACATTCAAACACCTAAACCCTAACATTTTGGTTCCATTCCATGAGTCACAGTTGTCACAGATAGTGGAATGGGATGAATTCCATTTAAACATTAAAAAAACCTTGAAATTCTATCTACTCTTGTAGTTTTAGGAAAGCCCTCTAGAATGCACAAACTATGATGAAAATTCACAAGACCTAACACAAAAGAAAGATAACTCCATACGCTAACAGATTCAGTTAGTTTCAGACCTTGACTATACCATATAGGAAAATGGTACGGTCTGCAATAGTGTGTAAACAAGAAAAGGACATAAAAAAGAGTAATTTTTTCAAATTTGCAATTCACAAAAATCTCTTTCCCCTATCCTTGGGGTATTGAGAGGCATTCATACATTGTCCAAAAAGTTTTCATTGACCTTCAACTTAAAAACCACCTATATTGGTCATTCTACAACTCCCATCAACCTCATGGGTTATGTGAGATTGGTTACAAAGTAACTCCTCTTTACAAGGGTGATCATTATTGACAAAACAAACATAAAACACTTGTTTTGGTCAGTATTGACCTTATTACATGACATTTGATGATACAACCATTATAATTTTGTCCTAGAGCAACCTAGGACCTTATTGATTCTTCATGACCAAAATGGGCCAAGGTGCTCCTACACCATACAGCCCCCCTGAAAAAGATTTCATGTCCCATGAAACATGCTTATTTACCCCATCTCTTTGACATCCACATGGTTCTTGGACTGATGCACCTCCATACTTGACTAATCCATGTTTCTTGGTAGCATTTCCTCCATCTTTAACATTGTCATTGCCTTGAGACTGTTGAACCACTAAGAATGTGCCTACTCTTTGTCCTCCATCAGACTTTGGCATATTTCTTGACTCTTGATTAGTATGTATACCATGTCCACTTTGCCTTGGGGCTTTCGTACTCTATATCCCTAATCCATTCATGCACTTGTCTACTCTCAAGGCATCATTATTCCTTAGACTTTGCTGCAATCTATTTATCGGGTTGTGACGTTTGCCATTGTCACCCAAATCACTATCTTATCAGGGCCATTTAGCACCATGTCTGCAAACCCATTTGTCCCCTTAGCCTTTCTCTCAACCAAAGGGCATAATATTGTTCCTATCATAACATTTTTGTGCCAATCAACTGTCAACTCATGCTTTATACTTGTTTCAACCTTCATATCTGTTGTTATAGCACTCTCATCTTTTTCCTCAACCTTCACAAGTTCTTTCCTTCGAAATATAACAACTGAACACTATGATCCTTAGGAAGAAAATTACCTTTTAATTTTGCTACCATGCGGTCCCAAGAGATGATCTTTGACTAACCTCTTTTTCTCCTCTCAGTTTGTTCATATCCTCACCATAGTAGAGCATGTCCTTTAAGCTTGGTCTTGGTTATCTTGACCTTTTGATCATCAGGTACGTCTTCACTTTCAAAATGATTGTCCATGGTTGCAACCCAATCAAATAGTTCCTCATCATTCAAATTTCTACCATATGTGGGCAAATCAACCATTACCTAGTGTTTATAATCCTTGACCACCTTTAGAAGCTTAGCAGACCTTTGATCTTCAAGATCCAACTCCTCTTCTTCCTCTTCTATTTCTATAAACTCTTCTTCTTCATCACTAACATCTTCTACCACCATCCCTTTTCTCTGGTTTGATTCAATGGTTTCAAGCCTAGCCAACACAATATTGTGTGACTCTTGTAACTTACTATTTTTGTCCTTTAACTCCTGCAACTCTCTAGCAGTACCACTATTCTTTGAAGGCATTTTCACAATCTTATCTCTTCACTTTCCACTTGTCAATTCCTTTTCTCATCACAAGGGATCTAATCCCTATGCTCTAATACCAATTTGATGCAATACAAGGAGGAAACACTAAGGTTTCATAAAGTTTCACAAAGTCAACTCTTGACAGGCTTCTCAAACTCTTCACAATTAACTTTTCAATGAACTAGGTTTCTAAGTCCTCCAACTTGTTACAATGGTTCATACCTTCACCTGGGATAGATAAGGCATCTATAAAGATTATATCCACCTACCAAACACAACCAAATCACTCTCAAATTCCAGAGATTTCCTTTTAGCAACAAGTCTGTTCAAACCTTCAAAAGCCTTGTAGCCCTACCATAGAGGTTTTTTTGACTTAATTTCCTTACAGGGTTTCAAACCCAAATTTTAATCATAGTTTTGAATGCCCATTTTACCTTTATACAACATATCCAAGAGTAGAGTATGGTTGTTTAAGACCAAGTGCTCCAAAATTGGGGTTTTTTGCCTGCAATTATTCCTATTTAGGCCACTTTTACAAAGGAAGTGCTTTCCAAACACTTCCTAAACATCTAAACTCAATGGAAAATCACAAGTTGTGTTCCAAAACAACAAAATCTACAATCATTTGTCAGTGCTCTGACTTTTGAGACACCTTACTCCAAAACCCCCACTTTTCATGCAAACTCCAAGGGTTTATTGAAAAACCTATACTCCTGACTTTCTCTTAGATAACAATTGCCTCAAACTCCTTGGGATACATCTACACATCATTAATAAACCCTCATACAACCTTAACAATAGTATTTCATTAGATGACTACCCTAAACCACCATTTTCAATACAAAACTCAAAGAAAACTCAACTTGGATTCATGCCCATAGCCATCAAATAGATTTCCCTACTCCACAAAACATTCAAACACCTAAACCCTAACATTTTGGTCCCATTCCATGAGTCACAGTAGTCACAGAGAATGGAATGGGATGAATTCCATTTAAACCTTTTAAAAAAAACCTCAAAATTCTATCTACTCTGGTAGTTATAGGAAAACCCCTCTAGAATGCACAAACTATGATGAAAATTCACAAGACCTAATGTAAAAGAAAGGTAACTCTGTACTCTAAAACATTCAATTAGTTTTAGACCTTGACTGTATCGTATAGGAAAATGATACGGTCATCTATTGAGGTATAATTTCTTGAGGTTGTTGAAAGGATAAGGTGAAAGGGAGGAGGGTATGTAGAAACACTTCCTACACTAATCTACTAAGGAAAGATTTATGCAAATTTATGACAAGAAAATAGAAGAGGATAACAGGGAATATCAGAGGAGTGTAGAAAAATATTTTTTTGTAGTAGTCAGATAGACCTGTAGTAGACAACAAGAGGACACAAAGAATGAGAGAGGAATGACAGAGTGTTTTTATTCTACAAATATTTATGTAAATGCATATATAAGTGTGTAAGAAGTTGACATTTTAAGTTAATATAATCTTTCCTTTTCAAAGTATTATCCTCATGTGTGTGTGTGTGGTTATAAGAAATTTCATATAAATTTGTTGTTCTAAAAGTCTAGGTTTTCATTTTGCAAGTTTCAAGTCTTTTATGCAAATAGCCACATACAGCCATTGTTGTAACTACCCACAACAATAGTCTGCTTTTGGAAGCAACTTAATTTGTGTCTCTGTAGTTGTTTTTATGCTTCTGAAGCTGATTATTGGGCCTACAACACGTGTGTAGACCTCTGTAAAGGTTGTGTGAGGTTGCTTACAGAAACACAACCCCTCCTTTCCCACATGTTTTCTCATTTTAGTGTGTTTCTAGGCACCTACAAGGGGATGGGTGCCATCAAGATCCTTATGATAGGAAAAATTTAGATGTGTCTTTATTAAGGTCATTTATAGTGAAGGGATATCAAGTGGTCATAGAGGCATCCACATTATCAACTTTGTGATGCATGGAAAGATCTTCCACATGGCTAGGAGGGGTAGGGAAGGTAACATGTAGGGACACTTGCAAATTAGAAGCACTATAATTTTTGTTGGGTGGGAAGAAATAATTAGATGAATGAGATATGATTCTTGAATCATTGGGGGTTACTTATCCATAAAGCACTTTGCGTATATGAAACTTTATAGGACCTCAAATCTATTATTGAATTTTCTTTTTGGTAAATTTCATTTCTATCCATTTTCTTTCTTTCCTCTTGTAGGATTTCATAGGCACCCATCTATGTAGGTCCTGTTGATGCCTGCATGAAATTCAGATTTCAAACATTTAAATTCACAGGCACTTTTCAAAAAAATCCAAGAAATTCTAAGTCTGTCGGCCTTCATATTTTCATGCATGTATCTTTGTATATGCATTGCTGTTTGTATGTACATTTGTAAGTTCAAGCGTGGATGTACATTAGCGAACATGAAATAAATGTTCAATCGGCCTTCAAAAGGTGAAAAAATTAGTTGTATGCATCATTGTATGCATATCGGGCTTGTATGTGTCTTTCAAATGCAATTATGAGCATGCATAAGTGGTTGTATGTCGTAGATTCCCAGAATATTCTATTGTTGTATGTAAAGGATTGCATGTATATTGTGTTGTATATTCGATATAGAATGGGTTGATACAATGGTGATATGCAAACGAAATATACAATGCCAAGATACAAAGGCAAAATGTACATTGTAAAGATACAAGGGTGATATACAAGAGGAAATGTGCAAGGGCACATACAAAGACAAGATGCAAAGGAGGAGATACAAACGGTGGGGCCTACCAATCGCATATACAATGCGATATGCATTCCTAATATACAAGGCTCAGACTCGAAAAGGTATGCAATTTAGTTGATAATTTGCTTGTACATTCGCATTTGTATGTTTAGACACACAAAGGGCAGATACAAGGGAATATACAATGTTAACATACAAGGGTCAGATGTATGTTTGCAATGTACAAGTGATTGTATACAATTTTGGTTGTATATTTGCATTGTATATGCGATATACAAGGCCGATATACAAAAGTGAAGATACAACGCTGGATTCCAAATTTATTCCAATCTACCTCATAAATGCAATGGAATCCGCAGTTGTATGTATATTTGCATTTTATGTGTGATATACATTGAGATATACAAAGAGGAAGACACAAGGCAAGACCTGATTGCAGTTTCAAATTGTTTTATAAGGATTTGGGGTCTGCCTTGTATGTTGGTGATTGTATGTATATACAATCACATATGCAACCGCAGGTGCAAAAGAAAAAATACATTGACTCACCGATGAAGATGCAAATGCATAGTGATAGAGAACCAGTCAGGGGATGACACTTGTCCAGACGCTATTGTATGTATATGCATCTGCATATACAAGGATTTGAAATGTGCAAGGGCACATACAAAGACAATATGCAAAGGAGGAGATACAAATGGTGGGGCCCACCAATCTCATATACAATGCAATATACATTCCTAATATACAAGGTATGGACCCAAAAAGGTAAGCAATTTAGTTGATAAAGGCCGACATGTTTATATTGATCTTTTTCTTGTACATTCACATTTGTATGTTTAGACATACAAAGGATAGATACAAGGGAATATACAACATT
Organism: Cunninghamia lanceolata; assembly: GCA_027924645.1. NCBI lineage: Eukaryota > Viridiplantae > Streptophyta > Pinopsida > Cupressales > Cupressaceae > Cunninghamia > Cunninghamia lanceolata. The sequence continues at coordinate 10,858,849 of BSBN01000297.1, forward strand.
AACATACAACGATCAGATGCATGTTTGCAATGTACAAGTGATTGTATACAGTTCTGGTTGTATATTTGCATTGTATATGTGATATACAAGGCTGATATACAAAAGTGAAGATACAATGCAAGATTCCAAATTTATTCCATTCTACCTCATAAATGCAATGGAGTTCATAGTTGTATGTATATTTGCATTGTATTTGTGATATACATTGAGATATATAAAGAGGAAGATACAAGGTAGGACCTGATTGCGGTTTCAAATTGTTTTATAAGGATTTGGGCTCCGCCTTATATGTTGGTGATTGTATGTATATACAATCACGTATGCAACTGCAGGTGCAAAAGAAAAAAAACATTGGCTCGCCGATGAAGATGCAAATGCATAGCGATAGAGAACCAGTCGGGGGATGACACGTGTCTAGGCACTATTGTATGTATATGCATTTGCATATACAAGGATTTGACTATACAATAAGAGGTTGTATGTATATGCTTTTGCATATACAAAGATTTAAAGGCAAAATAGGGAGAAAAGCTAAAATGTATGTTCGCTAGGAAAAGTCAACGATGGAAAAAGGGTGCCTACATGGTGCGATCTCACTGGCTGACTTCTTTTCAAAGTGATTTGGAGCCGCAGATATCCAAAAGTAGTGCTAGCATCTGATTATCAATATAACTTCCCAAACTAAGAGTCCATGATGACATCAATCTAGACTCATCACAATGACCTCACATGACTCACATCACGAGGCTTAACAAAATGGGTACTTACAAGGAGGACAAGGACCAATATGCTACTAAATAATCTGGCATGCTCCAACACCATAAATCCAATATATGAATAACCATATAAATATAGAACCACTGTGTCAATATTCAATTAGCCATAAAATCAAATAATCTCACATCCAAATGAAACCAATATCATTAATACCTTAGTGCCAAGTAACCAAAATAGCAATATGGTCTTAGGGCCCTCTTAAGGACCCCTCCTCACATTTCATAATACCTTTCTCGCATTTGTTTAAGGTGTTATCCTCCAAGAGGAAGGTATGCAAGAAACATACATGCATAGTTCTAAGGGGAAGATGGATAAATGGTTTATGACTATCCCATACCTATCCCATTCGCAACCCCCATCCTCACAATAGAATTCCCCAGGCCACCTACTCCACCATTTTTACAACATTTAATTAAAAATTTTAACACATGAATAAAAAATCCAACAATCTCATAAAGTCACACATTACAATCGCCATATAACCTTACAACAAGACCACCTAAGGGGAGTAGGGGAATTGGGTGGACTTTCATCACTAAAATACATAAATCATATAGTGGTCTCGACCATGGAGAGAACAATGATAAATCTCCATGTCACACTAAGGATTTCCCAAATGACCTGAAACAACCTTATCAGATTTCTGTATCGAAAATGCACATGAATAGTCACATGCACCCACACAACCCAAGGCATGCCATCATTAAGATATGCCAAAAAAACAATTAGCCATTGAATATGATATCCACTTCCCAAAAGAGAATTCACAAGTGTCATGGTTGTCACACACTAGACTATATCATCTCATTACACACATACTGTCACTAGTATCAATCTCTTCATCTCACCCTCTAGGTAGATTTTATCTACCACCTTACCATCTCCTTTTCTTTGCATGCTTCTCTCTAGGTTTATCAATAAATAGATGATGATTAGATTGCAAGAGGGAAAATACCATTAACCTTATATATTAATTCTTACCATGCTTTAGGTTAGCAGACCTCTAGGCCTAGTGTTTGAGCCTTTTCCATGATAGCACATGTAAGGACCTAACTCCTTAAAAACAAAATAATACTATCTTTGAATTTGAAAATACCGAGGAATAGAAAATTTTTGATCTAATAGATGTAGGTGTTTAGTGGAAAATTAGATTTGTTAATATTTTAGTGTTTTGATGTTTCAATCCTCCTCTCTAGTTTACATTCAATCATCTACGGTCGAGTGGCAATTCACTATCATACCCTAGATCGCTGTGAGATGTAGGGAAACTTGGATTAGGGAATTTAATTATCAATTTCTCTTCTCTTATGCTCAATTGACCATTAAAACCCTATTTTTGGGGTTTTGAGAGGAAACAGTCCGAGACACTAGAGCAAGTGCCCTAGTCAAAGGTATGAGTTTCTTTGCAGGATCTGGACCTCCTTCCAACATTGATCAGTCCTGTAACTTTTATTTCTAGAAACTCAGCTATGGAGTACACTAGAGTGAGCACCCAAGTCTTGGAATTGCTTCAGTGTCCTTCTTTTCAGATCCCAAATCCTTGATGCCTGCCAATCCTTCCTGCAAGTTCACTTCTCCTGAATACGACACCTGTAACATGTAATCACAAGACGTGGTTTGGGGGTTGTGGTGTTTAGAGGGTTGCCTTGGTCAAGCCCCGGAGGACACTTAAGTCTTTGAACACCATTGTCAGATAGAGAGTGCGTGCCCTTGTGAGGCAGAGGCAAAAACAAAAGGAAATGATGATGAAAACACAATATAATGTCACCTTGTAGTGAAGATATCATGGGAGGAAGATGCTCCTCATTCCATGATGAATGGATGCTCATGTCTGCAAACACAAACACATAGACAATGCAATTCTACTCTTCCAACACAAGGAAATCCTTGAATTACCTTGAGAACACAATAGCTTGCTAGTAATCATCTAGATTCCAAATTAATGCCTAAACATGCTTTTCTATGCAACTACAAGCACTCCTGCCAAGATTTTCGTAATTCAAACTTACTGTGTCAGCAAAGGACCCAAATAATAGTCAGAAATCAACTCTCAAAAATTTGGGCTGCCCAAAAATAGGGCAGGACTAGGGCACAGGTGCCCAAGTTCTCCCCCCTATTTTGGGTAGGGGGTAGCTCAAGGTGTCCTCCTAGGTCCCATTTGTCATGTTACCTAGGGCTCATTCCATCGGGATGCCAAATTATGAACTAAGATGTCCTAAATACATGCAAAAGACCCAAGACCTAAACCTGATGAGGGAAAAGCCCCCAAGGCGACATTTACTGATGTTACATTTAGCCCCCACTTTAATGTATGTATAAACGTGAGGCCAATACATGCATTAAAGTAAGGTCACAAACACAACAAACACACCAAGAATGGAGAATGTAGGCCAATCACATAGAAGATAGTAACAGGCACACAAAACATGGAGAAGATAGTTATAGTCATGCAAAACATGAAGAATACAGTAAATGCATAGAAGACACATTAATGCATGGAAGACAGGCATGATTCTTTTCTTTTCTTTTTCTCATATATATGAAATGCAAATGCAAGTACTAAAAAGTAAACAAACCTCCCATAATACAGGATGCACTCATCATGCAGGTCTTTGTATATATGGGGCAACACAAATGCAAGACACCTGGAACCTCCCAAAAATGTAGACTGCATATGGGGCAACAGACACGCCAAACAAAGCAAACACGCTAAACAGACACACTTTGAAGACACAAAGAAAACAAACAAGGGATGGAATGTTCCTATTTCTAGGCTCAACACCATCCCAGTCACATTATAGGCTCACATTGATGATTGGGCTTCACCAAAACAATCACCAAAGACACTCTTAAGTGTTGAGTTAGTCACAGAACTGCTCCCTGTCTTCGTAGAGGACTTTTTGAAAATGCAACCCCACCCACATCATGGAGATGCCTTATAGTGAAAAGGAGGTATGAGCTCAAAAGTATTCAACCCCAGCCACATCATGGAGATGCCTTACGGTGAAAAGGATGTATACACAATAGATTTCATGATAGATTGTTTGATTGATTGCAAACAAACTCAGAGTGCAAGATGTACTCATCACACACACTATACCTAAGGACAAGCACATAGCTAACATCTACAAAAGACAACTTACCTTATATATGCTCGTGCCTTAAAGTGGTTGATATTAGTTACCCCTATCAAGCATGTTAAGGTAGGAAGAAAACACACAAGGAAACTCTGACTTTCACAAAGCCCATGCCCCTCGGAGGTGACATGTACTTCATGATCACCAAATGTTCCCACAAACACATCCCTACAAGAAACATGTTAGTGTCTACACCATCATAATAAACAACAACATCAATGCGTAGGAAATCTAAGGTATGCAAGATTCAAGGTAGACAAAGTGCACTGAGCAGCAATATTGTTTATGATTTGTAAATGAGATAGAACACCATCAAAATCATCAGTACGTGGAAAGCACGAGTGCTTCCACTAGCCAAGCATCAGATAAGATATACAACCCCATCGTCATATTAGGAACTAAGTCCATTTTTTTATTGCTCTTGAAAGGCACACTAGGTCCGCATCAGTATAAATATTTGTCATCATCCACCCGCTAGATAGAAACACTAGAGGAAGGGAAACAATAAACAAGAGAGGAGAAACAAGTGTCTTATGGATAGTCACGTAGGAGGGTGCCCCTGTTGTCACCAACTGCAATGCTATGTCCGTAAGACACAACACACAACAATGAAATCAAAGAGAGAGACAACTTATAAGAATGATGATACACATAGAAGAAGGTTACAATAGAGGCGATCTCCTAGTATCCCAGACTTTACGAGAGAGTCTGAGGTCATCCCAGGAGGCCTAAACAACACATGACACATCATGGGGGAAGCACATCATGAGAGAAATAAAGGGTTAGAGATACTTACCTGGTAGCACCATTGTTAAGAACCTTCATATCTAGGATATCTGTCATATTTTTTTGATCTTGTTGAATTGACATTAAGTGTACGACGATGGGAGGCTTTCTTTTCCTTAAAAGGATTATATCCAATGCTGCTTGAGTAATGTGTTGAAGCAGATTCTATAGGTACTTGAATCCCTTGTTGATTTACACCACATCCCTTACCTACATATTCACAATTATTATAAAGGATTTTAAATCCTCAACCATAAAGAGATGTCATTTCCTTAGTAGATGGGGAAGTCTCATAGGTCTCGTAATTTGAGGTATAAGTGAGAGTATTGTTTTCCTTTCCTACCGAGGGGATTTTAGGTTTCTTAGGTGGGGCATATACAACCCATCCTATCTAGCTTAGTTCCAAAAACCTATTAGTCTTATTGCATGCATGTAGAATATATATAGCCTATAGATTTAATTTAAGGCACAAACACATACTAAAATGGCTATGCTCTCTTCCTAGAGGGATACAAGCTCTCTAATGTGCTCAAGAAATCATACTCAAGAAAATTTTGTGTCAAAAACTCATAAGCTCATGAAATTTCAATAGGAATCAACAACTCCCATTCACTTTGTCAACAACCCTTCGATCAATGGTTTTGTAAGCCACGGGGGTTTGTAAATGAGCTAGCAACTTAATTCCCCATAACCCAAAATTGGTTGTAGCCAATCATATTTTTCCACATAATTTATCTAAACTCCTCTTCTCTAAGTAATTTCACCAGTTACAAGATCAAGCTCACCAAACATCCCACCTAAGACCATGTGATGCTTCTTGATATGTTTCTATAGAGATGGACCTCATTGAAAGTTTCATATTAGTCATTCAACCAATAGGAATCAATATTTATTGCCACATCATTCTCATAGATTTCTTATCACTTTAAATGCTAGTTGCAAGCTATGACATATTACTAACAAGGGCTCATTTCAATCTTCTTGTACCATGAATTAACCACAATCAATTGACAATAGCCATATCTATCCTTTCACAAGTTGACTAACCAATTCCATGTGCCCATTATAAACCTTGCCTCAACTAAGTATATGACTTGTCACATACACCACCTAGTACTTTCCTCAAGAGGATCTGATGGATCCTGTTTATTCTCAAAGATGATCCAATAGTTCTTGCAGCTCAAAGATAACATTTCTCACTAACACACATATAACTCCTATAGACCACATGATTATGCCATGATATTTGATCTAAAGGCTAAAAGGTGCATCAAAATAATTTCAAAGCAAACATGTAGGTCAATGACATATACCATTGTAGTCCAACAAAAGGTGCATAGAGAAACAATTGAGCTAATTGCCCACAGGCATAAATTCATTTCACATTTAGTAACTTATCATTACTAAGCTTTGAATGGACAACTTAAGTTGTGGGCCACTACCAATAGCATGTAAACATTCCAAGATAACAAAATATTTAAAATTAATGTAGGGACATAGGATTAGAACAAGGGACTTGGCTGTAGACACGTAGTTTAGAAAAAATAGACTGTCATCATATATGAACCATGAATTCAACAAGGCAATAATTTAGAGACATTTTGCAAAGACAAAATGACTTGTTAATTCTTGTTGAATCATTCTTCATAAAATTGTTTTAAACCAAGCAATACACAAAGTTAAAGCATAGGATTGAGAGTGAGTATCACTAAGTATAAGGTTATAGGCACAATACAAAGCCCTAATTAATATTACTTAGATCTATTATAAGCATGAAGGGCCAAATAATAACATAAAGAGCCATGAAAGTAATTTCTTAAATCATGTGTCAACACTTACCATCCTCAATTCATGTTCCAAAGCCATTAAATCAATCCAAGAAGAGGCTTGAGTGAGGAGAATATGGTCCTCATAATTCAACAAATTCCCCAAAGGGATCTGTAAATAAACACGACCAATTATTAGAAAGATTCAAATGTTCCAAGAGCAAGGAAAGAAAATTACAATATTTAGGTTTTGCTAGATCATTTTACAAGTAAAAGTTTACTTGCACATGTAGGGGTCATATCTATACTCATGGATTTGCTATAGTTCATTTCCACACATGTGGTTTCAGCCTAAAATAATCTTATGGACAACCTAGTTCAAATTCGATTGTTTTACAACTAATGCATCCAAGAAGTGATTTTGACGTAGAGCGCCAATGCATCCAAGAAGTGATTTGGACTTAGAGTTCAAAAGTTATGATCAAAATAGTAAACGACTATCTATCAAATATCCAAATTGGCTAAATACTTTCATTTTTATTTATTTTTCAATTTTCAGATTTGTAATATTATTATAAGAAATCTAAATTAGATCAATTAAATTTTTAGTATTTTTCATATTAGTTATATCTGTTTTTATTAAGAAATCCATCCTATTTATTTTAAAAAGTTAAAAAAAAATATTTATAACCTTAAAACTTTCACAGAAAATATAAAAAAACTTTACATAAAAAAGAAAAAATATATAATAAAAATTAATATTTGAAAATAATTTCATACATCTTTGCAAGTGGAATTAATCTGTAGATAAGATCAGTTTATCTGTTATACCAGCAGGGCTGGAGCGGAGTGGAGCCTGTGGACGATATTATGATTCCTACTCTCAGCGTCGGCTGGGCTGTTTATGACAAATCCATTCCAGTTCATACTTTGTAAACAGTAAAAAAACGGCGGAATTTTTCGGGCAGGATGACGAAAACGGCGAAATTTTCTGGCAGTAGCAGGTAGGCAGGCAGGATGACGATTTTCCGGGAGCATTGTGATCCTCTGTATAGACATTAAGTAATGCTACATAATACAATGATTCAAATCTAAGCTGTTTGATTGTTTGATCATGTTTAACTAGAACTATACATTCAATAACTATTACACCAGACAAATGCACCTGAACATGGTTGATGTTGAGAAGTTGAGAGCTTCACTTTGAACCGATCTGTCCACTTCCTTTTGGAACTGGAAGTCATCTTGACCACAACTGAACACCAACTTATGAATATGAACTTTTGCTGCTCTGCAGCCACAATTTATTTCGACATGAAAACAAAACAGGATTTGTAAATGCTAAGGTCGCTACCGCGGAAAATACGAATGGGAGGTTGGGCTACTTTCCTAATATTTCGCATTCCGACATCCATTTTTTCCTTGGTGGGGAGGAGGAATTATCAAAATTCTAAAGACATAGATAATTAAATTCAATTTTAATTATCACTGACCAAGATTCTAATTATAAATAAATGTCTAAACAGCATGTTACTCTCGATTATGTCAAGTCCACTAATATTTAGGAGCAGATTATGCATTATACACTATAAAATTTCTAGAACTTTCTAAAATACAATATAGTTCTATAAAAACCACTTCACTCTCATAAATGTTTAATTATTTTGCTTTTGTATTTCTTGGTTGCAGATCTATAACAGCTATGTGGAAGGGATCTTGGAAGGTCATGGCAAGCTTTTTCCATCTCTTCTCTTCATGGGTATTGCAACTTATCTCTCTCTCTCTTTTTTAATCTATTTTCTTGGCAAACACAATATCAGTTTATTTTATTTTATTTTTAGATCTCATTGTTTTGTAAGTTGCATGTTGCACGAGAAAGGCTCATAGGTTATCTTTCTTTTCATCTCAATGCATGGAGGCACTTCAGGGTGAGGAGAAAGAGCTATTTTATCCTATTCTGCAATTAGACAGACTAGGGTTTGGTCACACGATTAAAAGGAATGCTATACGTTTTATACTCCAGATACCTGATAGGGTTACAAATTCTGGAAGATATTATAAATATTCCTATATATGTTTGGTATATATACATTAGTTGAATATGTATCTCAAATAACTTAGGGTGTATATATATTCCTGCAAATATGTATATATACAAATGCATATAAATGTGTTTCTGATTACAAGTTTAACAAAAGATTAAGAAAATCTTTCCCAACAAATCTAGTTTCTATTTTGGAATGATTAATCTCTATAGAAGAGATCATACAACAAATTAAATAATGGTATAGAAAGAACAAGGTACAGTCATTTCTTTATCTACTCATATTCTAAACAGTCATACTATTGAAGAACAAGTGTATAGAAGAAGTGGACATACCACTTTGAACAAACACGACTCAAAACCTTCACCTTTAATCACCTCCCATAGAACAGAGTATGCACGCAAAGCCCTACTATCAAATGGCTTGTTGAGGCTTGATTTATAGGAGGTGAGGATAATGTCCGCATAGAATACAAATAAATGATTATGTCAGCTAGGATGAAAAGGTGATTTAATTTAAATAAATAATTTTATGTGGGTGATGAAGATATCTTAAATTCATCTATCTAAAAGATGCCTAGAGATATCCATGGTAGTTTTAATTTTGGGGATAAGTGTGAAAAATAATTTAAATAATTTTATGTGGGCATAGTGAAGATATTTTAAATACATCTATCTAAAAGAAGCAAATATCTATGCCAGTTTTAATTTTGGGGATAAGTGTGACAAATAATTTAAATTATTTTATGTTGGCATAGTGAAGATAGCTTAAATATATCTTAAATCTATCTAAAAGACCAGATATCTATGCTAATTTGAAGATATCTTAAATACATCTATCTAAAAGAGCATATATCTATGCTAATGTGAAGATATATCTTAAATACATTTATCTAGAAGATGCAGATATCTATTAATTTGTTTTTGTTTACATGTTCATGGAGGCATTCTACAATGGTAGCAAGACGTGTGTTAACAAAAACTCTTAAATTTGATGCTAAAATCTATCTAAAAATACTAAGAGATATCAATTTTGAATTATTTTATTTATTTAGAGCAATTTTATTTTACTTTATTTTTAAAAAATATTTGTTGGCTATGCTTTGGTTCTACCTATTATTTCATTTCTACTTAAATCTAAAATTTTAGAAATATTTAAATAAATTATATTATATTTTTCTAATTTTGAAATGGCTAATTTTTGCATTAATCATATAATTATTTAGATGTATTAAGTACTACCATAGATATCTTAAATACATCTATCTTACATATGACATTCAGTACACATAAACTAAACTAAATAATGTAGATAGAACAAAATATGTGTCCATAAAATGATTCTAATGTAAAATAAAATAACTCATCTATACATGAGGATAAAGGATAAATTTAAATAAATATTTAATTTATTTAAATTGGATTATTGGAGGAAAGTGTGAATTAATTAAATAAATATAATTTATTTAATTAGTTGGAGGGGATTAGTTAAATAAATATTATTTATTTAACTAATTCCATGATGGAAAGGGTTAAGGAAGGGACTTAGGACAAAATGTGTGGCAAAAATGCATGTCACAATATATGGTCAATTTTAAGTGATGGTGCATGAGGTGAGAAACCATATAGTTTTATATATCACTAAATAAAGACCAAAGTGACCATGTGTAGTGTGCACCAACAATTCAATAAAAGGGGAATATATCTTCAAATATATATATATATATATATGAGGCATCCACCTATGAAACGTTGTGACGCTTTCCAATAAGAGATATAAAATAAGGAGGCAAACAATTTTCATTGGAGGAAAGAAAAAATATATATATTGAAATCCATCAAGAGGTACTTTATATCAATCATGTAACATATTTCTTAGTAATCCATTTTGAAGTGAAGGATATGTTTTCAAGTAGGAAGGATGACCCTTCCAAGTTCATGAGAGGTGAGAGGAAGGGATGGCCCCGCTTCATGCTCTTATCAAGTCGGCCAAGAGATGAGAAGGATCGCCCTTGCCTGCTCTTGAGCTTAGTCAGAGAGGATGGCCTCCTTACATGCTCTCTGCAATATTGTTACTATGGAATTGGCTTTGAGGGAATGTGTTAAGATGAATTGAACTAAATATTGTTTATACTATGATGTCTTAATATCATTCTTAATTATGTTATGAAGTATTGATCTCATTATTAATTATACTATGATAGATTAATTTAATACAAATGATGCTATTAACTCAATATTATCTTAATTATTGATCTTTAATATTGCTAATGTCCTTTTCAAGTAGATATTATTGTATGCAAAATGAAGAATGTCCCAAATAGCTCAAAAATAGTTAATGCAATTAAGTTAAAGAGCTCAATGAGCTTTAGAAAGAGAAAGGGATGTATGAAGAAAAAGATGTTGCAAATTTAGATTCTTGATTGCATCCTTCATCAACTACATTTCCTTCAATTATAAATACACCTGCTTACTTATTTTATCTTTCATGTCTCACATACTCTCTCTTCAATAACATAGACCATTTTTCTCTTCTAATGATCTTATTTGTCATAGATTGTCTCCATACTATCTTATCATCTTCATTGATTACTCTACACCTCTATAACTTATTCAATAATCAAAGTCTTACTTAAGATTTAAATTTACCTTTTCAAAAACATCACTAGATTCATCTTTCTAGTCTTTCTTCAAGCCCTTTTCATCATTCAGATTTTCTATCAACATTGCATCATCTTGGAGCATTTTGCAATATCTAATCTTGGATTCTTAATGCTTGTTAGAAATAGAACAAAAATTAATGTAGAATAATTTAACATGGTTCACCCAATGTGGGCTACATCTGGCTAGAAACACTTTCTTAGATTAGTTTTCTCACAATTACTTGATGCACAAATATTGTTTGGAGCTACACTCAACAAACACTCCCAAATTCACACTTGAATTTACACAATCTATTCATCTTCTCAATTCTTACTATATTTTACCTACTATATGTTTGTCTATTTATAATTAAATCAATATGTAATCGACATAGTGGCTTTACAAAATAATGGGTACCAAACCATGGGCCAAGTTAACCCATAATAGTTCCCATCAATCATGGCTGATAACTACGTATGCATACAAGTATAAGTAAAACACATATCTATACTCATAGGAAAAGGGGGATCTATACTCTCGAATCCTGGAGAGGATATGTTAAGAGTTTACAGTATTTGAAATACATTGTAATATGGAAATAGACTTCGTAACATATAAATCTCCCACTTGGAGACTGATTTCCTCTGAGCAAGCTTCTTCATTGTCATCTGTGAAGGCCAACCAAATCTAAACATAGCTTTAGTTTCTCCCTTGTGACCACCTTGGTCATCATGCCTGAAGAAATTTAACTGGTATGAATCTTCTCTAGCTTCAACTTCTATTCGTCCAAAGCTGTCTTGATGAAATGATACCTCAACTATATATTCTTTGTCCTAGATTAGAATGCGGAGTTCTTTGCTATGTGTATAGCACTCTCACTATCACTATACAACTTCCCTTCCTCTTGCTTATGCCCCAAGTCAAGAAATTGTTGTAACCAAATCATCTCTTTGCTTGCATATGTGGTAGCAACATACTCAACCTGTGTGGTTAACAAATCCACAAGACTCTATAGTTGTGAAATCCAGCTCACCACTGTGTCACCTACAATAAATACATAACTTGTCATACTACTCCTTCTATCCAAATCTTCAGCCATGTCTAAATCTACATAACCATGCAAAGTGGTGTCTAATCCACTGTAGCACATAACTGTCTCCATGGTCCATCTCAAATACCAAAGGATCTAATTCACTGCCTACCAGTGCTCTCTACCAGGATCACTCATGTACCTACTCAATGCTCCCACTGCATGAGCAATATTTGGCCTAGTGCACACCATCACATAATCAAGCTACCAACCACTGATGAGTAAGGTACCTTGGACATCTAGATTTTCTCCTCGTCTGTCTTGGGAGAGTACTCCTTTGATAACTTTAAATGGCTTGTCAAAGGAGTCCCAACTAGTTTAGCATCCTATTTACTAAACCTCTCCAAGACCTTCTTAATGTACTCTTCCTAAGATAAAGAAAGATTTTCTTCCTTCTTATCTCGAGATATTCTCATTCCAAGGATTTGTTTTGCTACATCCAAATCCTTCATAGCAAAGGAATTACTAAGTTTTTGCTTGAGTACATTTATTTCTTGCATGTTCTTTCCTGCAACCAACATGTCATCCACATTGATGCAATACAAGGAGGCAACACTAAGGTTTCACAAAGTTTCACAAACTCAACTCTTGACAGGTTTCTCAAACTCTTCACAATTTACTTTTCAATGAACTAGGTTTCTAAGCCCTCCAACTTCCTACAATGGTTCAGACCTTCACCTAGGCTAGATAAGGCATCTAACAATAATAAATCCACCTACCAAACACAACCACATCAGTCTAAAATTCCTAAGATTTCCTTTTAGCAAAAAGTTTGTTCAAACCTTCAAAAGCCTTATAGCCCTACCATAGAGGTTTTTCTGACTTAATTTCCTTATAGGGTGTCAAAAAAATTTTCAATCATAGTTTTGGACACCCATTTTCCCTTTATACAACATATGCATGAGCTGAGTATGGTTGTTTAAGACCAGTTGCTCCAAAATTGGAGTTTTCTACCTGCAATTAGGCCCATTTAAACCACTTTTAGAAACGAAGTTCTTTCCAAACACTTTCTAAACATCTAAACTCAATGGATAGTCACAAATTGTGTTCCAAAATAACAAAATCTACAATCATTTGTCAGTGCTCTATCTTTTGATACACCTTACTCGAAAACCATCACTTTTCATGCAATCTCCAAGGGTTTATTGAAAACCTATACTCTTGACTTTCTCTCGGATAACCACTACCTCAAACACTTTGGGATACATCCACACATGCTTAATAAACCCTCATACAACCCTTAGCAATAGTATTTCATTAGATGACTACCCTAAACCACCATTTTAAATACAAAACTCAAAGAAAACTCAACTTAGCTTCATGCCCATAGCCATAAAATGGATTCTCCTGCTCCACAAAACATTCAAACACCTGAACCCTAACATTTTGGTCCCATTCTATGAGTCACAGTTGTCACAGAGAGTGGAATGGGATGAATTCCATTTAAACCTTAAAAAAACCTTGAAATTTTGTCTACTCTAGTAGTTTCAAGAAAGCCCTCTAGAATGTAGAAACTATGATGAAAATTCAAAAGACCTAATGCAAAAGAAAGATAACTCCGTACTCTAACACATTCAATCATTTTCAGACCTTAACTATATCGTATAGGAAAATGGTATGGACTGCAACAGTGTGTAAACAAGAAAAGGACAGAAAAAAGAGTAATTTATTCAAATTTGCAATTCAAAAAAATCTCTTTCCCCTATCCTTGGGGTATTGAGAGGCATTCATGCATTTTCTAAAAATTTTTCATTGACCTTCAACTTAAAAACCACCTATATTGGTCATTCTACAACTTCCATCAACCTCATGGGTTAAGTGAGATTGGTTACAAAGTAATTCCTCTTTACAAAGGTGACCATTATTGACAAAACAAACATAAAACACTTGTTTTGGTTAGTATTGACCTTATTACATGACATTTGATGATAAAACCATTATAATTTTGTCCTAGAGCCACCTAGGAACTTATTGACTCTTCATGGCCAAAATGGGCCAAGGTGCTCCTGCACCATACAACCCCCCTGAAAAAGATTTCACATCCCATGAAACATGCTTATTTATAGCATCTCCTTGACATCGACATGGTTCTTGGACTGATGCACCCCATACTTGACTAATCCATGTTGCTTGGTAGCATGTCCTCCATCTTTAACCTTGTCATTGCCTTGAGACTGTTGAACCACTAAGAATGTACCTACTTTTTGTCCTACATCAAAATTTGGTGTATTTCTTGACTCTTTATTAGTATGCATATCATGTCCACTTTGCCTTGGGGCTATCCCACTTTGTATCCCTGATCCATTCATGTACTTGTCTACTCTCAAGCCATCATTATTCCTTAGACTTTCCTGCAATCTGTTTACCGGGTTGCGACCTTTGCCATTGTCACCCAAGTCACTATCTTATCAGGGCCATTTAGCACTGTGTCTATAAACCCATTTGTCCCCTTAGCCTTTCTCTCAACCAAAGGGCATAATATTGTTCCTATCATAACATTTTTGTGCCAATCAACTGTCAACTCATGCTTTATACTTGTTTCAACCTTCATATCTGTTGTTATAGCACTCTCATATTTTTCCTCAACCTTCACAAGTTTTTTCCCTCCAAATATAACAACCTTGGTTTTACCCTTCCCTTTCTCATCCTCCTAGAAAGGTTTTAGCTTAAATGTTTTGTCATCTTTCTTGATAAGGTAGGTGTTCTCCCGACCATCATACAATGACTTCTTATCAAATTTCCATGGTCTCCCCAATAGCAAATGGCAACAATCCATAGGTAAGACTTCACATAGGACCCTATCTTTGTATTCACCAATTTGAAAATCCATATATGCTTGTTCATTTACTAAAAGAGACTGACTATCATTTACCCAAGAAGCTTTGTATGGTGCTACATGAGGCACTTTAGCTAGTTTCAACTTATCTAACATCTCCCTAAACACCATGTTATTCTGTGAACCTGAATCAATAACAACCTTGCATACTTTACCTCTACATTTGCATGTAGTCTTGAACAAGTTCCTTCTTTCACTGATGTATTCCACGTTAGATATCTACAACAGTGTTCTTCTCAGCATTAGTGTCTCCCCTGTCTCTGAAACAACTTCAACATATGGAGGTTTTGAACTTTCACACTCTTCCTCATGAACAAGTTGAGTTGTTCTTTCACCTTTCCTTTCACTATTTGATGTTGAACCTTGCTTTTTAGGGCACTTAAAGGCTGGATGTCCAAACTCGTTACAATTATAGCATCTACCCGCAAACACATTGGAACTTCTTCCACCTCCAAATCTGCCCCTTGCACCTCTACCTCTGAAAACTGCACCTTGTCCTTTTCCTTTGTTTACATCATCCTGATTTTCACTTGCTTGTCTTGTGTTAGGAAAGAATCCTCTTCCTCTCATGTTGGTGCCTCTTCCTCTAGTTGCTTTGTCTTGCCTTCTTTGTATCTTTTCCTCCACCCTGATAGCCAGTTGGAAACATTCTTCAATAGTCCTTGGGTTAGCAACAACTAAGTCATCTTGGATGTTAACTCTTAATCCTCCTAGATACCTAACAACCTTGTCAACTTCATCTTCCATTCTTCCTAATCTTATACTCAATTTATAAAATTCATCAGTGTAAGTTTTAACATCTAGATCTCTTTGTTTCAAACATTGCAATTTATTATACAACTAAACACTATGATCCTTAGGAAGAAAATTACCTTTTAATTTTGCTACCATGCGGTCCCAAGAGATGATCTTTGACTTACCTCTTTTTCTCATCTCAGTTTGTTCATATCCTCACCATAGTAGAGCATGTCCTTTAATCTTGGTCTTGGCTATCTTGACCTTCTGATCATCAGGTATGTCTTCACTTTCAAAATGATTGTCTATGTTTGCAACCCAATCAAATAGTTCCTCATCATTCAAATTTCAACCATATGTGGGCAAATCAACCATTACCTAGTGTTTATCATCCTTGACCACCTTTAGAAGCTTAGCAAACCTTTGATCTTCAAGATCCAACTCCTCTTCTTCCTCTTCTATTTCTAAAAACTCTTCTTCTTCATCACTAACATCTTCTACCACCATCCCTTTTCTCTGGTTTGATTCAATGGCTTCAAGCCTAGCTAACACAATATTGTATGACTCCTACAACTTAGTATTTTTCTCCTTTAACTCCTATAACTCTCTAGCAGTACCACTATTCTTTGAAGGCATTTTCACAACCTTATGTCTTCACTTTCCACTTGTCAATTCCTTTTCTCACCACAAGGGATCTAATCCCTATGCTTTGATACCAATTTGATGCAATACAAGGAGGAAACACTAAGGTTTCACAAAGTTTCACAAACTCAACTCTTGACAGGCTTCTCAAACTCTTCACAATTAACTTTTGAATGAACTAGGTTTCTAAGGCCTTCAACTTGCTACAATGGTTCATACCTTCACCTGGTATAGATAAGGCATCTAGCAAGATTATATCCACCTACCAAACACAACCAAATCACTCTCAAATTCCTAAAATTTCCTTTTAGCAACAAGTCTGTTCAAACCTTCAAAAGCCTTGTAGCCCTACCATAGAGGTTATTCTGACTTAATTTCTTTATAGGGTTTCAAACCCAAATTTCAATCATAGTTTTCAATACCCATTTTACCTTTATACAACATTTCTAAGAGCAGAGTATGGTTGTTTAAGACCAAGTGCTCCAAAATTGGGGTTTTTGCCTGTAATTATTCCTATTTAGGCCACTTTTACAAAGGAAGTGCTTTCGAACACTTTATAAACATCTAAACTCAATGGATAGTCACAAGTTTTGTTCCAAAGCAACAAAATCTACAATCATTTATCAGTGCTCTGACTTTTGAGACACCTTACTCCAAAACCCTCACTTTTCATGTAAACTCCAAGGGTTTTTTGAAAAACCTATACTCCTGACTTTCTCTCAGATAACAATTGCCTCAAAGACTTTGGGATACATCCAGACATGATTAATGAACCCTCATATAACCCTTAACAATAGTATTTCATTAGATGACTACCCTAAACAACCATTTTCAATACAAAACTCAAAGAAAACTCAACTTGGATTCATGCCCATAGCCATCAAACAGATTCCCCTACTCCACAAAACATTCAAACACCTAAACCCTAACATTTTGGTCCCATTCCATGTGTCACAATAGTCACAAAGAGTGGAATGGGATGAATTCCATTTAAACCTTTAAAAAAAACCTTGAAATTCTGTCTACTCTGGCAGTTTCAGGAAAACCCCTCTGGAATTAACAAAATATGATGAAAATTCACAAGAACTAATGTAAAAGAAAGATAACTCCGTACTCTAAAACATTCAGTTAGTTTTAGACCTTGACTGTATCGTATAGGAAAATGATACGGTCTACAACAGTGTGTAAACAGGAAAAGGATAGAAAAATAGAGTAATTTATTCAAATTTACAATTCAAAAAATATCTATCTCCCCTGTCCTTAAGGTATTGAGAGGCATTTATATATTTTCCAAATAGTTTTCATCGACCTTCACCTGAAAAACCACCTGTATTGGTCATTCTACAAATTCCATCAACCTCATGGGTTAAGTGAGATTGGTTACAAAATATCTCCTCTTTACAAAGGTGATCATTATTGACAAAACAAACATAAAACACTTGTTTTGGTTAATATTGACCTTATTACATGACATTTGATGATAAAACCATTATAATTTTTTCCTAGAGCCACCTAGGACCTTATTGACTCTTCATGGCCAAAATGGGCCAAGGTGCTCTTGCACCACACATACAGACACAGAATAATAGAACTACCATAATAAAATTTCTTGATATACATGAAATGGTCTAAATCAAACCTAGAGTATCTATGCTCCATCATTAAACTATCAAATTTCATGTACCACTATCATGGAGCTTGTTTCAGGCCATACAAGCTCTTGTTTAGTTTGCATACCATGTTCTCCTTCCATGTGACCTTATATCCCCATGGCTGCTCCATGTATAAATCCTCCTCCAAATCACCATAAAGGAATGCAGTCTTCACATCTAGCTCCTCTAAGTGCAAATCTTCTGCTACCACTATCCTAAGAATAGTCCTAATTGAAGTCATTTTAACCACTGGAGAAAAATCTCATTGTAATCAATACCTCTTTTCTGTGCAAACCCCTTGACCACCAACTGGGCCTTGTACCTTTTTCTGCCTCCATCCTCCTCTTTGACTCTATACACCCACTTGTTCTACAATGCTCTCTTATCTTCAGGTGGGTTTACCAAATCCCAAGTCTAATTTTCCATGAGATATTGATGCTCCTCATCATGGCTTGTTACCACTTCTTGGCATCAACCTGCATTACTTCTTCAAAGCATTGTGGGTCTCCATCGTCAGTGACTAATAAATAACTAAGAGATGGAAAAAAATGTTCAAGTTGCCTTCTTACCCTAGAATAGCTCCTTACCTCAGGAGTTTGGGATTCCTATGCAATAGGTGCCTAAACTATTTGCTTGGACACTTTACTATCTACAATGTCCTCTATCACTGTGTACTCTTTTCTAGATTTCTCTCTCTGGTCCTACAACTAGTACTATTTGTATATGACTTTTTCAATAAAGACCACATCCCTAGATCGAATGATTTTCTTGTCCTTAAGACTCCAAATCTGGAAACCAAAATCATCCTCACCATAACTAATAAAGGTGTATTTTTTAATTTTAGCCTCTAACTCAATCCTATCATCTTTATCATTATGAATAAAGGCTTCACAACCAAATACTCTACAATATGAATAATCAAACTTCTTACTCGACCAAGCTTCTTTAGGTATGCCTCCATCCAAGGTCGTTGAAGGTCCTCTATTTATCAGATAGACATCAGTGTTCACTGTTTCTGCTTAAAACTCAAAGGGCAGTCCTACATCCAACCTCATGCTCCTAGCATGCTCCATTATAGTCTTGCTCATTCTTTTTGACACTCCATTTTGCTGTGGATTTCCTAGAATTGTCCTCTATCTATGAATTCCATTCCTAGAATAGTAATAAAACATTCATTGCTACAATATTCTCCACCATTATCTAACCTGAGACATTTTAACTTGAGACTTGTTTCATTCTCAACCAAGGATTTCCATCTTTTAAATGTATCAAACACATCAGGTCTTCTCCTAATCACATACACCCAAAATTTCCTAGTTGCTTCATCAATAAATATTGCATAATAAGCTGAACCACCAATAGAAGATACCTAAGCCTGCCCCCATACATCTGAATGAACTGGCTCCAACTTATTCTCCTTTCTCTATGGTCCAACTTTGAGAAACTTTACCCTTATATGTTTTCCGTACACATAATCTTCAAAAAAATCTAAATCAACTTCTTTCAATTTGGGCAATCTATGCTTCAAAATATTCATGCCCTTTTGGCCAATATGACCAATCCTATAGTACCACAAAGTTGCATCTGCTTCTATAGCAAATAAATTAATATAATCACCATTACTAGATAAATACAAGGTACCAACCTTCTTACCTCTTGCTACCACAGGAGAACCCTTGGACACCTTCCAAGAATCTATTATAAAAGTCACCATACAATCATCATTGGCTAGCTACGTCACGGATACCAATTTTTGTCTCAACTTGGGCACATGCCTAACATCCTTTAGTAGCCAAGTGTTCCCATTCCACATCTTGACCTGAACACATCCTTTTCCTACTATTCTTCAAGGCTCATCATAACCAAGATAAACATGTCCAAAATCCCCTTGAACATAATCAATAAATCAATACCTATGTGGTGTAGCATGAAAAGAAGCCCATGAATCTAAAACCCAAGACTCAACAATATTACCCATCGAGAGAATTAATGCATCCTAACAAACATTACCTGCTGTCACATTTACCTCCTTAGTGTCTTCTTGATTGTTCTTCTTTTCCTAAAGAGCCCAACAATCTTTTTTTGCATGCCTAATCTTTCCAGAGTGCCAGCATTCTCTCTTGATCTTTGATTTTTACCTTCTAGCACCATTTGACTTTCCATGGTTTCCTTTCCCTTTATATTTTTGTCTCCCTCTAATCTCCATAGCTAAAGAACTCCATGAAGTAGAAGACTCTCTAGAGCTTTTCCATCATATTTCCTCATTAAGGATTACTCCTAAAACATCCTCAAACTTCAAATTGGCATTGTTAGAGATCGAGTTCCTTACAACAATCACTAGGCTATTCCAACTCTTTAGTAACAAGCATAAAATATGTAGATCCCTAACTTCATCATCAAAGTCAATTTTTATAGAGTTCAACATACTCACAACCGTATTAAATTCATTTAAAATGATTAGTAACTGAAGCATTTTTAGACATCTTCATGTTAAATATTTTTTTCATCAATTTTTTTTTTTTTGAATTAGAGGGTTTCTCATATAACTTCCCTAATGCGTTCATGAGATCTTCTATAGCTTTCTCCTATGATCTATTAAATGCAAATGAAGATGCAAGACATAACTAGATGGCCTCGAGTGATTTCCTATCAAGAAGTTCCCAATCCTCATCTGACATACTTGCTAGCTTCTTTCTTTTTCCTTCCAGTAGAGCATGGAGGTTCTCTTGATAGAGGTAATCCTCCAACTACATCTTCCATAGACCAAAGTTATGCCCATTGAACTTTTCAACCTTTGATCTACTATCATTAGCCATAGCTCCCACTTGAGCTAGTTTCCCTTCCAACGATTCAACACTTCATCAAATTCAACCTGAAGCTCTGATACCAATTGTTAGAAATAGAATAGAAATCAGTGCAGAATAATTTCTCAGAATCATAGTAATAAGAATTATGAAGAGAGATAAATATAGAATAGAAATAAAAGTTACACAATATGAAGACAAGATTTAATGTGATTCACCCAATGTGGGCAATGTCCACCAAGAAACACTTGCTCAGATTAGTCTTCTCACAATTACAATGTACAAATATTGTTTAGAGCTACACTCAACAAACTCTCCCAAATTCACACTTGAATTCACACACTCTATTCACCTTCTCAATTCTTCCTATATTTTACCTATTGTATGTATGTCCATTTATAATTACATCAATAGGTAACTGGCATAGTAGTTTTACAAAAAAATGGGTACCAAACCATGGGCCAAGTCAACCCATAATAGTTCCTATTAATCATGGGTGATGACTTTGCTCATATACAAGTATAAATAAAACATATCTCTATACTCATTGAAAAAGGAGAATCCTGATTTTTTTTTTCGGGGGCTACTGCCTCCAAACCCTAGCAAGTATCCATTAACAGTGTAAGTATTTGAAATACATTGCAATATGGAAATAGACTTCATAACATAACAATGTTCTCAAATTCTTCTTTAGTATTAAAAATGTTTTCTTATTTCCTTTCTATATTCACTTAACAACATCTTCATCAGTGGCACTTGCATTATCTCAACCGCACCATTGTTATTAGAAACATCAAACAAATGATTACAAATACATTTGTCTTTTATTAGTCCTTTCATTTATTCTATGGTCACAAATTCTCTTTCAATGGAATCATAATCACTTACTCCTTTGTTTTCTTAGGGTATGTATGCAATAACATTCATTCTATGTCTTATTTATCCTCATTGGATTTGAACATTACTTCTTTATCCTTCCCAACCTTGGGCTAATGATATATTGGAAGGTAAACTACAAGATGACAAGAACAAAGTAGTGAAAGTGATCATTATATATGAAGGCAAATCCCAAGATCGAAGATGAAAGAAAAAAAATAATGAGTATTTCATAAACTCGGTGGGACTAGTCAAAAAATGTGAGAATATTGAAAGTAAACCAAAAAGATATGAAATCATTCTAGTAAAGAACAATGTATTCAAGGTCATAGATGTGTGTCATGCCTCTCCTTTAGAGCTTAATATAAGGAAAGTAACTTTGCTACTTTGACTCAAAGAGCTATCCATGTACGAAGATTTGACCGACTTAATGGGTTCTTTGAACACTTAGTTGATGCCAAGAGAGAAATTACTCTTTGAGACTGATGCTTCCCTTTTTTGGTCTCAAACTATTCAAGATGTCTTTAGTTTCTTCTCTCTAAGGATGATAATAAACCTATCTTAAATTATAGATAGTTTTGATATTGTAGAGAATGATATATCTTTAGATCAACACAAAGATGTGGGAATGATATATCCCATTGATAGTTGATGATGATGATTGATTGATTGATTTGGTTTGGTTTACAATAAGGCTGAGATAAATACCATGGATATGATTGGATAATTTATCTAGATTGATTAGCTAGATTGGTATGGATTAAATATGTGTTGCATTTTAATTTTATTGCTTGGATTTTTGGGATATTTGATTTTTTTGTAGTTCTGACACTTTATGTTTTTTGCTATTTTTTTGGCATTTTTGGAATATTTGGAGGTTTTTGTATTTTTGAATGTTTTGAGATGGCATTAAATTCCAATTTGGATAGCCTAGATGCTATATACTAATGATAAGGGAAAACAAAGTCTAAATGCAAGTCTAGAGGTGGGAATGGATTAATGGATAAAAGGATTGGCAATAGTAAATGGGATGGAAGAGTCATGATAGATGGATGGATAAAAGGATGAGAAATAGAGGATGGAATGGAAGAGTGAATCATAAGGGAGCTAGGATGTGATATTAAAAGACTATGTTGCATAGGAATAACATGTCCCAATATAGGTGTAATGATTAGGATTTTACATGACAAAGTTTATGATGATATGATGATAGGATTGGTTGAAAAGTATGAGAATATATCAAGAGATGTCCAAAGCATTGCTCAATATTTTCCCTCTATGTCTTTATCACGATAAAAAAAGGATGAAGGGAGGATGTGTACATTCAATATGATAGGTATGTGGGTACAATGGAAGAGGATGGAAAGATAGGATGTAAATTGTAGGATGAGGTGCACGAGACAATGAACCCCCAAGTGCAAGTCACATAGATAAGAAACCTACACATGACACTTGTTTACCCAGTTTTCATCATGGTACTTATCTGAGGCACCACTGAGGTGGTATTCACCTTTGAAAGAATTGATTTCTCTTTACTATTTTGATTTTTTTTCTTTTATTTTTTTGTTTGGGATATTTGGATGGGATGGGTGGATATGGAGGAAAAACAAGGGACTCAAGTGTTTTTGTCCATACCAAGGTAATAGTGTTTTGTGAAGGAAAGGTGTTGTACATGGACCATGTCAAGTGTCATTATGCTCATGTATGTCAGTATGGGATTGCATGAGAGGGAGATGGAGGTAGGTAGATAGTGGATTATTATGTGGATTATGGATATATGGAGGATAGTGGATTATGATGTGAATTATGTAGGGAAGGACAGTAGATTATGATGTGGCTTATGGATGGAAGGATAATGGATTATCATGTGGATTATTAATGGAAGGATATTCGATTATTATGTGGATTATGAATGGAAGCATTATGAAAAAGTATGTAACATAGGGATATGATGGGTGAAATATGTGGCATAGTGGATGAAAGGTGGGGAGATGGAGGTATGTGTAAATATGTCAGAATGGAGAGGAACCAAGATGAATGG
This sequence comes from Cunninghamia lanceolata, assembly GCA_027924645.1. Taxonomy (NCBI): domain Eukaryota; kingdom Viridiplantae; phylum Streptophyta; class Pinopsida; order Cupressales; family Cupressaceae; genus Cunninghamia; species Cunninghamia lanceolata. The sequence continues at coordinate 10,882,678 of BSBN01000297.1, forward strand.
TTGGACACACCATGATAGACATTGAATCTTTTGAGTTAGAGGAGTTGTAGGAAGCAATGGAGATTTGGAATTCCTTATGGATTTAGGAACCCAAATGGACTTAGGATTTTATGATGTTTGGATTGGGTGTGGGATGAAGGAACTTGGGATTTTTGGGATGTGGATGCTTCACATGACTTTATTTCTTTTTTCTTAGTGATATAAGCCATTTTATTTTAGGACTTTTCTTTTGGAGGTTTGGGCTTAGGTGATTTTTTGGATTGACTTGAATTTGACATTTTGCATTGGTTCCCTATGGCATAAGGAGCTTTAGGATCTTTTTCTATATGTAAGGAGGCATCTAAGTTTCTATTTTTGAAACCCATGGGCTTGGTGGAAGCATCATGTTTGGTCAATGTATGCATTTGTTGATCATGATTAGGAATTTTAGGGGATTTATGGATGGAAGGATTACTGGACTTATGGATAAAGGGGTAAGGGTATGTGAGAATGGGGATATTAGGTGTTGGGAGAAGTGGAGGTAGAGTGGATTTGAGGATGGATATATTAGGAGTTGGAAGGAGTGGAATTAAAGTGGATGTAGGAAGGTGTATGGTCACTTACTTTTGGGATTTGTAGGACAATGGAGGAGGGATGGAAACATATGTTTTGGGGCTATAATTTGGTTTTTGATGGAAAGAAGTGGATTTAGAAGGCATGGAGGTGGTACCAACATCTTATGCTGCTTTCCTTTCACATACCGTACCTTCCTTACTGCTTCTGCTATGCTTTTCTACTTTTATTCACACATTACTTACAACAACACATCTCACAACTAAATCCATTGTGTATATATATCCGCACAAGTAATTTCATCACCTTTCTAGTCAGCACCTGGAATAGTCAATCTTTTCACTAATTCTGATCTGTCGGCTGAATCCTTGCACATCAAGTAATGCGGATCAAGTATATACTTGTAGAAATCATTAATCATGTCGACCAAACATAATTCATGCCTTCATAACCTTTACCACCATTAGTGACACATCTGGAATAACATTTGATGTTCTGTCAGTCAGTTCTTCCTCTGTTCATACTTTCACTCAGGAACCCGATACTCAAGTATTCATATCTTTTTCCTCATCTGTCACCAGAGGCTAAATCATTGGAATCTATCACTCAAGGTAGTCCTCTTGACTTCCCCAAATCCGTACTTCACCCAGATACTTCCTTTGAGAGATCCAGACCTGTCTGTCGGACCTTGCCACATGCTCTGTTCTTGTTTACCGGACCACAACAATCTTCACTCTGACTTCTGGTAGAGACACACCATGTCCTGCGGATGTGTGGGTTGAACTTTGTTGCCATCAATGACAACAATCATGAATCCATATAGTGTCTTTTGCCAACAAAGGGTATGTGAGAATGGGGATATTAGGTGTTGGGAGAAGTGGAGGTAGAGTAGATTTGAGGATGGATATATTAGGAGTTGGAAGGAGTGGAATTAAAGTGGATGTAGGGAGGTGTATGGTCACTTACTTTTGGGATTTGTAGGACAATGGAGGAGGGATGGAAACATATGTTTTGGGGCTATAATTTGGTTTTTGATGGAAAGAAGTGGATTTAGAAGGCATGGAGGTGGTACCAACATATTGGGATTGTTTTCCTTGGGGTACATAACCAAGGCCATGTGATTGTGGAGGGACTTTGACATGGATGGGCTCCAAAATAGCTTGTTCATGAAGGCCTAAGCCTTTACCTTCATAGTTCATGTTTTAGAACATGTGACTTACAATGTGATTTAGGGTATTTTGGACACATGACATGATCTTATTATTTGAAGGAGAAGATGGAGTGGTGGGTAGTGGGTTTTCCTTTCCTAAGAGAGAACATTCATGAATGAAGGTAGTAATAACAAGGGGATAGGATGATAAATTTGAAAGGGGGTCGATAGTGGATAATGAAGTATCAATGGAGGATGATAGAGCATCTTGAGGGCATGATAGGTGCTCAATAGGAGATGGTGTTGGGATGCTTGGATCTTGATTACCATTAGGCTCATTAAGAGGGATTATCCTATGATCCAAATCATTTGTTTGATTATCTATGTGTTCATAGGGATCAAGTGTCTCACAAGTGAAATGGATGATGTTGGATGATGGATAGGATTAAAGGGATAGTGGATATGAGTAGTTTGGATATCTTGCTCATGGATAGTTATGGGATTATGAATAGGTGGAGTGATAATATCTTGATCATGGAATGTATAAATTTTCCTACAAGGATCATCATGGTTTTCTTGATCATAGATAGGATCTTGATCATAGATGGGAGCTTGATTATAAATAGGATTAAGTGTGCCATGGATGGGATAAATTTTGTCATGGATAGGCTCTTCATCATAGATAATTTCTTGATCATAGAGAAGATATTGGTTATGGATAGGTTGAATGGAGGTTCTTTTATCTTGATTTGGACAAGGGGTTAATGTGTACACATGCTTTAGATTATGCTCTTGACATAACTCTTGATTTTCATGGATGTGAGTAGAAGTGGGAGACTCTTGGATAGGATTAGTTTGTTATAGATAATCAACAAAATGAGTGTATAATAGATCTTGACTTGGACTCATGGTAGGAGATGCTTCAATAGGATTGATGGGTTATGGGATACATGATGGGACTAGAGGAATAGGCATGGTGATTGAAGGCTCTTTGATAGGTTCACAGATGGGCATTTGATGACATGGTGGTTGTTGCTTCCTTGCTAATAACCATTGGGTGACATCCTTGACAAGTGTATGGGTGGATTGAAAATATAGTTGATGGACAATAAGGGTGAATGTAGTGGGCTTACGATTAAGATTTGGTGGATGGATAGTAGGAGGCGATGGATTAGGATTGGGATTGCATGGTGGATGGATAATGGGAGGCAATGTTGTAGGCACAACTTTACCACAATTCATGATGCTTTTGATCAATCTCTTAAGTGTGGAACAATTGAATGTCATATAGCCCTAAACCCTATGGTATGCACAATAACCATTTTGATTATACCAATTGAGTTTAATGGTATTTGGATGATATGGTTTTATCGGTGGTAGCTCAATCAAATTTTATTAGACCAATTGTTGTATGGTTATCTCCAAGGGATCCTTTGGAAGAGGGTTGGAGGAATATGGTGATGAAGGGGTTGAAGGGGTTTGTAGATTAGAAGGTATGTGTGTTAATTGATTAAGATTAATAAAATTAGAGGAAGATGGTAATGAAGGGATGAAGGGGGTTGATGGAATGCCTAATGGATTGAGATTGGGATTACATGGTCATGTTGGTATAGGACTAGTATGCTCTTGGATAGGCATTTGATTGGATGATGATGGAGGATACCCATATGATGCATAAGCTATAGTGGTGTTTCCCTTGTCAAAATTAGCATGAGGAGGACTTAAGGACGTTTGATCTTGGTGCAAGGGGTATCTAGCACTAGCATGCTCATGTTGTAGGGGATCTTGAAGTGTGGATTGATATGGAAACTAGATGACATTGGAATAAGTGGGATATGTTGAAGTAGCACTAACTTGATATGTGGATGGAATAGATTGGTATGATGATGGAGGTGACACATGGTATTGAGGTATAATTTCTTGGGGTTGTTGAAAGGATAAGGTGAAAGGGAGGAGGGTATGTAGAAACACTTCCTACACTGATCTACTAAGGAAAGATTTATGCAAGTTTATGACAAGAAAATAGAAGAGGATAATAGGGAATATTAGAGGACCTTAGAAAAATAATGTTTTGTAGTAGTCAGATAGACCTGTAGCAGACAACAAGAGGACACAAAGAATGAGAGAGCAATGACAGAGGGTGTTTATTCTGCAAATATTTATGTAAATGCATATATAAGTGTGTAAGAAATTGAACTTTTAATCTAATAGAATCTTTCCTTTTCATAAGTATTATCCCCATGTGTGTGTGGTTATAAGAAATTTCATATAAATTTGTTGTTCTAAAAGTCTAGGTTTTCATTTTGCAAGTTTCAAGTCTTTTATGCAAATAGCCACCTACAACCATTGTTGCAGCTACCCACAACAATAGTTTGCTTTTGGGAGCAACTTAATTTGTGTCTCTGTAGTTGTTTTATGCTTATGAAGCTAATTATTGGGCCTGCAACACGTGTGTAGACCTCTGTAAAGGTTGTGTGAGGTTGCTTATAGAAACACAACCCCTCCTTTCCCACATGTTTGCTCATTTTAGTGTGTTTCTAGGCACCTACAAGGGGATGGGTGCCATCAGGATCCTTATGATAGGAAAAAATTAACTATGTCTTCATTAAGGTAATTTATAGTGAAGGGATATCTAGTGGTCATAGAGGCATCCACATTATCAACTTTGTGATGCATGGAAAGATCTTACACATGGCTAGGAGAGGTAGGGAAGGTAACATGTAGGGACACTTGTAAATTAGAAGCACTATAATTTTTGTTGGGTAGGAAGAAATAATTAGATGAATGAGATATGATTCTTGAACCTTTGGGGGCTACTTATCCATTAAAGGCTTTGCATATATATAAAAATTTATAGGACCTCAAATCTATTATTGAATTTTCTTTTTGGTAAATTTCATTTTATCCATTTTCTTTCTTTCCTCTTGTAGGATTTCATAGGCATGAATATATGTAGGTCCTGTTGGTGCCTGCATGAAATTTAGATTTTAAGAATTTAAATTCGCAGGCACTTTTCAAGAAAATCCAAGAAATTCTAAGTCTGTCGGCCTTTATATTTTCATGCATGTATCTTTGTATATCCATTGTTGTTTGTATGTACATTTGTATGTGCAAGCATGGATGTACATTGGCAAACCCAAAATAAATGTCCAATCGGCCTTCAAAAGGTGAAAAAATTAGTTGTATGCATCATTGTATGCATATCGGGCTTGTATGTGTCTTTCAAATGCAATTCTAGGTGTGCAGAAGTGGTTGTATGTCATGGATTCCCAGAATATTCTTCTATTGTATGTAAAGGATTGCATGTATATTGTGTTGTATATTCGATATACAATGGGTAGATACAATGGTGATATGCAAAGGAAATATTCAATGCCAAGATACAAAGGCAAAATGTACATTGCAAAGATATAAGGGTGGTATACAAGAGGAAATGTGCAAGGGCACATACAAAGACAAGATGCAAAGGAGGAGATACAAACAGTGGGGCCCACCAATCACATATACAATGTGATATACATTCCTAATATACAAGGCCCAGACCTGAAAAGGTATGCAATTTAGTTGATAAAGGTCGACATGTTTATATGCATCTTTTTCTTGTACATTCACATTTGTATGTTTAGACATAGAAAGGGCAGATACAAGGGAATATAAAATGTTAACATATAAGGGTTAGATGCATGTTTCCAATGTACAAGTGATTGTGTACAGTTCTGGTTGTATATTTGCATTGTATATGTGATATACAAGGCCGACATAAAAAATTGAAGATACAACGCCAGATTCCAAATTTATTCCAATCTGCCTCATAAATGCAATGGAGTCTATAGTTGTATGTATATTTGCATTGTATGTGCGATATACATTGAGATATACAAAGAGGAAGATACAAGGTAGGACCCACAGGTGCAAAAGAAAAAATACATTGGCTCGCTGATGAAGATGCAAATGCATAGCGATAGAGAACTAGTCAAGGGACGACATGTGACCAAATGCTATTGTATGTATATGCATTTGCATATACAAGGATTTGAATGTACAATAAGCAGTTGTATGTATATGCTTTTGCATATACAAATATTTAAAGGCAAAAGAGTGTGAAAAGGAAAAATGTATGTTTGTTGGGAAAAGTTAGCAATGGAAAAAGTGCACCTACGTTGCGTGATCTCATTGGCCGACTACTTTTCAAAGCGATTTAGAGCCACAGATCTCAACGGGAAGAAGGAAATTGACAGCCCTATTTCAAAATTTCACAGGAGGGATTTCTTTGTATCTGCTGCATCATTTCAAGAGGGAAAAGTTCCTAAGCATGCGAACCATCACTGCACTTCCCGCCACGGGTAGATAGGCCTTTAATGGAAGGTTTACAAGAGGTATGGGTTGATGGATTGACAGGCCAACTACCTTCTTAAAGGCAAAAAACTTCAGGTGACTGCATGTCTCTTGAGTTCAACTGCTCCTTCCCTCCTCTTCTCCTTGGTGCATTCAATGTTCTTGACACCATCTTGATGGTGCCGTGTATCTCAGGGTGATTTGAGGTGACTTTCTACTTGATTATGGAGTACTCTGAAAATAATGATAATTAGACGTAAAAGAAATAACCCCTTTTCCTATTGCACATACCAAAATTAACTCCCTTGGTCAACCTGAGTCAAGCTCTCAATGCAAAAAAAACCTCCATGCCTATTCACTGTGAGGGCTTTCAAAGTGTTTAAATGCTTAATGCATTTGACTAAGTCAAAAAAGGAATTTCTTATTGTTTACATAATTTGCCACCCGAATTGCAATAATTCTTGCTCACTTTGCATTATTTACTCCTTTGACTTTTTAAAAGGCATCATTATCTTCATGAAGAATAAGATCAAAACATATGAATAAAAACATGGCCATCATGCTCTATACTTGACACCTCTGACCCCTTGCAATGATTCTTGTCTTTTGACATAATGCTTATAAAAAAACCCTTAGCATTTGTAACCCATCATTCACGTGAACCCTCGCATGCACTATGCTATGATTACTAGGTTTTGATGAGTTATATTATTTTGACCCTCATGGTACTTGGATAGAAATGATTTTATTAAAAAGCCTCAGAAAGAAACCCATGGTCGGGTTAGGTAAACTAGCGAAAAAGAGACTGAACCCTAAAAAATTTATCACTTTACATTGTATCTTTCTTTCGGTTACTACTCTACCACCACCATGTTTAGGATTTCTGATCGTCTAAAGGTCATTTGAGGGTCGTTCTGAAGCAAACTTGACTATGGATTTCATCCATTCTATCACTTTGTTCCTATTGTAAGTCATTCTATCATTGTTTCTGTATAGTGTTTTTCTTTTTGTGTTCACTGCTCTTATGATGTGAGGAAACAAAAAGAAGTTTGTTTTGCATTTCATTGTGCCTTTTTGCAACAAAAATGATGAAAAACTATTTGTATTCATTTCTTTTGCTATCATTATTGTTGTCATGCTTGCATCTTTTACTTCATTTTGCTTTGGGTTATGAGATTAAAGAAAACAAGAAATCCTCTGTGTGAAAAATTGTAAGATCCTATCCTTCCTCTACTACAGATACCACTTTACCTTATTGTGTCTTCATCATCAAATTAAAGGATAAACCCTCTCTTGTTTTCTATCTCAGTGAAAAAGAAGAAATCTCTTATATTTCTATATATTCCTCCCCTTTTTCTTTGGTTCATGCTATAGGAATCTTTGGGGCTTGAATGAATTCAAAATAATTTGAATAACTTTGTAAGAGGTCAACAAGTCCTTAGTTATTTTTCAGGCAAACATTGTTTGACTGTCCTTATGTTGTTATTACATACATTTTTGCTATTGAATTCTTGTCATATTCCTATATTTGGTAGATTCTCTGAGTTAGTCTCATGAAATTCAAACAACTCTCTATCTCTGCTATCCTTCAGACCATGTAGATTCTCCTGAAATTGTAACAGATTTATGAATGAACCAATCCTACCTAAAAAGTTTGGTACAACATATTCTTATAAGTGTAGTAGCTGAAATATATTGGTTAAAGAGCTCTATTTCTCCACATTGTGTAAACATACTACTCAATAGAAGACTACATATTGCTGCTCCTTTCATTCTTATGAGGACTGTGAAGACCTAACTCTCTTGCTTTTTTTATACATTGGTAAACATGGTAAAGAAAAGCTTTGCAAGAATAGTGAGCACTATATTTTCTTCATGCATTATGCATTGTGTCTTACATTGCCATATCTGTGTTTTCTGGTAGTCATTTAGATTGTCACATAATTTTTGGAGTCTTCAGTCTTTTAGTTGTTGACAAAAGTCTTTGAATCATTAAATGCTTCATGTAGGTGAACTGGATGAATGTGCAGACCTCATCATTCCTTGATAGACCTTTATTATTGCTTTCCTAACTAGTACTTTACATTCATACCTCAAACTACATTAGAGGTTTCAAAAGTTTAGACAAACTCATTAATACCCTTTTGTTTTGATTAGGGACCTTTCACTATTCTTTGTTCATTATTTTGCTTCAATCCTATCTTATCAGAGCTCTATTTTAGATTCCTTGAGCTATAAATTTTGATGATATTAATGTAAGTGTCTTGAGCATTTTTCTATACCACTACTCACTGTCCCAAGATACTTGTATTTTGCATAATGTCATGGTTTTTCCTCTTTTGTTGTGTCATGATGCCATCGCTTGTGTGATATTTGTTCATTACATCTCTTTTTTTGTCTCCAACCATATCCTCAATTTCATAAGTTTGAAGCACTCATTATATTCTATTTTGGGTTAAAGGTAAAGACTTAAAAAATGCTTGGGTTGAAGCACTCATTATATTTAGGAAATACAAGCTTTATCATGTTGTAGGGGATATTGAAGTGTGGATTGATATGGAAATTGGATGATATTGGAATAAGTAGGATAGGATGACATAGGAGTAAATTGATATGTAGATGGACTAGATTGGTATGATGATGGAGGTGACACATGGGATTGAAATATAATTTCTTGAGGTTTGCTAGAAGGATAAGTGTTGTGTTTGTGTTTGTGTTTGTGTTTGTTGGCCTAGGAGTTGTTGAGGAGCTTATTGAATGGTCATAAGTTTTTGTAAAATGGCTTATTGTTGTTTTTGTGGGATGGTGACTTTTTCCTTTCTATATAATCTCTTCAATTTATCAAACATTCTTTGGGTGTTATAAGGATCTTTGGGTGCTATATGGATGATTAGGGTAAAATTGATTGGATTGGATGATGGATGGTTCAAATGGGATTGTGTGAATAAATGGATTGGATTAGAGTTTATGATGTAGGATAAGAGTAAGGTTGAAGACTAGATTATGATGTGGCTTAGGGTGACAAATCGATGGTGGACAATTAAGGTTGAATGATAGGATTAGATGAGGATTAATGGATTTGTATATAGATTATGTAGTACAAATGGATGAAGTTGGATTAAGACAATCATGCAAGATGGTATTGTATTATGGTAGTAAATTATGATTAGGATAATGGATGGAAGATATGATTAGTCTAGAACTAGGATGATGATGTTGGATGATTAGGATAGGACTAAATGATTAAGGGGTGATTAGTTGGATAAAGAGATGATAGTATGATATATGGATTAATAGGATTAAGATGGTTGGATAGGTGACTAAGATAATGTTGATTAGATTGGATGAAGATTAGAAGGACTTGAATTGGATTAGATGATTATTAGGATGATTTGGATATGGTAATTAGGATGCTTAAGGATAATGAGATGGATAATAGGGATGATTAGGATAACTAGGGTGGATAATTAGGATGATGAGGGTGTCGATTAGGATGAAGATGGTTTGAATTAGGATGAAATTGATTACAAGGATAATTAGGATGATGTGGACTAGATCTATTGATAGATTAATTTTATAAAATTTGCAAACAAAATACTTCAAATTTACATGCATAGATTTTCAAAACACACACATAAGACACAATTACAAGTTTGATTTTCAAAATTGATTGTTGGAATTTATGAAGGAACTTGAAGACATATCAACAAGCCTAATATTAATCAATTGGGAGTGGCCAAGGGGTCTTAAGCTAGGATGCACAAGTTTTCTAAGGATGTTTATTGGATGATACCTCAACATCTTAGGAGATGCTTAAGCATTCTCCTCATCTGTCCAATATCCTAGACCATAGTACCCTCCTTGTTGGAGATATTGTCGATGTCTCAATGGACCTGGCTAATCCTAAAAAAGTTATCCCAATCAAAAAATGTCTTAAATCTGATGAACAATGTGAACATTCTTCTCTTCTACATGAATTTTCACATTTATTTTCTTTGACATATTCAGAGATGCCTGGCATTGATCCACAAGTTGCTACCCATAATATTATGTTGCATCCTAATGCCAAGCACATAAAACAAAAGATCCAAAGAATGAATACCAAGGTGGAATTTTTGGTTAAGGCTAAGATTGGGAAGATTCTATAAAATACCTTTATTCACCCTATTGACTATTCCCCTTTGATATCAAATATCATCATTGCTGCTAAATTTGACAACCGTATTCGGATATGTATTAATTTTCATGATCTCAACAAAGCTTCTTTAAAAGAAAACTTTACGCTTCCTAACATTTACATGATCATTGATACCACTGCTGGACATTTATTACTCTCCTTCATGGATGGCTTCTCTAGATACAACCAAATATTCATCAATCCTCAAGATTAGTATAAAATTGACTTTTTCACACCTTGGGGAACCTTTTTTTGGGTGGTCATTTTGTTTGGTCTTAAGGACATTGGTGTCACATAACAATGTGTTATGACCCTTATATTCCATGATTTCATTGACAACATTTTGGAGGACTCTATTGATGACATTCTGGCCAACTCCATCTTACGTCAGGATAACATCAAAATACTCTACCAAATCCTTGAATGTATTAAAAAATATAACATGCGCTTAAATCCTCATAAATGCATCTTTGATGTTGACAGTGACAAGTTATTAGGATTTATTGTTTTGCTTCATGGTATTGAAGTGGATACAAAGAAGATTGAGTCTACCGTCAACATGCCAACTCTAAAAAAAATATTTCTCAACTTTGTAGTCCACAAGGAAATATTCAAGCTATTTGTTGGTTTGTCTCACAACTAACAGATTAGATTTCCCCTTTCACTATTGTCATGAAGATTGCACCTAAATGCTAAGTTTGAATGCTCAGCAATCTTGTGAAACATGGAAACACCTTCGAGCCTATGGGTATACTCATAGTGAAGATGAATCTCTAGATTATGGGTTGGTTCCCTTTTTTATTCTCCTAGAGACTAATGAATTTTGAAGGAAAAGGGTAAGAAAGATGATTGTTTTGAAAATCAAAACTAACTCTAGGAGGTGATTGCAGCAAAATGATATTAAAAGGACAGACTGATTAACAATTGCTACTTTAAAGATTTCTTCACACAACTCAATGAATGGAAATTTTATCACATAAGTATTTCAAAGGGAGGCTCAATGATTTGTCTCTTAGCGGGAAAGCTATGTTTCACAACTTGAAAGGTAAGATAACTGTTTGCATAGCCAAAGACCTATAAAGTCAGGTGCCTCTCTGTGTTTACAGTAATGAATGAGACAAGCTTAAAGGTTTTGATTGTTTAAAATACACTTAAATTTCATCCAAATCATTCATTAAGGCATATACACTGATACGAGAAGGTAAAATGCAGATCTCCTAAGTAATGAAAAGGACAATACTATAAAATGACAGAAAAAAACCTATAAAACCTACTACTGTCTATAAATCTGGTAAAAATGAGTTATAAAATTGTATGGCTTCTCTACAATGTGCAAGAGGAAGCATAAAATCAAGAACTGGGAGAAAAAACTAAGTTTATTCTTCTATAATACAAGAAAGAACCTCCAAGGGACTCTCCTAAGTTAACTGTAGTAAACTCCATTCCAAAATATCTCTCTCATGTGAAAAATAGAAAATACCTAAAAAGAAGGGGCTCAACTACTCCACAACAAGCTAAAATAGCTCCAAACTATCCCTCTCATTCTGTTTGACCACGAAGAACTCCAAAATTACCTCCAATTTGACCATAAATCAAGAAAAATCACTCCACAACTCTGAATTTGCATTTTAGTTTAACTCTCTCTCTATTTTTGCATGATTGAGATGTTGAAAACAAGGTAGATAACTGAGAGGGGGGGTGAATCAGTTAGCTTTATTATCTTAACTTTTTCTTTTTTTATAATTTGTACAGCATCAAAACATATAAGCATACATAATCATGAGAACAAAAATAAAGTCAACACACATAACATAATGATTTTTACATGGAAAACCTTGTTAAGGGAAAAACCACAGGGTGACTAACCCAAGATTGTATTCTCTATTAAAAGAACAAGAAATACAAAATGGCACTTGCCAATTAGGGCTCACTGACAAGCACACTGCTCACAAGAGGCACACAGCCTACAAGAGACTCATTGTCTACAGAGTTTACAGAAGGTAAATAGGTTTTTGAACTGATAAGAGGCATCTACAAATGCTGAAGTTTAGTTCCAGTTAGGCTCAATATACTAATTTAATGCACTTCATTCTTCCTCTACTCTAGTGCTGCTACTCTGTCACATACTGAACTTGTATTGCTGTTTCCACACTTATCTCTTCCTTTTCTCACACCTTATTTCATCACATCTATACACATACACACTTACATACTAGAATTCATGTGGTATTTATATCTGCACCAAGGATTTCAACAAATTTCTAGTCAACAACCAGAATACTCAAGATATTTACAAGTTACTACTTTGTCAGGTGAATTCATGCATGATTTGTGATGCATATCAAATAATAGATATAGAAGTCATCAATCATGTTAGACAACATGGTATGATGCCTCAAATAGCTTTATCAACATCAATTACTCATCCAGATTGAAGTCTGATACTCTGCCGGTCAATTCTTCCTCAGTCTACCCTGCTTGTCTAGAACCCAACACTCAGATGCTCATATCTTTTCCATGTTTTATCACTAGAGGCTTGATCTCTGGAATATAGTAGTCACTAGACTCCTCTTGACTTGTCCAAGTCCATAACTTGTTGAGTTACACCATCTGAGAGATCCAGACCTAATTGTCAGACCTTGCTGCATGCTCTGTTCTTGTACACTGGACCAAAACACTCTTTAATCTGACTTCCAGTATAGGCATACTATGTGTTACGGATGTGTGGGATAGACTTTATTTCCATCAATGAAAACACTCATGAAGCGACACAGTGTCTCTTGCCAACAATCTCCGACTTTGGCATTGATGGCAACACTTAGTGTAAAATGACTAAGTGTCGCAACAAACTCCCCCTTGGCTGATGGTCTATCTTATGCACTATTTTATCTGAGCTCCCCCTTAGCTGGATTCCACATTTTTCACTACTCCTCACTCTCCCTTTGACATCAATGGCAAAGAGTGGAATCTACACACCAAAATTTGCAAAAATGACCTATACATAGCCGCATAAGTATGTATATACTTACATATACTTGAGTATATCTGTAAAAGTGGCCTTCAACTATACATACTATGTGGGCCAACTTTGCTTCATCCTGTACAAAATGGAGATGTGACCACTCAATAAAAATGCATATGTTTCTTCTCTTCTTAGATATGCCAGATCACTGGTCCGGGCTGTGATCCAGGCATCTGTTAAGGCCTCATGCATTGCCTCTAACTTAGGGATAATTATCCCTCTGAGTTCACTCATCCTAATTATTATACTCTTCTTTTCTTTGTCCAGCCTCTTTAATTCATTTATAATGACAATAGCTTGGCATTCTTGATTCATTATGGATATAGTGAGGGGATCAAAATTCTAAGATAAACTTGACAGTTTACCTTCTTTTCAATATCCTCTGTCACTTTAGACCAAGATAGACAAAATTTGTACATGTCCCCACCATCTTTAAGAGAATTTTATAGGTTCTTTATCCCAATATCTAGCATCCTCCTATCATTAGCAATGAGTCCCTGTAGTTTAGTGAATCTTTTTCCCAAAAACTATTTCTAGACCTTTTCTTCTATTGATTTCTCTAAAGAATCAAAATGAGTGCTAACAGAGTTTACAAGGGATTTCAAGTTACCAGATGGAGAGGCTGAAGGATCCTTTTGAAAGGATGGCATGATCTTCTCCAGTATCTCGGATGTAATCTCTAACAACTCACAGTCTTCCATGTGAGATTTTAGAAGCTTTTCTTTTGCTTTAGCTTGGGAAAAAGATGCTATTTTCATTGTTTGGACTGGGGAGAGGGAATCAAAATTTAGTGGTCCTTGTAATAGTTCTAGTTCATCTATCTCCATCATTTCTTTGTTCAAGTTCTTTACTACCTCTGTAGTGTCTTTTGCCAGTGACTAAGTTTTCTTTTCTTTTGGGATCTTAGAATTGTCATCAGAGATCTTCTCTATTTGTTCTTCTTCTCTTCCCTTTACCTCCTCTTCTTGACTCACTTTCTCCACTTTTCTTCCTTCTCCTTCAGTTCCTGAATCTGGAATGTCTGCAGTAGGATCTAGAGGAGAGATGTTAACTACTTCATGAACTTCCTCTTCTGGAATAGAGGAATCCAAGTCCTTAGACTTCTCCTCATCTATCTCTTTTGACCCTTCTACATTTTTGTCAGAAGATTCTTCATTTGATGCATTTAATCCTTCAACATCCATGGTAGAAGGTTCTTCATCTATTTCCTCTATAATAGGAAGATTAAATCTTCTAAAGGCATTCCAGAGGATCTCTTCTATTTCTCTTGCTACTTGATCAGTTTCTCCTAGCATAAGTTTGTTCATTCTTGCTTTGCCCTCAAATTCATTCTTATAGTCCTTAAAGATCATGTCCATTTGCTTTGGAGTAATGGAAGGATAGAACTGAATTATAATTTGTTCTCAGATCTCTAAGTCTTTTGCCTTGGCATTCTCTTTTCTAAGTTCAAGTACCTTCTCTAGACTTTTGGGAATTAATGAAATGATTTCAATGAATGCTTTATTATAAATATTTAGGTACCTGACTATAGCTTCTTCCAAGATCCTTTTGTCAGTATCATTATATTAATCATAGAATTCCATTACTGGTTGCAGATTCCCATCCACTATGACTACCAGTTTGTCATTTTGTCAAACCCAACCACTTGATCCAGGTAGCTCATTAATGTAGTAGAAGAATAGACACAGTATTAAACAACCATACTTGAAGGAGTTCTTCTTATCCTTCTTGATCTTCTGTAAGTTTTCTAATAGTTGGTTTAAAAGAAGATCATATAGGCCATAGTCTACATTTTCCCTCAACATACGATATGCTATATATATTGCAGTCCCAGACACAGAATTCTCCCTACTAGAATGATAGATCTTATAGCCAATTATCATTGAGGCAAATTTGACATCTAGATCTGTGATGTCATCTATGGTTATTGCTCTCTTGTAAAACTTAGATCTGGTAGCTTCAGTGATTGTTTGGTTCATGATAGATTTGAGTGCAAGTAACCCACCAGATGAGAGCAGTCTAGTTACTATCCTAATGGCATATTTTTTTTATCTCGAAGGGCTTGATTAACCACATGAAATTTTCATGTATTCTGCTAAGGACATACCGGACCCAATCATCTTCTGTAAAATAGGGAAAGTGGATGGAATGTCTGAAGTGCTTATCCTAGAGGGCCTTGTATTGAGGTTTGAGTTCAAACCTTTCATCTATTAATTGTTTATGATAGATGTCCATCAACTTAGATTCAACAAATTCCTCAGTATTCGCATGGATGTAGACCCTAACATCTTCTACGTGCAATACCCCATGCGAAATGCTAGAAAAGGTACCTAAAGGATCAAATTCTATGGATTTGTAGGTGTGTTTCTTGAATTTTGGGCATGGCATTTTAGTGATCTTAACAACCATTGGAGTAGCCATTTTTGCAAAAGATTCAGAAAGAGATATTCAGAATGGAAGTACCTTTTTATGCTTTAGGGTTCAAGATAAGAGCTGAAACAAATCATAGGTTGAAGTGGAAGAACTCAGCTCTGATACCAATTGTTGGAAATAAGGTAGATAACTAAGATGGGGGGGGGTGAATCAGTTATCTCTATTATCTTTACTTTTTCTTCTTTTATAATTTGTGCAGCATCAAAACATATAAACATACATAATCATGAGAACAAAAATAAAGCCAACACACATAACACAAGGATTTTTACATGGAAAACCTTGTTAAGGGAAAATTCATGGGGTGACTAACCCAAGATTGTATTCTCTATTAAAAGAATAGAAGTACAAAATGGCACTTGCCAATTAGGACTCACTGCCCGAGCACACTGCTCACAAGAGGCACACTGCCTACAAGAGACTCACTATCTACAAAGTTTACAGAAGGTAACTAGGTGTTTGAACTGATGAGAGGCATCTACAAATGCTAAAGTTTAGTTTTAGTTAGGCTCAATATACTGATCTAATGCACTTCATTCTTCATTTGCTCTAGTGTTGTTGCTCTATCACTTACCAAACTTGTATTACTGCTTCCACACTTATCTCTACCTTTCCTCACACCTTATTTCATCACATATATACACATACACACTTACATACTAGAATTCATCTAGTATTTATATCCATACCAAGGATTTCAACTACTTTCTAGTCGACAACCAGAATACTCAAGAGAGTTACAAGTTACTACTCTGTCGGCTGAATTCATGCATGATTTGTGATGCGTATCAAATCATAGATATAGAAGTGATCAATCATGTCAGCCAACATGGTATGATCCCTCAAATAACTTGATCAACGTCAATTACTCATCCAAATTGAAGTATGATACTCTACTAGTCAGTTCTTCCTCAGTTTGCTCTGCCTATCTGGAACCAAACACTCAGATGCTCATATATTTTCCATGTTTTGTCACCGGTGGCTCAATCTCTAGAATATAGTAGTCATGATACTCCTCTTGACTTGTCCAAGTCCACAACTTGTTGAGTTACACCATCTGAGAGATCCAGACATGATTGTCAGACCTTGTTGCATGCTTTGTTCTTGTTCACTGGACTAAAACACTCTTCAATCTAACTTCCGGTATAGGCATACTATGTGTTGTGGATGTGTGGGATAGACTTTGTTGCCATCAATGACAATAGTCATGAAGCCACATAGTGTATCTTGTAAACATGAGAGGCAAAATTAAATAAAATAACAATTATTAATCTAATCAATATGATTGACTTAATAATTTTTATGTGATGCATGACTTTCCCTTATGTTTATTACATAACACATATTAAATCAATTTATAGTTCATTGCACTTAAAATTTAGTATTTACCAATTTTTGTCTAATGATGATGCAAACATATGGGTTTGAGTTAAATCTGAAAATAATGATAATTAGAGGTAAAAGAAATAACCCCCTTTCCTATTGCACATACCAGAATTAATTGCCTTGGTTAACCTGAATCAAGCTCTCAATGCAAAAAGAAACTCCATGCCTAGTCATTGTGAGGCCTTTCAAAGTGTTTAAATGCTTAATGCATTTGACTAAGTCAAAAAAGGAATTTCTTATTGTTTCCATAATTTGCCACCCTGATTGCAATAATTCTTGCTCACTTTGCATTATTTACTCCTTTGACCTTATTAAAGGCATCGTTATCTTTTATGAAGAATAAGATCAAAACATATGAATAAAAACATGGCCATCATGCCCTATACTCGACACCTCTGACCCCTTACAATGATTCTTGTCTTGTGACTTAAGGCTTATAAAAAAATCTTAGCATCTGTAACCCATCATTCACCTGAACCCTTGTAGGCACCATACTATGATTACTAGGTTTTGATGAATTATATTATTTTCACCCTCATGGTATTTAGATAGCACTGATTTTATTAAAAAACCTTAGAAAGAAACCCATGGTTGTGTTGTGATGTTCACAACACGCCCCATTATGCTCCTTAGCAAAATGGGGACCCCTGCTGATGTTTTGCTTTTTGCTTCTGCTTGTGTTTGTCTGCTTTCTGGCGGTTTGGTAAAAATGAGTCGGGTGCATCATCATCATGAAGGTCAGGATGAGGTTGGTCATCATCATGAGGTCAGTTTGTCAAAGTTCATATTTTGTTTCTGTGACCTCATATTTAGAAAGAGCTTGAAATTCCATGCAGGTTTGCCTTTTACATCACTTGAAAATTCGTCCATATGTGGAAGTTATGCTCAGTCAAAGTTTTGGTCAAACCTGATAATCGCAAGTGATCATCATTTTTTTTGTCATGTTATCAAGGTCATCATGATCTTGGTCTATCACCCGATAAAAATCATGCAGTCGCAATATTCGGACGTCAATCTTAGGTGGTAGTGCCCTTTACCCGTCAAATGGCCTTATGCGCATCGTGAGCATCATGATTTTAGGAGGGTCATATTTCATAAACTCGGTTTTGCTGTATGAAGAACATCATCATCATATTTGAAATGCCCCCCCGATAATATCCTGAGGTTCAAATATCCGGACGTCAACTTTAAGTCATAGTAAGTTTTCCCCGTCGAGCGGTCTTTTGTATCGCGAGCATCATGCTGATATTTTAACATTACCTGATATTATAATATCATGCTGATATTATAAGATCACCCTGACTTAGAAAATCCACCATTGGCATATTTGCATGCGCATGTTAAAATCCTATTGAAGGGTCATCATCCTGATATTTGCTGAAATTCGCTAAGATGATGATGACGTCTTCATATCCTCCTGATCTCCTTTTGCATGATCATGATGATCACCCTATCTTTTAAGGGAAGGTGATATTCCATTCTTCAACAGCATGATCATATTTCAAATATCACCCTAGCGCTAACCTGATGATGACCTCAACTCATCCTCATGCTCCGAAGAAAAAATATGATGATGACGTCATCATGATATTCGATGAGGAGGATCATCATATTTTTTTATCCTGCCTTGTTGTCAAGATCATCATGATCTTGTTTGTCTACTCGATATTTCGTGAAGTCCTCCTGCCGAGAAATATGACCTTTTGCAAATATCCTGATGATCATCATCATCACATTTCCCTTCGGCAGGATATTTTCCAAAACATGGTCCGGTTAGCGAAACATCCTGATGATGTCATATTCTAAGTTTAACAAAGGCCCCGGATATCATGATGACGTCATCCCGATCTGATAAACGAAGAAGCTAATATCCTGATGATCATCATCATCACATTTCCCTTCGGCAGGATATTTTTTCCAAAACACGATCCGGTTCCCGAATATGATGATGACGTCTTAATTTAAAGTTTAACAAAAGCCCCAAATATCCTGATGATCATCATCATCCTGATCTTTCGAGAGGGTTACCTTGGCCGCAAAGGGGTCATATTACATTCATCATCCTGATCATGCTCCTTAGGTGACCCGATATCACAATTATCCCCTGATCTTAACTGAACATGATGATGACGTCATCTTTTGCATTTTAATGAAGCCCAAATATGACGATGACGTCACCATCATTTTCCTTTCCTCAGCAGCAGGATCATATTCCATATCCTCCTATTCTCCTTCAACATTATGATGATGATGATGTTGTTCTTTTCCCCAATATACAGAAGCGAAACATCCTGATGACATCATCTGGACCTTCAGAAGGGAGAGCATCATATTTCCAAGAATATCATGCAGATGAAGTGAACATCGGCCATATAGAGAATATCAGCCAACATGTTTTTTGACACGCCGATAGCGATAGTCATGCCGATGGGCGGGAAATGAAGCGGTGGAGTTTTAAAACATTTTTTGGCGGCCGTGGTATTTTTTCGGTCAGTGATGGTTGACCCGATGGGTTTTGAGCGGTCTGAATGTGTTTTGAACGCGTTTAAGGAGTATTCTGGATCTGATTTCCATGATTTTGTGCAGTCACCTGGATTTAAATGATTATTTTAATTTCCTGCTGTTTATGTGATAAATGAAATACTTATTGCTTGTCTTGTCTTGCAGGCTTGCAGTTGAGGAAGCAGCTGGAAAGTCAACACAGTGACCTCATGGAGGAAGGAAATCTGAACTCGGGAGCAGGAAGATAAAGACGAAGTGCGAGGAAGTCAAGGCCATTCAAGTGAAGGACAGAGTTGCAGCTGAAGGTATTACTACAACAGACAAACAGAAGTTATTACCCAGCTGCCGGAACTTCTTAGAAGGGGCAATATTTCGCCCAGATTTGACATTGCTCAGAGATATTTTGAAGAGCTGGTTCACCTGTATTTATTGCTGTAACCAGGGGTTTGAACTAGGGGTTCAATTAGGTTTCTGCTGTAGTGAGGACAATCAGAATGTCTTTATATTGTGCCTCTCTACACTGTAATACTTTACAACAGGGATTCTAGGAAAACAACAGGGGCTACAACATGATTTTCTCTTAGGAACATACAGCAAGTTAGCATAGTTTAGAAGTAGAAGAAGGAGGTCGCCTGTTTGTCTGCAGTAAGGTGCGCGTGGAATGTCTGGCTGTCTTACTGTATCTGTAAAGCTTGTAAGTTCTCTATAGTATGATCAATGAAACTAAGAGTCATTCCTACATTGTAATTCATGTATCACTATTCGTTTCTAATACAATAGAATCTGGAGTTCTGCATCTATCTTCTGAGTGTTCTCCTGCTCTTCTTTGTGTTTTGAAATATTTTCTTTGAGAGCTTGCAATTTTAAATGTATGTTTGTGAAAATGCTCAGAACTTACATTTAAGGTTTTTACTGTGGATTTGATCAAATTACTGTGGTATTTACATAGTGCATAACAGAAACAATTAGATCCTTCAGTAGATTAGATGAGGTATAGATTAGATCTTTCTAACTTTTCCCAACCCATCTGAAATATTTAGCTGAAAACGTAGAAATCTAAAGGAAATTGTCTCAAATTTGAAGAAGCATGCATAACAGAGCTATAAGTAGACAGTTTTCATAAATAGATAAAGAAGAAAGCTGCAAAAAATTCAAGAAAACCATCTAAAACTTGCAGCACAGTAACACCTTTATGCAAAGGAATGAAAAGTATTGACATATCTCATGATATTTTTGCATAATCTTAGTCCAGTAAACCACCAAACAAACCTAAACTACATAAGGCCCCTTGAACATTACAGCTTCACATTGACCAACTGAACTTGACCAATTGAACCATTGTAGACTTGGGATTAGTTGAATCTCAAATGATTCCTTCTTATCTTTCAAGTATAGTTTCAGTTCATTAATTGTGAATTTTAACTTATTGTTATGATTGCATCAAAACAATCACCAACAGTTTTTTGGCGCTAGAAGGAGGGCCTGATTTGGTTTAGGGTTAAAATTTTGAGTTTTAAATGTTATATTTTGAGATATGTTAGATCTCATAAAATTTCAAAGGCCTAAAAAGTTGAAAGAAGGTCCCATCTTTTTTAATGGACTCATATAGGGACAGTTTTCAAGTTGACATTGCTTCATTTCAAAAGGTTTTGAATAACCAGCTTTATCCTAAAAATTTATATAGCTATGGTTTATTTGGAAGGTGTAGGATACATGAGTCCGCAGAGCATGGTGAGCTTAATTGTCTAACTTTCCTTATAAGATTAGATTTATATTTGAAAGGACTAATCTCTCTCTCAGATGTGTATAAGGCTGAAAGTTGGCAGGGAAATGAGGAGATTATTGAGCGACAGGAGGATGCAGCATCAACGGTCATTAAATGTGCAGAGGATACAAAGATGGAACTAATGCTAGGAATAAAGGATAATAAGATCTCTTGGCAGGAATCATGTGATGGTAAGAAAAAAAATCTGTCTTTTCATCAGGATCCGGCTGTGATTAAAGTTAGTGAAAAGTATAAATATCCTAAAAAATGCAGAGAAGAAATCAAAGCTCATGTCCCTTTTCTAGATAATAAGCAAAAAGGATTTAATGAAAAGGAAAAGGAAAGTGAGGTTCATCTTGATACATTTGATAAATATATAGAACTACTAAGGAATATTTGTCAAGAAGAAACCTCTGGGTCTGACCTAGAAAGTTTTAACGAACATGATTTAGCAAAGAAATGTAAACAAGCATTGGCAAAATTAAAATACACTCAAACTGATAAGATCCCTACTGTAGAAACTAGTGAAGTCATAGAAAAGAAAGAAAATCCTACTGTTACGACTGACTTCGTTAAATTGAATGATCAAAATCAAGATTGTTGCAGGTCAATAGGATTAGAATCTTCACTAAATGATAAATGTGAGTTATATGATGAACAATTCTTGAAAGAAGAGGATACAGAGGATCATGGAGCTGTTGTACACAATCAGACATCACCCCCATGCCATGTTGAAAATAAAACAGGGGAGTACTCCTGTCAATCAAAAGATGTTTTCCCACCTTTACTCTCAAGTGATTTAGAAATAATTAATTTCTGTATATCAGATTATGATGATCAGGATACTTACTTAAGTGCTGATGTGCAGGAAACTAATGAGAACATTAAGAGGTTTGCTAAATTTGAGGATAAACTGAACATCCAGAATGAAGGAACAAAGCTGGATGAAGATGAAGAAATGATACATCTAGAGTCATTCCTCTTTCAACTTGAAAAAGGACTAGACATAGAGCTGGGCAATGAAAATGCAGAGCTAAATGAAGAGCCAGCTATCAATAAACAAGTGTGTTCCACAGAGCTAAAGGCACATCAGGTTGTCTCTTTCCTTTCCTTAGTAAACAATGATAAACGCTATTTTGATTATGGAAATTCAAGAGATAGGACATGCATATGGATTAGTCATAAACCCGATGAGTTGCCTCAGTTACTAGTTATTAAGAGCTATTCTGATAAACACAATGAATCTAGAATATCAGATTTTTTTTCAGAATTTAAAGATAAATCTGCTAGAATGAGAACCATAACTAGTACCCTGTTACTCCTGCACAACCTAAAGAAATATGCAAGTAGGGGTGTTTTTGGGTCTTTTTCCTGGGTTTCTAATTGCCTTGTAGAGGCTTGTATATAGTCTGGTGGGGTAGTTGTTTTTGTTTTTGTGTTCTTCTTTTGCTGTTTTCTTTTTAGGTTAGTTGTTTGTATAGTTCCTTTTTGTTTGTTTTTGCTTTTTGTTTCTTTCTGTTTGTATAGTTTTTTCTTTTGTTGTGTTATTTGTACAGCTTGTTTGTTTGGTTTGTTTGTTGTCTCCTCAGCAGGGATCTTTATTTTACTTTAGAGTATTAAGGAGCAAAACTAGCAACCATTCAAAATAGTATAAAATTTAGGATATTTAGGTTAACCATTTGCAATTTACACATAATTTGTCACTGTCATGAATGTAGAGAGTTGTTCATCTTCTGAAGTTTTGTATTCAATAAATGTGATTGAGAATTTGAAGCAGGTTTCTCACGATGACACACCTAAAATCCTTGGGTTTGTTGAACTTACCAGTGTAGATATTAGGTGAAAAATCAGAGGTCACCCTTGCTGCCATTACAATTCTCAGTTTAATTTCAGCAAGTGTCCGCTCCTTGCATCATGAAGTTACAAATTGCTATATCTTATGAAATCTTTCAAAATTAGAAAACAAAAAAAATAAATAAATAAATAAATAAAGCGGATTATACTAAAAATCCAGATTAAGCCATCTAAGTAACTCTACCGGGGCTATGGACGCTCGCTGGCAGTGGGGCTCTACTTAGGAGAATTGTAACAATAACCTTGCCGGGGCTATAGACGCTCGCTGGCAGCAAGGCTCTATCCAGTCGGCTATGAGGGAATATCCTCACCTACGTAGGCTAATGTCAATCACTGGTTTGTTCAACCGATCTTCAAGATGAGGATAATTAATCACGTGCACACAACTAAACTGAAAATGGAAGTTCAGGTATCTTTATTGAATACTTTGAGTCTCAAGCTGAATAGTAATTTGCAGGAAAGATAGTTGGAAGTTATGAGTTCATTTCATCTAGTTTCCTTGAACACTCTGAATTTAATTGTTTTGTTTTGGTTGCTAGTTGTTGTGATGTTCACAACACGCCCCATTATGCTCCTTAGCAAAATGGGGACCCCTGCTGATGTTTTGCTTTTTGCTTCTGCTTGTGTTTGTCTGCTTTCTGGCGGTTTGGTAAAAATGAGTCGGGTGCATCATCATCATGAAGGTCAGGATGAGGTTGGTCATCATCATGAGGTCAGTTTGTCAAAGTTCATATTTTGTTTCTGTGACCTCATATTTAGAAAGAGCTTGAAATTCGATGCAGGTTTGCCTTTTACATCACTCGAAAATTCGTCCATATGTAGAAGTTATGCTCAGTCAAAGTTTTGGTCAAACCTGATAATCGCAAGTGATCATCATTTTTTTTGTCATGTTATCAAGGTCATCATGATCTTGGTCTATCACCCGATAAAAATCATGCAGTCGCAATATCCAGACGTCAATCTTAGGTGGTAGTGCCCTTTACCCGTCAAATGGCCTTATGCGCATCATGAGCATCATGATTTTAGGAGGGTCATATTTTATAAACTCAGTTTTGCTGTATGAAGAACATCATCGTCATATTTGAAACGCCCCCCCGATAATATCCTGAGGTTCAAATATCCGGACGTCAACTTTAAGTCATAGTAAGTTTTCCCCGTCGAGCGGTCTTTTGTATCGCGAGCATCATGCTGATATTTTAACATTACCTGATATTATAATATCATGCTGATATTATAAGATCACCCTGACTTAGAAAATCCACCATCGGCATATTGCGCATGTTAAAATCCTATCGGAGGGTCATCATCCTGATATTTGCTGAAATTCGCTGAGATGATGATGACGTCTTCATATCCTCCTGATCTCCTTTTGCATGATCATGATGATCACCCTATCTTTTAAGGGAAGGTGATATTCCATTCTTCAATAGCATGATCATATTTCAAATATCACCCTAGCGCTAACCTGATGATGACCTCAACTCATCCTCATGCTCCGAAGAAAAAATATGATGATGACGTCATCATGATATTCGATGAGGAGGATCATCATATTTTTTTATCCTGTCCTGTTGTCAAGATCATCATGATCTTGTTTGTCTACCTGATATTTCGTGAAGTCCTCCTGCCAAGAAATATGACCTTTTGCAAATATCCTGATGATCATCATCATCACATTTCCCTTCGGCAGGATATTTTCCAAAACATGATCCGGTTAGTGAAACATCCTGATGACGTCATATTCTAAGTTTAACAAAGGCCCCGGATATCATGATGACGTCATCCCGATCTGATAAACGAAGAAGCTAATATCCTGATGATCATCATCATCACATTTCCCTTCGGCAGGATATTTTTTCCAAAACACGATCCGGTTCCCGAATATGATGATGACGTCTTATTTTAAAGTTTAACAAAAGCCCCAAATATCCTGATGATCATCATCATCCTGATCTTTCGAGAGGGTTACCTTGGCCGCAAAGGGGTCATATTATATTCATCATCCTGATCATGCTCCTTAGGTGACCCGATATCACAATTATCCCCTGATCTTAACTGAACATGATGATGACGTCATCTTTTGCATTTTAATGAAGCCCGAATATGACGATGACGTCACCATCATTTTCCTTTCCTCAGCAACAGGATCATATTCCATATCCTCCTATTCTCCTTCAACATGATGATGATGATGATGTTGTTCTTTTCCCCAATATACAGAAGCGAAACATCCTGATGACGTCATCTGGACCTTAGGAAGGGAGAGCATCATATTTCCAAGAATATCATGCAGATGAAGTGAACATCAGCCAAATAGAGAATATCGGCCAACATGTTTTTTGACACGCCGATAGCGATAGTCATGCCGATGGGCGGGAAATGAAGCGATGGAGTTTTAAAACATTTTTTGGCGCCCGTGGCATTTTTTCGGTCATCGATGGTTGACCCGATGGGTTTTGAGCGGTCTGAATCCGTTTTCAACGCGTTTTAGGAGTATTCTGGATCCGATTTCCACAATTTTGCGCAGTCACCTGGATTTAAACGATTATTTTAATTTCTTGCTGTTTATGTGATAAATGAAATACTTATTGCTTGTCTTGTCTTGCAGGCTTGCAGTTGAGGAAGCAGCTGGAAAGTCAACACAATGACCTCATGGAGGAAGGAAATCTGATCTCGGGAGCAGGAAGATAAAGACAAAGTGCGAGGAAGTCAAGGCCATTCAAGTGAAGGACAGAGTTACAGCTGAAGGTATTACTACAACAGACAAACAGAATTTATTACCCAGCTGCCGGAACTTCTTAGAAGGGGCAATATTTCGCCCAGATTTGACACTGCTCAGAGATATTTTGAAGATCTGGTTCACCTGTATTTATTGCTGTAACCAGGGGTTTGAACCAGGAGTTCAGTTAGGTTTCTGCTGTAGTGAGGACAATCAGAATGTCTTTATATTGTGCCTCTCTACACTGTAATACTTTACAACAGAGATTTTAGGAAAACAACAGGGGCTACAACAGGATTTTATCTTAGGAACATACAACAAGTTAGCATAGTTTAGAAGTAGAAGAAGGAGGTTGCCCGTTTGTCTGCAGTAAGGTGCGCGTGGAATGTCTGGCTGTCTTACTGTATCTGTAAAGCTTGTAAGTTCTCTGTAGTATGATCAATGAAACTAAGAGTCATTCCTACATTGTAAATCGTGTATGACTATTCGTTTCTAATACAATAGAATCTGGAGTTCTGCATCTATCTTCTGAGTGTTCTCCTGCTCTTCTTTGTGTTTTGAAATATTTTCTTTGAGAGCTTGCAATTTTAAATGTATGTTTGTGAAAATGCTCAGAACTTACATTTAAGGTTTTTACTGTGGATTTGATCAAATTACTGTGGTATTTACATAGTGCATAATAGAAACAATTAGATCCTTCGGTAGATTAAATGAGGTATAGATTAGATCTTTCTAACTTTTCCCAATCCATCTGAAATATTTAGCTGAAAACGTAGAAATCTAAAGGAAATTGTCTCAAATTTGAAGAAGCATGCATAACAGAGCTATAAGTAGACAGTTTTCATAAATAGATAAAGAAGAAAGCTGCAAAAAATTCAAGAAAACCATCTAAAACTTGCAGCACAGTAACACCTTTATGCAAAGGAATGAAAAGTATTGACATATCTCATGATCTTTTTGCATAATCTTAGTCTAGTAAACCACCAAACAAACCTAAACTACGTAAGGCCCCTTGAACATTACAGCTTCACATTGACCAACTGAACTTGACCAACTAAACCATTGTAGACTTGGGATTAGTTGAATCTCAAATGATTCCTTCTTATCTTTCAAGTATAGTTTCAGTTCATTAATTGTGAATTTTAACTTATTGTTATGATTGCATCAAAACAATCACCAACAGTTTTTTGGCGCTAGAAGGAGGGCCTGATTTGGTTTAGGGTTAAAATTTTAAGTTTTAAATGTTATATTCTGAGATATGTTAGATCTCATAAAATTTCAAAGGCCTAAAAAGTTGAAAGAAGGTCCCATTTTTTTTAATGGACTCATATAGGGACAGTTTTCAAGTTGACATTCCTTCATTTCAAAAGGTTTTGAATAACCAACTTTATCCTAAAAATTTATATAGCTATGGTTTATTTGGAAGGTGTAGGATACATGAGTCCGCAGAGCATGGTGAGCTTAATTGTCTAGCTTTCCTTACAAGATTAGATTTATATTTGAAAGGACTAATCTCTCTCTCAGATGTGTATAAGGCTGAAAGTTGGCAGGGAAATGAAGAGATTATTGAGCGACAGGAGGATGCAGCATCAATGGTCATTAAATGTGCAGAGGATACAAAGATGGAACTAATGCTAGGAATAAAGGATAATAAGATCTCTTGGCAGGAATCATGTGATGGTAAGAAAAAAAATCAGTCTTTTCGTCAGGATCCGGCTGTGATTAAAGTTAGTGAAAAGTATAAATATCCTAAAAAATGCAGAGAAGAAATCAAAGCTCATGTCCCTTTTCTAGATAATAAGCAAAAAGGATTTAATGAAAAGGAAAAGGAAAGTGAGGTTCATCTTGATACATTTGATAAATATATAGAACTACTAAGGAATATTTGTCAAGAAGAAACCTCTGGGTCTGACCTAGAAAGTTTTAACGAACATGATTTAGCAAAGAAATGTAAACAAGCATTGGCAAAATTAAAATACACTCAAACTGATAAGATCCCTACTGTAGAAACTAGTGAAGTCATAGAAAAGAAAGAAAATCCTACTGTTACGACTGACTTCGTTAAATTGAATGATCAAAATCAAGATTGTTGCAGGTCAATAGGATTAGACTCTTCACTAAATGATAAATGTGAGTTATATGATGAACAATTCTTGAAAGAAGAGGATACAGAGGATCATGGAGCTGCTGTACACAATCAGACATCACCCCCATGCCATGTTGAAAATAAAACAGGGGAGTACTCCTGTCAATCAAAAGATGTTGTCCCACCTTTACTCTCAAGTGATTTAGAAATAATTAATTTCTGTATATCAGATTATGATGATCAGGATACTTACTTAAGTGCTGATGTGCAGGAAACTAATGAGAACATTGAGAGGTTTACTAAATTTGAGGATAAACTAAACATCCAGAATGAAGGAACAAAGCTGGATGAAGATGAAGAAATGATACATCTAGAGTCATTCCTCTTTCAACTTGAAAAAGGACTAGACATAGAGCTGGGCAATGAAAATGCAGAGCTAAATGAAGAGCCAGCTATCAATAAACAAGTGTGTTCCACAAAGCTAAAGGCACATCAGGTTGTCTCTTTCCTTTCCTTAGTAAACAATGATAAACACTATTTTGATTATGGAAATTCAAGAGATAGGACATGCATATGGATTAGTCATAAACCCGATGAGTTGCCTTAGTTACTAGTTATTAAGAGCTATTCTGATAAACACAATGAATCTAGAATATTAGATTTTTTTTCAGAATTTAAAGATAAATCTGCTAGAATGAGAACCATAACTAGTACCCTGTTACTCCTGCACAACCTAAAGAAATATGCAAGTAGGGGTGTTTTTGGGTCTTTTTCCTGGGTTTCTAATTGCCTTGTAGAGGCTTGTATATAGTCTGGTGGGGTAGTTGTTTTTGTTTTTGTGTTCTTCTTTTGCTGTTTTCTTTTTAGGTTAGTTGTTTGTATAGTTCCTTTTTATTTTTTTTTGCTTTTTGTTTCTTTCTGTTTGTACAGTTTTTTCTTTTGTTGTGTTGTTTGTACAACTTGTTTGTTTGGTTTGTTTGTTGTCTCCTTAGCAGGGATCTTTATTTTACTTTAGAGTATTAAGGAGCAAAACTAGCAACCATTCAAAACAGTATAAAATTTAGGATATTCAGGTTAACCATTTGCAATTTACACATAATTTGTCACAGTCATGAATGTAGAGAGTTGTTCATCTTCTGAAGTTTTGTATTCAATAAATGTGATTGAGAATTTGAAGCAGGTTTCTCACGATGACACACCTAAAATCCTTGGGTTTGTTGAACTTACCAGTGTAGATATTAGGTGAAAAATCAGAGGTCACCCTTGCTACCATTACAATTCTCAGCTTAATTTCAGCAAGTGTCCGCTCCTTGCATCATGAAGTTACAAATTGCTATATCTTATGAAATCTTTCAAAATTAGAAAACAAAAAAATAAATAAATAAATAAATAAATAAAGCGGATTATACTGAAAATTCAGATTGAGCCATCTAAGTAACTCTACCGGGGCTATGGACGCTCGCTGGCAGTGGGGCTCTACTTAGGAGAATTGTAACGATAACCTTGCCGGGGCTATAGACGCTCGCTGGAAGCAAGGCTCTATCCGGTCAGCTATGAGGGAATATCCTCACCTACGTAGGCTAATGTCAGTCACTGGTTTGTTCAACCGATCTTCAAGATGAGGATAATTAATCACGTGCACACAACTAAACTGAAAATGGAAGTTCAGACATCTTTATTGAATACTTTGAGTCTCAAGCTGAATAGTAATTTGCAGGAAAGATAGTTGGAAGTTATGAGTTCATTTCATCTAGTTTCCTTGAACACTCTGAATTTAATTGTTTTGTTTTGGTTGCTAGTTGTTGTGATGTTCACAACACGCCCCATTATGCTCCTTAGCAAAATGGGGACCCCTGCTGATGTTTTGCTTTTTGCTTCTACTTGTGTTTGTCTGCTTTCTGGCGGTTTGGTAAAAATGAGTCGGGTGCATCATCATCATGAAGGTCAGGATGAGGTTGGTCATCATCATGAGGTCAGTTTGTCAAAGTTCATATTTTGTTTCTGTGACCTCATATTTAGAAAGAGCTTGAAATTCCATGCAGGTTTGCCTTTTACATCACTTGAAAATTCGTCCATATGTGGAAGTTATGCTCAGTCAAAGTTTTGGTCAAACCTGATAATCGCAAGTGATCATCATTTTTTTTGTCATGTTATCAAGGTCATCATGATCTTGGTCTATCACCTGATAAAAATCATGCAGTCGCAATATCCGGACGTCAATCTTAGGTGGTAGTGCCCTTTACCCGTCAAATGGCCTTATGCGCATCGTGAGCATCATGATTTTAGGAGGGTCATATTTTATAAACTCGGTTTTGCTGTATGAAGAACATCATCATCATATTTGAAACGCCCCCCCCGATAATATCCTGAGGTTCAAATATCCAGACCTCAACTTTAAGTCATAGTAAGTTTTCCTCGTCGAGCGGTCTTTTGTATCGCGAGCATCATGCTGATATTTTAACATTACCTGATATTATAATATCATGCTGATATTATAAGATCACCCTAACTTAGAAAATCCACCATCGGCATATTTACATGCACATGTTAAAATCCTATCGGATGGTCATCATCCTGATATTTGCTGAAATTCGCTAAGATGATGATGACGTCTTCATATCCTCCTGATCTCCTTTTGCATGATCATGATGATCACCCTATCTTTTAAGGGAAGGTGATATTCCATTCTTCAACAGCATTTTCATATTTCAAATATCACCCTAGCGCTAACCTGATGATGACCTCAACTCATCCTCATGCTCCGAAGAAAAAATATGATGATGACGTCATCATGATATTCGATGAGGAGGATCATCATATTTTTTTATCCTGTCCTGTTGTCAAGATCATCATGATCTTGTTTGTCTACCCAATATTTCGTGAAGTCCTCCTGCCGAGAAATATGACCTTTTGCAAATATCCTGATGATCATCATCATCACATTTCCCTTCGGCAGGATATTTTCCAAAACATGATCCGGTTAGCGAAACATCCTGATGACGTCATATTCTAAGTTTAACAAAGGCCCCGGATATCATGATGACGTCATCCCGATCTGATAAACGAAGAAGCTAATATCCTGATGATCATCATCATCACATTTCCCTTCGGCAGGATATTTTTTCTAAAACATGATCCGGTTCCCGAATATGATGATGACGTCTTATTTTAAAGTTTAACAAAAGCCCCAAATATCCTGATGATCATCATCATCCTGATCTTTCAAGAGGGTTACCTTGGCCGCAAAGGGGTCATATTACATTCATCATCCTGATCATGCTCCTTAGGTGACCCGATATCACAATTATCCCCTAATCTTAAGTGAACATGATGATGACGTCATCTTTTTCATTTTAATGAAGCTCGAATATGACGATGATGTCACCATCATTTTCCTTTCCTCAGCAGCAGGATCATATTCCATATCCTCCTATTCTCCTTCAACATGATGATGATGATGATGTTGTTCTTTTCCCCAATATACAGAAGCGAAACATCCTGATGACGTCATCTGGACCTTCGGAAGGGAGAGCATCATATTTCCAAGAATATCATGCAGATGAAGTGAACATCGGCCAAATAGAGAATATCGGCCAACATGTTTTTTGACACGCCGATAGCGATAGTCATGCCGATGGGTGGGAAATGAAGCGGTGGAGTTTTAAAACATTTTTTAGCACCCGTGGCATTTTTTCGGTCAGCGATGGTTGACCCGATGGGTTTTGAGCGGTCTGAATCCATTTTGAACGCGTTTTAGGAGTATTCTGGATCCAATTTCCACGATTTTGCGCAGTCACCTAGATTTAAACGATTATTTTAATTTCCTACTGTTTATGTGATAAATGAAATACTTATTGCTTGTCTTGTCTTGCAGGCTTGCAGTTGAGGAAGCAGCTGGAAAGTCAACACAGTGACCTCATGGAGGAAGGAAATCTGATCTCGAGAGCAGGAAGATAAAGACGAAGTGTGAGGAAGTCAAGGCCATTCAAGTGAAGGACAGAGTTGCAGCTGAAGGTATTACTACAACAGACAAATATAAGTTATTACCCAGCTGCCAAAACTTCTTAGAAGGGGCAATATTTTGCCCAGATTTGACACTGCTCAGAGATATTTTGAAGATCTGGTTCACCTGTATTTATTGTTGTAACCAGGGGTTTGAACCAGGGGTTCAGTTAGGTTTCTGCTATAGTGAGGACAATCAGAATGTCTTTATATTGTGCCTCTCTACACTGTAATACTTTACAACAGGGATTTTAGGAAAACAACAGGGGGTACAACAGGATTTTCTCTTAGGAACATACAGCAAGTTAGCATAGTTTAGAAGTAGAAGAAGGAGGTCGCCTGTTTGTCTGCAGTAAGGTGCACGTGGAATGTCTGGCTGTCTTACTGTATCTGTAAAGCTTTTAAGTTCTCTGTAGTATGATCAATGAAACTAAGAGTCATTCCTACATTGTAAATCGTGTATGACTATTCGTTTCTAATACAATAGAATCTGGAGTTCTGCATCTATCTTCTGAGTGTTCCCCTGCTCTTCTTTGTGTTTTGAAATATTTTCTTTGAGAGCTTACAATTTTAAATGTATGTTTGTGAAAATGCTCAGAACTTACATTTAAGGTTTTTACTGTGGATTTGATCAAATTACTGTGGTATTTACATAGTGCATAATAGAAACAATTAGATCCTTCGGTAGATTAAATGAGGTATATATTAGATCTTTCTAACTTTTCCCAACCCATCTGAAATATTTAGCTGAAAACGTAGAAATCTAAAGGAAATTGTCTCAAATTTGAAGAAGCATGCATAACAGAGCTATAAGTAGACAGTTTTCATAAATAGATAAAGAAGAAAGCTGCAAAAAATTCAAGAAAACCATCTAAAACTTGCAGCACAGTAACACCTTTATGCAAAGGAATGAAAAGTATTGACATATCTCATGATCTTTTTGCATAATCTTAGTCCAGTAAACCACCAAACAAACCTAAACTACGTAAGGCCCCTTGAACATTACAGCTTCACATTGACCAACTGAACTTGACCAACCGAACCATTGTAGACTTGGGATTAGTTGAATCTCAAATGATTCCTTCTTATCTTTCAAGTATAGTTTCAGTTCATTAATTGTGAATTTTAACTTATTGTTATGATTGCATCAAAACAATCACCAACAGGTTGGGTTAGGTAAACTGGCCAAAAAGAGACTAAACCCTAAAAAACTTATCATTTTACATTGTATCTTTCTTTTGATTACTACTCTGCCACCACCATGTTTAGGGTTTCTGATGCTTTAAAGGTCATTTGAGGGTCATTCTGAAGCAAACTCAACTATGGATTTTGTCCATTCTGTCACTTTGTTCCACATGTAAGTCATTCTTCCTTTTTTTGCTGAGTTCTTTCAAACACAAAAAGGCATAAAAGAACTCTCTATTCACTATTTCTGTATAGTGTTTTTCTTTCTGTGTTGGCTACTCTTATGTTGTGAGGAAACAAAAAGAAGTTTGTTTTGCATTTCATTGTGCCTTCTTGCAACAAAAATGATGAAAAACTCTCTGGATTCGTTACTTCTGCTATCATTATTGTTTTCATGCTTGCATCTTTTACTTCATTTTGCTTTGGTTTACGAGATTAAAGAAAATAAGAAATCCTTTGTGTGAAAAATGGTAAGATCCTATCTTTCCTCTGCTATAGATACCCATTTACCTTGTTGTGTCTTCTTCATGAAACTAAAGGATAAACCCTCTCTTGTTTGCTATCTTGGTGAAAAAGAAGAACACTCTTATATTTATATATATTCCTCTCCATTTGCTTTGGTTCATGCTATAAGAATCTTTGGGGCTTGAATGAATTCAAAATAGTTTGAATAACTTTGTAAGAGCTCAACAAGTCCTAAGTTATTTTTTAGTCAAACATTGTTTGACTATCCTTATGTTGTTATTACATACATTTATGTTCTTGAATTCTTGTCATATTCCTGTATTTGGTAGATTCTCTAAGTTAGTCTCATGAAATTCAAACAACTCTTTATCTTCTACTATCCTTTAGACCATGTAGATTTTCCTGAAATTGTAACAGATTTCTGAATGAACCAATCCTACTTGAAAAATCTGGTGCAACATGTTCTTATAAGTGTAGCAGCTGAAATATACTGATGAACTTCTCCAACAAGAGTTGAAGAGCTCTGTTTCTCCACATTGTGTAAACATACTACTCAATAGTAGACTGCATATTGCTGCTCCTTGCATTCTTATCAGGACTATGAAGACCTAACTCTCTTGCTTTTATTATACATTGGTAAACATGGTAAAGAAAATCTTTGCAAGCATAGTGAACACTCTATTTTCTTGATGCATTATGCATTGTGTCTTACATTGTCATATCTATGTTTTCTAGTAGTCATTTAGATTGTCACATAGTTTTTAGAGTATTCAATCTTTTAGCTCTTGAGAAAAGTCTTTGAATCTTTAAATGCTTCACGTAGGTGAATCAGATGCATGTGCAGACCTCATCATTCCTTGATAGACCTTTGTTATTGCTTTCTTGACTAGTACCTTGCATTCAGACCTCAAACTACATTAGAGGTTTCAAAAGTTTAGACAAATTCATTAATACCCTTTTGTTTTGATTAGGGACCTTTCACTGTTCTTTGTTCATTATTTTACTTCAATCCTATCTTATCAAAGCTTTGTTCTAGATTCCTTGATCTATAAATTTATATGATATTAATGTAAGTGTCTTGAGGATTTTTTTATACCCCTACTCACTGTCCCAAGATACTTGTATTATGCATACTATCATGGTTTTTCCTCTTTTGTTGTATCATGATGCCATCCCTTGTGTGATATTTGTTCATTACATCTCTTTTTTTTGTCTCCAACCATATCCTCAATTTCATAAGTTTGAAGCACTCATTATACTCTATTTTGGGTTAAAGGTAAAGACTTCAAAAATGCTTGGTCCATATACCTTAAACTCCTAACAGCCCTTATAGAAGCTCCTCTAGGAAATACAAGCTTTTTCATTTGGTATATCTACTAATTTTATTTGCAATTGTTGACTACTGGTCCACTCTTCTTGCTGTTCTTTGATAGTGATTGAAAAAAAAGCCTGTTGGGGCTACTCCTTGATGACTATTAGTTATTACTGTGTCCGGCTCTTTGATTGATTGAGATGACTACTTATTTATTCATGATGACTACTAATAACAAGATTGAATAGAAGTGACTACTTCCTTTAGGTGACTATCCCTTGAGGTTTGATTTCCTGAAGGCTTTTAGCAAATAATAACAACCTTGTCATAACATATGCTTTGTTTTCTTTACCACCATGGGACTATCATGCTATTAATCACTTCTCTGTGTCTTGAATGGTTTGTTATCTCCAACTCTACCACACTGTATTGATGGCCTAGACATACCTTATAGCTGAATGTAACCATGCATAGTTCAAATGTAACATAGTTTGGATGCCAAGGCATGCCTCACTGTGAGGAGCCTCATTGGTACCTTTGATACATGTGCAAGGAAGAGTTTAAACATTATTCTTGGGAATTCTTTTCTCTCTTACCACTTCACAAAAGTTCTGTTGCAAGTATAAGGTAAACCAGTGTTGTCATTGATGTCAACATACTCATATTGCTTTGACAAGAAGGATTCAATGAGCAGTGTGCTGAGGATATTGAGAAAATTAGCCTCAGTCAGGAACAGTAAAGAATAGTGATGAGAAGAAGGCAAATGTACTGTATAGGATGCGAACCGGAGGATGCGGATTTTAGTTAAGATTTCAGAGGTCCGCATGAAGATCTGAAGGAGTTGTGGCTGTCGGTGTAGAACCGGTTCCGGCAAGTATTCAGAGGTGATAGAGGATCACAAAAGGTCCGGTGAGGTCTGGAACTATATAATCCTAATCTACGGATTGGAAGGAGTCTTTGGGATGTCCTTGTGATGTGCCATCTCGA
Organism: Cunninghamia lanceolata; assembly: GCA_027924645.1. Classification (NCBI taxonomy): domain Eukaryota; kingdom Viridiplantae; phylum Streptophyta; class Pinopsida; order Cupressales; family Cupressaceae; genus Cunninghamia; species Cunninghamia lanceolata. The sequence continues at coordinate 10,918,610 of BSBN01000297.1, forward strand.
GTTGTGTATGATTTGGAGGTCCGGAAGTACCTCTTGCATTATGACAGTGGCGACAGACAGTATTCTTAAAGTTTCGGATAAGGGGGATAAGAGATTTCAGTAAGTAAAGGAAATGCGGACGTACCTGGTCATTCAGGCAGGCTTGTGAAGGTTCCTGGATCATGTTGAGGTCGTGTTGTTGGTCTGCATTGACAGTAGAGCCCGGAATTGAAGATATTCTTCTGGATGAAGTTTTTGCTCTGTTTAGCCGACCGGATGAGTTGTTCATCCTGCGAATGTTCTTATGGTGGCCGACCGGATGTGTTATTCATCTTGCAGATATTCTTATGGTTGATTGCCGACTTAGATGATTGTTCCTAAGTCGATGTCTTGTATAAATAAAGGTTTGTGAGTTCATTTTGAATTGTGAAGGGTGTGGATGAGAGTGTAGTAGTGAAGAGAAGTACAGAAGGTAGAGCAGATGTTTCTGGGCTTAAATGGAACTGATCCAGACATGGTAAAGATGTCATTCTCTAGTTCAAGACTGTGATTCTTATCACTTTGTAGACAGTGTGTCTCCTTGTAGGCAGTGGGCCTCTTTGTGAGCAGTGTGCTCGGGTAGTGAGCCCTAATTGGCAAGTGCCATTTTGTAATTCCTTATTCTTCTAATAGAGAATAATCTTTGGGTTAATCACCCCATGGTTTTCTCCCTTAACTGGGTTTCCACGTCAAAAATACTGTGTCATGTGTTTCTCATTTCATGGTAATGTGTGTTTGTTTGATTCAATACTGCTTTGATTAATAAGAAGGTTCAAAAGAAGAAATAATTAGGATAACTGATTCACCCCCCCCTCTCAGTTATCAACAAGTTCAATGCCACCTTGAGTCAGCAAATAGATATTCTCATAAGAATTAAAAAGTACCAATGGGGCTCCTTACAAGGATTATCCTTACCATGCATTGCTTCTTTATATGTATTGCTATATTTTGACATGCATGTTGACTGTCTGGACTATGTACACTCTCAATTATTAAGAAGAAGATAGTATGTTGGGCTCGACCCTTGTGGGAGCCACATTTTATCCACATGTTGTAATTTTCATATGCTATCACACTTGACCTATACCTGCACATTCAACAAATATGTTAGATATAGAATATAAAGCTACAACCATTATTTGATTTAAATTCTAATCTAGTATCTGCATCTCTTGTTCAATTATTCATTTTGATTTTGTTGATCAGTTAATAAAATAACAAGTGTTTCCTTGATTAGATGTGTATAGAATTATGTATGGAACCCTGAGCTCTAACACCAATCATCTTCCACCCTCACAGGTTTTCTTCTGGAGCTACACATGGACAACTCAAAATTTTGGCATAACCTTCAACAATGGGATTCATCATTCACCAGGAAATGACGGTTCCCATTCTTAATTCTATGCATTTTTTTCTTGCTTTCTTCTTGCTACTTTATAGCTTATCAGATACAGTTACTCCCATGACTTTTGTGGGACTGTATAAATATTTCTTTTGAATATATCAACTATTTCATATCATGTAATGACTTATGTATACTTTCCTTTATGAATTACTTACATAATATGAAATAACTAAAAAATCTATCTGAAATATATCTTCATGATAATGTAGAAATGATAGTTTATAAATACCTCTTTTCTAAAATGCATTATCTTGCACATAATAAATAGCAATAACATACTTGAAACATAAAATGCAAAGATCAGTTTAGCTTCAAAACTTGACATCCTTTGAATGTATTCTTTCTTAAGGAGTCCTATTTTACTAATTTTATCTAGATTGTGCAACAGTTCAAGACAAACTATTACATCATCTCGATAAATCAATAATGAAAATCCTTCATCAAGACAACCGATGTGGATTGGATTGCTCATGTATCAAAAAAAAATTCTTTACCCCATTTTAATGACTGCTATTAAATCCTTACTAAATTGAGCTGCAAGAAAATTTTAGTAACATTTTTGGTGACCTCTTAGGGGTATTTGCCTACTAAACAAATAGGATAAGTAGCCTTTTATTGTAAGGGTCGACTCCTTAAAAACAAAATAATACTAACTCTAAATTCAAAAATACCAAGGAACAAAAAAGTTTTGATCTAACAGATGCAGGGAATACAAAATCTTCAAATTTCGCTATTAATTCTAAGAAGTGTCCAATAAATGTTACCATCTTTAGACAACTGAAGTTTATTTTTCTAAAATCATAAAGTCCTAAAAAGTTCATCACTCTTAATCAATTGGGACAACTTACTTCTCCCTAGTGACTTGTATCCTTATCATCTATACAAAACTAGCTAGACAATCTCATGTTAACACGACTCAGAAATTAGTACACAAAAAGTTATGATCATGATTTTAATTATAAATGAACACCTTATATCCAAGGGACCTGAGTACTAGAGGCATCCTTCACCATCCAGACTGCCTACATACCCTCTATCCACGGGATCAAGGCCCTCTCTAGATGTGACAGACTCTAGGGTATGTGAATATGTAGTTCTATCTTGCAGTATGTTTGATGCAACTATGAATGGGTATGCAGCCCTTTCTAGGGTGATCCCTTGTCCCAGACAATTCTTTGTTGGCTACCACCCACTCTGGTGAAACAAGGACATAATTAAATCAACTATCATGACCACCCAAAAGGGGTGTTTGTAATGCAACCCTAATGATGAGGAGTCCCTATCGGGTGTCCACTCAAGGCATTAAGTTTACCTAAGGCAAGTTCATGTCCAAGTTCATGCACTATTTTTCATCAAAAGGTTTCCCAATAGATTCATTCATGATATCCCTAATCCTATTCATAATAATACTTGCAAGATCAAACTGTAATTCAATACCCTAATGCCACTTTTAAAATCTAAGCACATAGTAAATACTCTTTGATTTCAAAAATTCTATGAACTTCAACCTCAAGGGTTAAGAAATGTATCAATTACTAAAGAGAAGAAGATCAACTGCCTTTATTTTTTAATGATTATGACATAGCTACGTCTATAATTATATTTGGTCAACCTAGGGAGATAAAGGTCTCCAAGGTTACTACTATCACCTAACTAGACTCTAGGTTACAAATGTATGTTTCCTCAAGGAGAAAATATAAGTTATTTTTGTTCTAACATAATGACCTATTCAAGTAAAATGTACATAAAGACTTTATTAAGTTACAACAAGGGCGCTAATTCTCATTGCAAACACAATTCCCTAAATCTAGTGATACAATGGACAAAAGGTCCTACTACCACCTCTCGATGTAGTTGGGATCGGATTATAGTTTTACAACATATTTATAAATCTACACCCTCAAGGAATGGAAATCAATGCCTCAAGCAATATGGAGAAATGTTTTCTGAAGCAACAACTATTGTCCTTACCACATAATAATATCATGATGATTAAATAGGAAGGAAAATACATATCAAAACTCAATCCCATCTGCATAATATAAATGACAACAACATCTTCTAGCTCTTATATAGCCTTCTATATTGTCTCAATAGAGAATGTCACCCTATCACTTTGATGAAATCAAATCCACATAGGTAATTACCTAAGAATTTCATAGTATACAGTCTCTACTTATCCATTAAAATGTCTTGGTTTCAAGGGTGCTTACCCATTTTATGTCAAAACCTGACATTGATTCTAAATAAGATCTAATATGAAGGAAAAGAAAGTTAAGTAAAATCATTTCAACAACTTTAGTTACAAAACCCAACCAATTACAACTTACGTATGAAGGGCTTTCAAATTAATTCACTAATATGATTAATTAAGACTAGTAATCTCAAACCCATTCAACAATAAAGACAAAACCTACCTTCTTAACAAATTCACCAAGGAGGTATTTAAGAATCAAGAATGGTTTTGATCTACCTTCATATCCGCTATTTACATAATAATTCTAGTATTACAATACTCCTCAAGAAACCATCAACAATAACTAACCAAAATATTATTGTTTCAACAAGAGACTCTCAACTAAGGAGTTTTACATACTTTCTCCAAAACTCTAAGTTCTAATCCCTTATTAACCTATGTATATCATATGGAAGTTTAAGAGTTACTATCTAGAACCCACATTGTTTTAGAAACCTTATTTGCATTAGGAGCCAATTATGCAAGAATGAGAGTCATAACTTAAATTTTCATATTAGATGTCTATCATGATTTTGAACTTAGGTCTCCCAAAAGAGATCTCAATGATTAAATTAATTAGAATCTATTCCAAAGAACAAATCAAGATATTCAAGAAGTGAAAGACACATGGTTATATATGTCATTAGAGCAATGCCCAAGTACCTCTATAAGCATAGAATTTAATGAGTTTGATTATTTCAAATGATAGAAAGACACATGGAACAAGAAGAATCATTCTAATTGAGTACTACACTTTTAAGGAGAAACATATTCACCATTCATAGGATAAGATTATAACAAGTTCGATAATCTAAGTAAACACTACACCATATCATGTTCGACATTATGTGCCCACCATGGTTTTCAAAGAACTATCATAAGTTTTATAATGTCTTCTAGTAACATATCACAACCTAGGTTATTCAAACATTTTCCAATACAATTTATTTACTTTATTGTTATTCTCTCATCCTTTCACATACATTTAATTATTTATTTTATTTCATATTCTTTCTATTTATTTCCACATCTTTATATCTTTTGTCATTAATTTACACCATTTGTATCCACTACATCGCTATCTCTCATACCACATCATCATACCATATTATTCCACATTATCCATTATTATTTCATACATACATACATTAAAATTTCTTACTATTTTATCCATTTTCTTTCTTCTTACTCTTATAACTATACATCATACTTAATATCATTCAATCTCATGATAACCTATCATTATAACTATTTTATTATACTTAACAATTCACTTTTCGTTATTTCATTAATACATCATTTTACTTATTTTCATAATATACTCTAAACCTTATACACACATCACATCATTATAATTCTTATTCTCCCATCACATCCCCACCACCATATCTTAGTCATTTTCATTACCTCTCTTATTTCCTCTCTTTTTATACTCATCTTCAACATAATTTCATTGAATACATTTACACATATATGCTTAATATTTCACTTTCGTCACTTTATCACCTTTACTTTTTTTTTTATCTTACATCACTTTTATCTATTCTACTCTATCCTTTATCACTCAATCTACTCCTAGTAATTATGTTCTTATCAACAAATATATAAACATAATTATAATAATTTTATCTATATCGTATCTTACTCTCCTATTAACCTCACTATCATCTTAACACATGTTCTTCCCATTTCAATCCTATTTCTACTATGTTTATTTCACCACACACCTTCTTTTCACAATTGTTTTTTAATACTCTATAATCCTCATCTTATTATTTACAAAACAATTGGAATCTTGCATACATTTACCTCTTTTTATTCTTTCTGATTTATTATACTACCTATAACATTGTTTAACTCATTCATACATTTCTTTTTCATGTTTCAATCTTCAAATTACACTCCTTATACCTACATACACTCTTCATAATTGTACACATACTTGTTATTTGGATTACCTTCACATTTCCATGTGCATTGAAAATTTTGATGTAATTGTAATAATTTATTGTCCAAAAGATTACTTCCTAACTTCACACTAACTATATAATTGGATCTAATTTCTAAACCTAACTAACTGAAACCTAATTCAAATAAAAAATGGTTGACTGACTGCCTAAAAGAACAACTATTAGAGTTGCTAAGAACCTATGATTATGTGTTGATTGCCATGTTGCAGCAAAACTTATCTCCAAGATTGTTGCCCGAGATATTGGTGTGACAGATGTGAAACATTTCCATCATTCTAAATAGAGAAATTTTACTTGTGGGGTTTATTGGTGATGCTAGATGAGGCAATCTTAAAAAGAATAGACTTCCCCTGTAATAATAAACTATGTAAGATCTCTAGTAATATTGAAGGGACATCCATTTGAGAAAGATGGAAGAGGGATTTTTGTCAGATGTAGTAGTTGCAAGTGCCCTAGTAGACCTGTATGCAAAACGTAGAGTCATAGACAAGGCACCTGAACTATTTTGACAAAATCCTATGAGAAGTGAGGTCTCATGGACTGTAATGATTTTAGGATATGCAAAAAATGGATTTGTTGAGAAGGCTTTTAGAATGTTTCAAGCAACTATTGTTGGTAGGTATAAAGTCAAATTCCACAACCCTTGCCAGCATGCTCCCTACCTATGACAAAATGGGAGCTTTTTGTATAGGGTATGGATATCCAGCATAGCATAATGGTAAGGGGATGTTTGTCTATGGTTGGAAATTCTCTGGTAGATATGCATGAAAAATGTGGAAGCATAGACAATGCACATTGACTATTTCATAGACGCCTCAAGGAGACATCAACTCATGGAATGTAATAATTTTAGGATATGTCTGAAAGGTTTTGGTAAATTAAAGTTATGGAATCTTTTAAGCAAATGAAACTAGGAGGTGTAAGGCTAGACTCCGCAACCACAATGATAGTAGTACCAAATATTTCTTACACATATAAAAACCTAGAACATTTCCTTTCATCCACAAGAGTAAATAGATCAAAATTAAATATTGTTTTAGGAAGTTGCGAAGAATAGTGTACTTAGCTCTACAAATGATGTTGATGATGTAGTCATTGGAATTTGCCTTGTTGCCTCCACATTGGCATCGCTAAGAACAAAGAAAAAATACCAACTTGCGCCCTCTCTCTGATAACTGTTTATTTACATTATTGAACCAAAAAATAATGCCATGAATGTAGTCCAAGTCCCCTCAACAAAATAGTGAGACACTTTTGAGTAAATGCCATTAAAAAGCATTGCTCTAAAGATTGCAGTGAGGTCCAACACAGTCTCCAATCGCCATTTCTGCCCTCTCTTCCTCCCCCGATAGGATATAAACAACCCATATATCTTCTACTATGGAACATGATTTTTTTATTCACACCAAACTGCCTTCTATTTTCCTTTCCTTTGTGCCCTCTTGAGTCCTTACCTACTTCTTTTTTTTTTTTCTGCAAGTGAAACACTTGTCAATTCTATTTTATCACAGTCATTGGAGGCCATACTTTCTTTAATGAAGCTAACATGCATTTGTCTCCTTCGACAACCTTTCCTCCTTACGACCCATGCTTTTTCAATTAATATGTCTCCTCTTCCACACCAATTCCCAAATTGATAAACACTAATTTCTCTCCTTCCCTTGAATTTAGTCTTCCCCTAAAATGCAAACATATCTCTGACTTAGCATGCCTAAAAAGACTTTCCTTCCTTTCAATTTACTCTCCTGTCAACTCCCTTCTCCTGGTGTACAAGGTCAAATCTAATTTTAATTTCTTACTTGACATATTCAAAATTTCTTCCCCCTTGTACATCACACAACCACACCAAAGGAAGGTTCATGACATACTTCCCCCCTAAAAGTTTGCATCGTCTCGATGCAAAGGTTATAGACAAAAGTTTGAGTAAATGTGAGAATTTTCATATTTGATTAAAAATCCTTACTGCTTGTACATTGACTCCAAATATTAAGTACTGGGGCACATTATCCAAAATTTCTAGTTATGTTAGAAGTTTAGTTCCACCCCATGTTAGATTCCAAGAGAAAATATACACCACTGTAGGTTAGAAGAATTACATTATCTTAGTAAATCTAAGTACTCTAGAATTTAAAATATCCAATCTGGGCTAAAGTGTCCAAAATGGGACATACTGAGATAAAGCCAACTAGGCTCTTTTGTCCTTTGGGCAAAATGGTTCATACGAAACCGGGTCTAATGGACCCTATCACTTCCCAATAAATGTAGTTCAGTCACACTATTATTTTCACTTTAACCTTCTAAAGAAGCTTCCGCAACATCAGTCAAATCATTAGCATCACAAGAAACATCACAAAGTTTAGGCTTAGATCTCTAGTTTTCATTTTCTTCTTTCCATGTTACAAGTGACTTCTCCAACTTATTAACATGTTATTTGAATCCTACTATTTCACTCTTTTGTAAATTGTTCTCCTTTTTCAATTCTTTCAAATCTTCTTCTAAATCTTTGTTCCTCTGTTCCACCTTCCAACTCTTCAAATCTCTCTTCAATATCTTCAAATAATGTTAACTCTACTTCCAGTTCTTCATTTCTCCTTGAATTTTTTAGTTCTTCTTCAAGGGCATCATATTTATCTTCTCCTAGTTCCTTTATCTTTTTCCAACAACTCTTAATTACACCTTTTATTTCGCATAATTCTTCTTCCAAAATAATGGCCAAATGGCCCTAAACTAGTCAAACAGACCAAAATTCTATCCAATACGAGATATGTAAGCACAACAACTATACAGGCTAACAAGGATAGGACTTAAATTGCTCTGATAGAGACTTAGACTCATCAGGATCAATCTGGATCCTGAGTAACTTATAGGAAATTATGTAATAGGCCGATATATTGAACCGAGCAATTTTTGTAAGTTCATTCGATAAGTATGATCTGAGGACCTTATACCCTCCCTCAGATTTTTGGCAACTAGACAGGTGCAAGGTCAATCCTTCTGAGGATTCTTCTATGTGTCAATGAGTTCCATCATTCGAATATCATATAAACATTACACTTCAAATGAATAAGTGCTCAAGCACACACATCAACACTAAAGTGAAGGGTAACCATTCTAGTTGTCATGCATGCTTATTTGCAGAGGCTGCCACACTAACAACTCTTCCAAACTTTCTATCCATCTCTCTCTTCACAAATATTGTATCAAATTGCACCACCTTAGAGCTTGTTATCCAAAAGTAGTGGTAGCATCCCATTATCAATAATAACTTCCCAAACTAAGAGTCCATGATGACATCAATATACACTCATCATAATGACCTCACATGACTCACATCAGGAGGCTCAATAAAATGGGTACTTATGGGGAGGACAAGGTCCAATATGCCATTGAGTAATCTGACATGCCGCAACACAATAAATCCAATATATGAATAACCATATAAATATAGAACCACTGTGTCAATATCCAATTAGTCATAAAACTATATAATCTCACATCCAAAGGAAACTAATATCATTAATACCTTAGTGCCAAGTAACCAAAAAAGAAATATGGTCTTAGGGCCCTCTCAAGGACCCCTCCTCACATTTCCTAATACCTTTCTTGCATTCATTTAAGGTGTTATCCTCCAAGAGGAAGGTATGCAAGAAACATACATGCATAGTTCTAAGGAGAAGATGGATGGATGGATTATGACTGTCCCATACCTATCCCATTTATACCTTAGTGCCAAGTAACCAAAAAAGAAATATGGTCTTAGGGCCCTCTCAAGGACCCCTCCTCACATTTCCTAATACATTTCTTGCATTCATTTAAGGTGTTATCCTCCAAGAGGAAGGTATGCAAGAAACATACATGCATAGTTCTAAGAAGAAGATGGATGTATGGATTATGACTGTCCCATACCTATCCCATTTGCAACCCCCATCCTCACAATAGAATCCCCTAGGCGACCTACTCCCCCACACAACCTGCCTGGGGCCCCTCCTGGATAAGGTAGTTTATAGAAGTCACATTGCTCCACACATGCTAGTAGTTGCAACAATAAAATGCCTCAAATCAAGAAGGATTAAGTGAAATAAATCCATAAGTTAAATCCTCAATTAAAATACATTAAAATAAAACAAGCCAAGAAGAAGTGAAGATCAAAGATAGCAACCATTGCAACATCACAAATTTACCAAAGAACAAGTCCCTAAGGCAAAAGGACTATCTCAAAATTAAAATAGCTAATTATTTCAAGAAACAAAACACTATCAACTTAACATTTAAGTAAAAATTTTAACACATGAATAAAAAATCCAAGAATCTCATAAAGTCACATATTACAATCACCATATAACCTTACAACAAGACCACCTAAGGGGAGTAGGGGAATTGGGTGGAATTTCATCACTCAAATACATAAATCATATAGTGGTCTCGACCATGGAGAGAACAATGATAAATCTCCATGTCACACTAAGGATTTCCCACATGACCTGAAACAACCTTATCCTACACGAATAGTCACATGCACCCACACAACCCAGGGCATGCTATCAATAAGATATGCCAAAAAAATAATTAGCCACTGAATATGATATCCACTTCCCAAAAGAGAATTCACAAGTGTCACAGTTGTCATGCACCAGACTACTATCATCTCATTACACACATACTATCACTAGTATCAATCTCTTCATCTCACCCTCTAGGAAGATTTTATCTACCACCTTACCATCTCCTTTTCTTTGCATGCTTCTCTCCATGTTTATCAATAAATAGATGATGATTAGATTGCAAGAGGGGGAATACCATTAACCTTATATCTTAATTCTTACCATGCTTTAGGTTAGCAGACCTCTAGGCCTAGTGTTTGAGCTTTTGCCCTGATACCACATGTAAGGACCTGACTCCTTAAAAACAAAATAATACTAACTCTAAATTTTAAAATACCGAGGAATAGAAAAATTTTGATCTAACAATGCAGGTGTTCAGTGGAAAATTGGATTTGTTAATATTTTAGTGTTTTGATGTTTTAATCCTCCTCTCCACTTTACATTGAAGGATCTAGGGTCAAGTGCCAATTCACTATCATACCCTAGATCATTGTGAGATGTAAGGAAACTTGGACTAGGGAATTTAATTATCAATTTCTCTTCTCTTATGCTCAATTGACCATTAAAACCCTATTTTTGGGGTTTTGAGATGAAACAATCGATGACACTAGAGCGGGTGTCCTAGTCCAAGGCACTAGTTTCTTTGCGGGATCTGGACCTCCTCCCGATACTGATTAGTCCTATAACCTCTATTTCTAGAAACTTAGCTACAGAGGACACTAGAGCAAGTGCCAAAGTCTTGGAAATGCTCCAATGTCCTTTTCAGATCCTAAATTCTTGATTCCTGCCAATCCTTCCTACAACTTCACTTCTCCTGAATACGACACCTATAACCTGCAATCACAAGACGTGGTTTGGGGGTTGTGGTGTTTAGAGGCTTGCCTTAGTCAAGCCCCAGAGGACACTTAAGTCTTTGAACACCATTGTTAGATAGAGAGTGCGTGCCCTTGAGAGGCAGAGGCAAAAACAAAAGGAAATGATGGTGAAACACAATATAATGTCACCTTGTAGTGAAGATATCATGGGAGGAAGATGTTCTTCATTCCATGATGAATGGATGCTCATGTCTGCAAAGACAAACACATAGACAACACAATTCTACTCTTCCAACATAATGAAAGCCTTGAATCAACTTGAGAACACAATAGCTTGCTAGTAATCATCTAGTTTACAAATGAATGCCTAAACATGCTTGTATATGCAACTACAAGCACTCCTACTAAGATTTTCATAATTCAAACTTACAGTGTCGGTAAGGGACCCAAATAACATTCAGAAATTGACACTCAAAAATTGGGGCTACCCCAAAATAGGGCAAGACTAGGATGCAAGCACCCAAGTCCTCCCCCATATTTTAGGCAGAGTACAGCTCAAGGGGTCCTCCTAGGTCCTATTTGTCATGTTACCTAGGGCTCATTCCATAGGGATGCCAAATTATGAACTAAGATGTCCTAAATACATGTAAAAGACCCAGGAGCTAAACCTTATGAGGGAAAAGCCCCCAAGGGGACATTTACTGATGTTACATTTAGTTCCCACTTTAATGTATGTATAAACATGAGGCCAATACATGCATTAAAGTAACGTCTCAAACACAACAAACACACCAAGCATGGAGAAGGTAGGCCAATCACATAGAAGACAGTAACAGGCAAACAAAACATAGAGAAGATAGTTATAGTACTGAAAAGTAAACAAACCTCCCATAATATAGGATGCACTCATCATGCAGGTCTTTGTATATATGGGGTAACACACACACACAAGACACACAAAATCTCCCAAAATGTAGACTGCATATGGGGCAATAGACACACCAAACAAAGCAAGCACGCTAAACACACACACTTTGAAGACACAAAGAAAACACGACAGACAAGCGATGGAGTGTTCCTATTTCTAGTCTCAACACCATCTCATGCACATTACAGGCACACATTAACGATTGGGCTTCACCAAAACAATCACCAAAGACACACTTAAGTGTTGAGTTAGTTACAGAACCGCTCCCCATCTTTGTAGAGGACTTTTTGAAAATGCAACCCCACCCGCGTCATGGAGATGCCTTACAGTGAAAAGGAGGTATGAGCTCAAAAGTATTCAACCCCACCCTCATCACGGAGACACCTTACGGTGAAAAGGAGCTATACATAATAGATTTCAAGATAGATTGATTGATTGATTGCAAACACACTTAGAGTGCAAGATGTACTCATCACACGCATTATATGTGAGGACAAGCACATAGCTAACATCTACAAAAAACAACTTACTTTATATATGCCCCGACCTTAAGGTGGTTGATATTGGTTTCCAATATCAAGCACATTAAGGTAGGAAGAAAACACACAAGGAAACTATGACTTTCACAAAGCCCATGCCCCCCAGAGGTGACATGTAATTCTTGATCACCAAATGTTCCCACAAACACATTCCTACAAGAAACATGTTAGTGTCTACAACATCATAATAAACAACAACATCAATGCATATGAAATCTAAGGTATGCAAGATTCAAGGTAGATAAAGTGCACTAAGCAGAAATATTGTTTATGATTTGTAAATGAGATAGAATGCCATCAAAATCATCTATCCCATTGATTGCTCTCGAAAGAGACACTAGGTCCACATCAGTATAAATATTTGTCATCATCCACCTACTAGATGGAAACACTAGAGGAAGGGAAACAATAAACAAGAGAGGAGAAACAAGTGTCTTACAGATAGTCATATAGGAGGGTGCCCCCGTTGTCATCAACCACAATGCTATGTCCGTAAGACACAACACACAACAACGAAATTAGAGCGAGAGACAATTTATAAGAATGATGATACACATAGAAGAAGGTTACAATAGAGGCAGTCTCCTAGTATCTTGAACTTTACAGGAGAGTTTGAGGTCATCCCATGTGGCCTAAACAACACATAACACGTCATGGGGGAAGTACATCATGAGAGAAATAAAGGGTTAGAGATACTTACCTAGTAGCACCATCATTAAGAACCTGCATATCTAGGATATCTATCATGTTGTTTTGATCTTGTTGAATTGACATTAAGTGTTGGATGACAGGAGGCTTTCTTTTCTTTAAAATGATTATATCCAATGCTACTTGAGTAATGTGTTAAAGTAGATTCTATAGGTACTCGAATCCCTTGTTGATTTACACCACATCCCTTACCTACATATTCACAATTATTATAAAGGATTTTAAATCCTCGACCATAAAGAGATTTTATTTCCTCAGAAGATGATGAAGTCTCATAGGTCTTGTAATTTGTGGTATAAGTGAGAGTATTGTTTTTATTTTCTACCAACGGAATTTTAGGTTTCTTAGGTGGGGCATATATAACCCATCCTATCTAGCTTAGTTCCAAAAACCTATTAGTCTTATTGCACACATGTAGAATATATATAGCCTATAGATTTAATTTAAGGCACAAGCATACTAAAATGGCTATGCTCTCTTCCTAGAGGGATACAACCTCTCTAATGTGCTCAAGAAATCATACTCAAGAAAATTTGGTGTCAAAAACTCATAAGCTCATGAAATTTCAATAGGAATCAACAACTCCCATTCACTTTCGTAACAACCCTTCGATCAATGCTTTTGTAAGCCACGGGGGGATTGTAAATGAGCTAGCAACTTAATTCCCCATAACCCAAAATTGGTTGTAGCCAATCATATTTTTCCACATAATTTATCTATACTCCTCTTCTCTAAGTAATTTAACCAATTACAAGATCAAGCCCACCAAACATCCCACCTCAGACCATGTGATGCTTCTTGATATGTTTCTATAGAGATGTACCTCATTAAAAGTTTCATATTAGTCATTCAACCAATAGGAATCAATATTTATTGCCACATCCTTCTCATAGCTTTCTTAGCACTTTAAATGTAAGTTGCAAGCTATGACATATTACTAACAAGGGCTCATTTCAATCTTCTTGTACCATAAATTAGCCACAATGAATTGACAATAGCCATATCTTTCCTTTCAGAAGTTGACTAACCAATTCCATGTGCCCATTATAAACCTTGCCTCAACTAAGTATATGACTTGTCACATACACCACCTAGTACTTTCCTCAAGAGGATCTGATGGATCTTGTTTATTCTCAAAGATGATCCAATAGTTCTTGCAGCTCAAAGATAGCATTTCTCTCTAACACACATAAAACTCCTACAGACCACATGATTATGCCATGATATTTGATCTAAAGGCTAAAAGGTGCATCAAAATAATTTCAAAGCAAACATTTAGGTCAATGATATATACCATTGTAGTCCAACAAAAGGTGCATAGACAAATAATTGAGCTAATTGCCCACAGGCATAAATTCATTTCACATTTAGTAACTTATCATTACTAAGCTTTGAATGGACAACTTAAGTTGTGGGCCACTACCAATAGCCTGTAAACATTCCAAGATAACAAATTATTAAAAATTAATGTAGGGACATAGGATTAAAACAAGGGACTTGGGTGTAGACACGTAGTTTAGAAAAAATAGACTATCATCATATATGAACCATGAATTCAACAAGGCAATAATTTAGAGACATTTTTTAAAGACAAAATGACTTGTTAATTCTTGTTGAATCATTCTTTGTAAAATTGTTTCAAACCAAGCAATACACAAAGTTAAACCATAGGATTGAGAGTAAGTTTCACCAAGTATAAGCTTATAGGCACAATGGAAAGCCCTAATTAATATTACTTAGATCTATTATAAGCATGAAGGGCCAAAAAATAACATAAAGAGCCATGAAAGTAATTTCTTAAATCATGTGTCAACACTTACCATCCTCAATTCATGTTCCAAAGCCATTAAATCAATCCAAGTAGAGGCTTGAGTGAGGAGAATATGGTCCTCATAATTCAAAAAATTCCCCAAAGGTGTTTGTAAACAAACACCACCAATTATTAGAAAGATTCAAATGTTCCAAGATCAAGGAAAGAAAATTACAATATTTAGGTTTTGCTAGACATTTTACAAGTAAAAGTTTACTTGCACATGTAGGGGTCATATCTATACTCACGGATTTGATATAGTTCATTTCTACACATGTGGATTCAGCCTAAAATAATCTTATGGACAACCTAGTTCAAATTCCATTGTCTTATAACTAATGCATCCAAGAAGTGATTTTGACTTAGAGTTCAAAAGTTATGATCAACCAATGAATCCAAGAAGTGATTTTGACTTAGAGTTCAAAAGTTATGATCAGCCAATGCATCCAAGAAGTGATTTGGACTTAGAGTTCAAAAGTTATGATCAAAATAGTAAACAACTATCTATCAAATATCCAAATTGACTAACTACTTTCATTTTTATTAATTTTTCAATTTTCAGATTTGTTATATTATTTATAAGAAGTCTAAATTAGATCAATTAAATTTTTAGTATTTTTCATATTAATTATATCTGTTTTTATTAAGAAATCCATCCTATTTATTTAAAAAAGTTAAAAAAAATATTTATAACCTAAAACTTTCACAGAAAATATAAAAAAACTTTACATAAAAAAGAAAAAATATATATTAAAAATTAATATTTGAAAATAATTTCATACATCTTTGCAAGTGGAATTAATCTGTAGATAAGATCAGTTTATCTGTTATACCAGCAGGGCTGGAGCGGAGTGGAGCCTCTCGAAAACGGGTTTTGTTCTTGCTTTCCTAACATTTTATTTAAACAACTCTCCTATGGACGATATTATGCTCTTGTATGATTCCTACTCTCAGCGCGGCAAAACCTACAGCGTTGGCTGGGCTGTTTATGACAAATCCTTTCCAGTTCATACTTTGTAGAAGATTCTAAAAAAAAGGGCGAAACAGTAGAAAAACGGCGGAATTTTCCGGGCAGGATGATGAAAACGGCGAAATTTTCCGGGCAGGCAGGTAGGATGATGATTTTCCGGGAACAAAAGCTCCCACTAATAAGCCTATTGGCTAATTAATTCAACAACAATGACCATACTATAGATAGAACTGATAATATGTCTATAAAAATCCATCTCAGTATAAAAGTTTAAGTCTTAGACAAAAATCATCGTAAGAGGCAATTTGTTGATTCAATGTGTTCTTTCTAAATTTCATTTCCCTTCGTTTTTATTTTGATCGAACTTCATCATACTGCATATATCCCATTAATCACGCTTGAAGAAAATAATATACTGTTCTTGAATGTTAAAGCTGTAAAAAAACGCTAGACATAAACTCTGTTCCAATCATAACATAATGGCAGATTGTCTTCTATAGAATAAAAAATAAAGCAATAGTGTACTGCTTATTACAATGTTGGATCAATTATTAGATATATGTGGCTACGCTTCAGAATCAAAATGCCACATACTAGGAATATATAAGTCGGCAGATGAGTTCCCTCAAGCTCAGGCTGCCATTGTCCTACTGAAAGACTGATAAGAAGGCTCTAATGGGCTGTATAATCACCATGGGCTGTAAAATTAGTTTTCTTCCCACAAGAGAAAACTAAATAAGTCTATACCAATCCTGCAAACTTACATGCTTTTGGATACTAAAAAAGCAAAAAGATAATGGGAATACAGAATATATTTGCATACCAGTGGTGTCACTCAGAGATGGTGGAATTGGTTCAGTCTGCTGCTGCTGATGATAAGAAGACAGCAAAGTGGAAGGCACTTCTCCAATGGCAAAGGATTCAAAATTTACTCTGACTTAGCGTGCCTAAAAAGACTTGCCTTCCTTTCAATTTACTCTCTTGTCAACTCCCTTATGTTGGTGGAGAAGGGTGGTGTAGAAGGTCAAATCTAATTTTAATTTCTTACCTGCCATATTCAAAATTTCTTCCCCCTTGTACATCACACAACCACACCGAAGGAAGGTTCATGACATACACCCCCCCTAAAAGTTTGCATCGTCTTGATGCAAAGGTTATAGACAAAAGATTGAGTAAATGTGAGAATTTTCATATCAAATTAAACATTCTTACCGCTTGTGCATTGATTCCAAATATTAAGTACTGGGGCGCATTATCCAAAATTTCCAATTCTGTTAGAAGTTTAGTTCCACCTCGTGTTAGAATCCAAGAGAAAATATACACCACTATAGGTTAGAAGAATTACATTATCTTAGTCAATCTAAGTACTCAAGAATTTCAAATAGCCAATCTAGGCTAAAGTATCCAAAACGGGACATACTGAGATAAAGCCAACTGGGCTTCTTTGTCCTTTGGGCAAACTAGTTCATATGGAACCAGGTCTAGTGGACCCTATTGCTTCCCAATAAATGCGGTTCAGTCACACTATTATCTTCACTTTCACCTTCTAAAGAAGCTTCCGCAACATCACTCAAATCATTAGTATAACAAGAAACATCACAAAGTTCAGGCTTAGATCTCAGGTTTTCATTTTCTTCTTTGCATGCTATAAGTGACTTCTCCAACTAATTAACATGTTATTTGAATCCTGCTATTTCACTCTTCTACAAATTGTTCTCCTTTTTCAATTCTTTCGAATCTTCTTCTAAATCTTTGTTCCTTTGTTCCACCTTCCAACTCTTCAAATCTCTCTTCAATATCTTCAAATAATGTTAACTCTACTTCCAGTTCTTCATTTCTCGTTCTTGACTTTTTAAGTTCTTCTTCAAGGGCATCATATTTGTCTTATCCTAGTTCCTTTATCTTTTTCCAAAATAATGCCCAAATGGACCTAAACTGGTCAAACAGACAAAAATTCTATTCAATACGAGATAGGTCAGTACAACAACTATATAAGCTAACAAGGATAGGAATTAAATTGCTCTAATAGAGACTTAAACTCATCAGGATCAACTTGGATCCTGAGTCACTTATAGGAAATTATTTAATAGGCCGATATATTGAACCGAGCAATTTCTGTAAGTTCATTTGATAAGAACGATTTGAGGACCTCCCTCAGGTTTTTGGCAACTAGAGAGGTGCAAGGTCAATCCTTCTGAGGATTCTTCTTTGTATTAGTGATTTCCATCATTCCAATATCATATAAACATTACGCTTCAAATGAATAAGTGCTCAAGCACACACATCAACACAAAAGTGAAGGGTAACAATTCTAGTTGTCATGCATGCTTATTTGCAGAGGCTGCCACACCGACAACTCTTCCAAACTTTCTATCCATCTCTCTCTTCACAATTGTTATATCAAATGGCACCACCTTAGAGCTTGTTATCCAAAAGTAGTGCTAGCATCCCATTATCAATAATAACTTCCCAGACTAAGAGTCCATGATGACATCAATCTACACTCATCACAATGACCTCACATGACTCACATCACAAGGTTCAATAAAATGGGTACTTACGGGGAGGATAAGGTCCAACATGCCACTAAGTAATTTGGCATGCTGCAATACCATAAATCTAATATATTAATAACCATATAAATATAGAACCACTGTGTCAATATCCAACTAGCCATAAAACCATATAATCTCACATCCAAAGGAAACCAATATTATTAATAACTTAGTTCCAAGTAATCTAAAAATAAATATGGTCTTAGGGCCCTCTCAAGTACCCCTCCTCACATTTCCTAATACCTTTCTCCCATTCGTTTAAGGTGTTATCCTCCAAGAGGAAGGTATGCAAGAAACATACGTGCATAGTTCTAAGGGGAAGATGGATGGATTGATTATGACTATCCCATACCTATCCCATTTGCAACCCCCATCCTCACAATAGAATCCCCCAGGCCACCTACTCCCCCATACAACCTACCTAGGGCCCCTCCTGGATAAGGTAGTTTATAGAAGTCACATTACTCCACACATGCTAGCAGTTGCAACAATAAAATGCCTCAAATCAAGAAGGATTAAGTGAAGTAAATCCATAAGTTAAATCCTCAATTAAAATACATTAAAATAAAACAAGCCAAGAAGAAGTGAAGATCAAAGATAGCAACCATTGCAACATCACAAATTTAACAAAGAACAAGTCCCTGAGGCAAAAGGACTATCTCAAAATTAAAATAGCTAATTAGTCCAAGAAACAAAACACTGTCAACTTAACATTTAAAGTAAAATTTTTAACACATGAATAAAAAATCCAACAATCTCATAAAGTCGCAGATTACAATCACCATATAACCTTACAACAAGACCACCTAAGGGGAGTAGGGGAATTGGATGGACTTTCATCACTAAAATACATAAATCATACAGTGGTCTCAACCATGGAGAGAACAATGATAAATCTCGATGTCACACTAAGGATTTCCCACACAACCTGAAACAACCTTATAATATTTTTGTATGGAAAATGCACAAGAATAGTCACATGCACCCACACAACCCAGGGCATGCCATCATTAAGATATGCCACAAAAATAAATAGCCATTGAATATGATATCCACTTCCCAAAAGAGAATTCAAAGGTCTCACAGTTGTCATGCACCAAACTACTATCATATCATTACACACATACTGTCACTAGTATCAATCTCTTCATCTCACCCTCTAGGGAGATTTTATCTACCACATTACCATCTCCTTTTCTTTGCATGATTCTCTCCATGTTTATCAATAAATAGATGATGATTAGATTGCAAGAGGGCAAATACCATTAACCTTATATATTAATTATTACCATGCTTTAGGTTAGCAGACTTCCAGGCCTACTGTTTGAGCCTTTGCCCTGATACCACATGTAAAGACCTGACTCCTTAAAAACAAAATAATACTAACTCTGAATTTGAAAATACCGAGGAACAGAAATTTTTTGATATAACAGATGTAAGAGTTTAGTGATAAATTGGATTTGTTAATATTTTAGTGTTTTCATGTTTCAATCCTCCTCTCCACTTTACATTCAAGGATCTAGGGTCGAGTGGCAATTCACTATCATACCCTAGATCGCTGTGAGATGTAGGGAAACTTGGATTAGGGAATTTAATTATCAATTTCTCTTCTCTTATGCTCAATTGACCATTAAAACCCTATTTTTGGGGTTCTAAGATGAAACAATCGAGGACACTGGAGTGGGTGTCCCAGTCCAAGGTACCAGTTTCTTTGCGGGATCCGGACCTCCTTCTGACACTCATCAGTCCTATAACTTCTATTTCTGGAAACTCAACTATAGAGGACACTAGAGCGAGTGCCAAAGTCTTGGAAATGCTCCAGTGTCATTCTTTTCAGATCCTGAATCCTTCATACCTGTCAATCCTTCCTGCAACTTCACTTCTTCCGAATATGACACCTGTAACCTACAATCACAAGATGTGGTTTGGGGGTTTTGGTATTTAGTGGCTTGCCTTAGTCAAGCCCCAGAGGACACTTAAGTCTCTGAACATCATTGTCGGATAGAGATGTGTGTGCCCTTCTGAGACAGAGGCAAAAACAAAAGGAAATGATGATGAAAACACAATATAATGTCACCTTGTAGTGAAGATATCATGGGAGGAAGATGCTCTTCATTCCATGATGATTGGATGCTCACGTATGCAAACACAAACACATAGACTATTGATAACTGAGAGGGGGGGTGAATAAGTTATCTTAATTATTTCACTTTCAGTCCTTTTTAACTAGTGCAGAATCTAATCATACAAGTATACATAACAATGAAAGCAGAAATAACTTTAGTACACATGACATAATGATTTTGATGTGGAAAACCTGGTTAAGGGACAAACCATGGGGTGATTAACCCAAGATTTTATTCTCTGTTAAAAGAATAGGATAGTACAAAATGGCACTTGCCAATTAAGGCTCACTGCCCAAGCACACTGCTCACAAGAGGCTCACTGCCTACAAGAAACTCACTGTCTACAAGATACATGAAGATAACATATTACTTGAACTAATGAAAAGCATCTATTCATGTAGAGGTTCAGTTCTGGTTAGGCTCAACAAACTAATCTGCTACATTTCATTCTTACTCTCCTTAGGTGCTGCTGTCCTATTACATTCCAGACCTATCTTCCTGTCTTCACACTGCTCTTCTACTTTTCTTCGTACAATCTCTACACACACATGCCTTCACATCTAAATACATCTGGTATATATATCCGCATTAGTTATTTCAACACCTTTCTAGTCGGCATCTAGAATAGTCAATATTTTCCCAAACTTTGATCTATCTGCTGAATCCTTGTATACCGAGTAATGTGAATCAAGGAGATACTTGTAGAAGTCATCAAACATGTCAGCCAATCATAGATTATACCTTTAGGAACTTTATCACCAACAACATCTCGTCCAGATTTAGGTCTGATGCTCTACCAGTTAGTTCTTCCTCTATCTACTCTGCTAAACAGGAGCCTGACACTTCAGTGCTCATATCTTTTCACTCTTTTATTACCAGAGGCTAAATCCTTGGAATCTATCAAACAAGGTACTCCTCTTGACTTTCCCAAATCTGCACTTCACTGAGTTACTTCCTCTAAGAGATCTGGACCTGACTGTCAAACCTTGCTAATTGCTCTGTTCTTGCTCACCGGACCACAACACTTCTTCAATCTGACTTCCACTAGGAACATATCATGTCCTGCGTATGTGTAGGATAAACTTTGTTGCCATCAATGACAACATTTACGAATCCATATAGTGTCTCTTGCCAACAATCTCCCCCTTTGGCATTGATGGCAACACTTAGTGAAAAATGACTAAGTGTCACACTATACTCCCCCTTGGCTAATGCTCTATCTTTATGTACATTTTCCAGAGTTCCCCCTTAGCTGGATTCCTCATTTTTCACTACTCCTCACTCCCCCTATGACATCAATGGCAAAGGGTGGGGTCCACACACCAAAATTTGCAAAAAATAATCTGTACTTGGCCGCATAGGTGTATAAACAGGTTATACTTACATATACTTAAGTATATCTGCAAAGGTACTTTTCAATTGTATAAGTTCTGTTGCCCAACTTACCTTCATCCTATCCAAAATTGAGATGTGACCATTCAATAGGAATGCAAAAGCTTCTGCCTTCTTGAGATCTGTCAGATCACTGGTCCGGGCTGTGGCCTGGGCATCAATTAGGGCTTCATGCATGGCCTCTAACTTAGGGATAATTATCCCTCCAAGTTCACCCATCCTTCTTATTATGTTCTTCATTTCCTTCTCAAATTTCTTTATTTCATTTATCATTGCAATGGTCTAACACTCTTGATTTACTATAGAAGAGGAGAGAGGATCAAAATTTTGAGACAAACTTATTAGTTTATCCTCTTGCTCTTTTATTCTCTTCTCAATATCATTGGTTACTATAGACCAAGATAGACAAAATTTGTATATATCTCTACCATCTTTGAGAGCATTTTCTAGGATCTTTATTCCTATGTCTATAACCCTCATATCATTGGTTACTAGCCCTTATAATTCTGATAATCTTTTTGCCAAAAACTCTTTCCAGACCTTCACCTCAGTTGATTTTTCTAAAGATTCAAAATGAGTGCTGATAGAATTAACAAAAGATTTCAGATTACTAGATGAAGAAGCTGAGGAATCCTTCTGAAAGGATGGCATGATCTTTTCAGGCACACTGGATGCAACTTCTATAAGCTCACAGTCTTCCATGTGAGGCTTCAGGAGTTTTTCTTTGGCCTTTGCTTGAGTGAAGGAAGCTAGCTTCATGGTCTAAACAGGGGAGAGGGAATTAAAATTGAATGGACCTTGAAGAAGTTCCAGTTCATCAAATTCCATCATTTCTTTAGTCAAGAAATCTTTTACTACTTCTGTTGTGTCTCTTGCCAGAGACAGAGTCACTTCTGTACCCTTGGCACTGTCATCTGCGGCCTTCTCTACTGGTGTTTTATCTCCTATTCTTTCTTCTTCTTTGGATTCGGAGCCTATAGGGGAAACAGGAGGAGTGATGTTTTCTTGTTCATGGATCTCCTCTTCTGAAGCTGAGGATTCTAAGCCCTTATCTTTCTCTTCCCTTTTCTCCTTAACCTCTTTTGCTACTGTCTCAGTAGATTCTTCTTCAACCTCTGTAGCCAAGGGATCATAACCTAAGTCCTCTATAATAGGAATATTAAATATCTTGTATGCAGTTTGGAGGATATCTTTTGTTTCTTTTGCTACCTTGTCAGTTTCTCTAAGCATAAGTTGATTCATTCTAGCTTTGCTCTAGAACTCATCCTTGCAATCTTTGAAGATCATATTCATTTGCTTTGGATTGATTGAAGGATATAGTTGAATGGCTATCTATTCTTGGATCTCAAGATCTTTTGCCATAGCATTATTCTTTCTTATTTCTAACTCTTTCTCTAGGCTTTTGGGAATAAGAGATATAATTTCAATAAAAGCCTTATTGTAGATATTTAGATACCTGACTGTGGCTTCTTGCAAGATCTTTTGGTCAGCTTCGTTGTAATCATCATAGAATTCAGCCATTGGTTGAAGGTTTCCATCCACAGTAACTGATTCGATGACATCATCTAAGGACAGAGTGGGTTTTTCAACAAACTCTTTTGCCTCTTCTTCCTTGTCTTGACCTATGGAAGATTCACCAGATCCTTTCTTCTTCTTCTTCTTCTTCTTCTTCTTCTTCTTCTTCTTCTTCTTCTTCTTCTTCTTCTTCTTCTTCATTTTCCTTATCTCCTCATTTGACTCAATTTCTTCATAATCCTTCTGACTGATATAAGACCTTGTGGCCTTTGTCTTAGTTCTTTTCTCTACTTTACCAGATGATTTTGCTTCTGGTTTAGATGCCTTTAAACTTTTAGCAGTTGTAGGTGTAGGGGTCTTAGAAGATTTGGTCCGAGAGGGGTCCTTTACCAGAGCACTCTCTTTTTCTACATCTTCCTTTTCTTTTTCTATTATTTTTTTCTTTTCTCTATGGGCATCAAGTGCCTCTTTTGAGATTCCATGCCTCTTGGCAACTTCTTCAACTTCCCTTCTCACTTTCCTCTTGATTTCAGGTTGTCTAAGTTCCACATGGATCTTTACACTTAATTCTTCAAAGATTCCAAACCTTTCTGCTTTAGGATCTTTTGGCTGACTTAGCATGTGTTGAACATGCAGCTCTACAATTTTCTCATCAACTTCATAACCCATTGGCATGATCTACACTATTCTTGGTTCCACTACCTCCATAAGGCACTGATCAATTTCTACCATGAAACAAATTGTATCCTTATATTTTTCAACTAAAGCTTGGGGAATTTTCTCTCTTGCTTGCATCATACTCTAGAAGTTCTTGAAATAGCCCCAGAGTGATGTATTCTATGCCTTAGCATCACCAAGTTCATGCAAATAATCTCTGATTTGAACTGCTACTGGTCTATCATTTTGTCATATCCACCCATTAGATCTGGGTAGCTCATTCATGCAGTAGAAGAATAGACAGAGTATCAGACCACTATATTTGAAAGAATTCTTCTTATCCTTCTTTATCTTCTGCAAGTTCTCCAAAAGTTGATTTAGAAGGAGCTAACAAAGATCATAATCTGCATTCTTTCTCAACATTTCATAAGTACTGTAAATTGTAGTTCTGGGTACTAAATTTTCCCTGCTAGAGTGATATAACTTATAACCGATGATCATGGAGGCAAACTTGATATCTGGATCAGTGATATCTTCTATTGTCATTGCTCTCTTGTCAAACCTTGATCTGATAGCCTCACTCATAGTTTGATTCTTGACTAATTTGAGAATCGGTATCCCTCCGGTTGAGTGTAATCTAGTTATTGCCCTAATGGCATCCTTGGTGATCTTAAACGGCCTATTCATTCACATGAAGTTGTCGTGCATTCTACTCAAGACATACTGGACCCATTCATCTTCAACAAAATAGGGGAAGTGGATGCATTGTGCAAAATACTTATCCCAGATGACCTTGTATTGAGGTTTGAGTTCAAAAGAATCATCTAATAATTGTTTGTGGTAAATATCCATCATCTTTGATTCCCCAAATTCTTCAATGTTCACATGAATATATGCCCTAACATCTTCTACATGTAAAACCCCATGTGGAATACTAGAGAATGCTCCTAAGGGATCCACTTCTAGAGATTTGTAGGGATGCTTTTTAAAATTAGGGCATGGCCTATCAGAAATATTTACAACATTTGGTGTGGCCATCTTACAAAGGATTCAGAAATCAATTTCAAGAGCAGAAAATACCTCTTATGCCTTTAGGGTTCATGGAATGAGCTGAAAAGATCGCCAATTGACTTGAATTCTATGATTGATCCTTGAGAGAGATGAAGCCAACTTGTTTGCAGAGCTCTTTTCCTCTTCTTCTCGAGTGTAAATGTGCAAATGACGAGCGAATGAACCCTTATATTTCTGTGCAAACCCTAATTCTTCATTGTAATAAATGTGCAACTTAGGTTATTCCAGATACCTTATTTTCCTTGTTCAGAGAGGGATAAACTTATCCAAATCATTGTGATGCACTTAGGATTGATGTTAGAGATAAATCATAATGACTACATTTTCCTTAGATCATCCCATTGGTACGCAGATCAAGATATTTTAATTTAGAATCATACCAGACCAAACTATGAAAAACCTGCTTTTACCGGAAGAGTGTTAAGCTGGATCAATCTGGAGGGATTAGTCTCTTTAAATCTTCTTATGGATCTTCCAAATCTTTACCATGGCTTATTTAGATGTTTCTCTAAAAACCCTTTGATCCGCAACCTTTCATGTGCCAATTTCAGGCACCAATTGACTGGCTGGGGGAATTAGTTTTTCTTTTGTTACTCCCCCTAAGCTAGAGCTCATCTACTCAATTTTCAGAAGGAATATCAACACCAAATTCTGGTGTGGATCCATTCCCAACACTCTCTATGCTTTTCTTCACCCAAATCTTATTCATCTCCCTTTGTATTTCATCATGTTCACTTTTCCTTTTCCTTTGTCTTGGTTTTGATTATGACGCACCGGATCCTTTTTGTCTTGATTCTTACTTCTGCAGAATTTGGAAATGTGATCAGATCTATTGCAATTGTAATAAACAACATTTCTTTGCATATTTGACTGATATCCTCTTGATCTACACTATCTGGCCATATGTCCCATTCTATTGCATGCAAAGCATCTACCATTGAATGAATTGTTTATTTGCATGTTTCTACACTCATGGGATTTGTGACCATACCTTTTTCTATTGAAGCATTGTCCGGAGAAGGATGTATAAGTCTGATTCATTCTTCTTTTACACTGATTTGCCTTATGACAAAGATTATTGCAGTTGTGGCAATAACCATTGAAAGATGGATATCTTTGAGCATTTGGTTGCCTTACCGGAGGTCTTCTAGCCCTATTTCTTGGATTTTTTGATTTAGAGTTCTTCTGACCGGATCTGGAACTGTCACCTTTTTCATATCCCAAGCCTTGTTTGTCATCTACTCTCTTTTGGCTTACTAGAAGAACTTCAAGCTAAGCAGAGCTTATCTTGAATTTCTCTTTATATTCATTTGTTGTTTGAAGATCCCTTTTGAGAGTGTCAATCTGATTCTCAAGTTGTTCTTCATTTTGTTTAGCTTCTTCAAGATCAAATTCTAGATGCCTGATTATTTTGTCCATATTGTGGTAGTATTTAGACTTCTCCTTGAGAGATTGTCTTAGGTTATCCTCAATTTTTCTTTTCTCTTCAATCTCTTGGGTGAATTTTATGACTCTTGATTCCATTTCATGTCTTACCATAATGACTTGTTTTAATAGCTTTTCGCATAACTTGTTCTTCTCATTTAGATCATCATCAGTGTTATTGGCTTCACTTTGACTTGCTAATTGTTGAAGTAGTTCCTTTCTCTTTTTCATAGAGATACTCAGTTTCTCTTTTAGTTCCTTGATGAAATCATCAGCTTGCCTGAGTCTTTTTTTTAGGTCATGAACTTAGAATGAGATTTTTCAAGATCATCTAAGGCAAACTAAAGTTGTTCCCTCATACCATACATATCTATTGAGATTCCTAGATCTTCCTCAAGCTGTTAGGCTCTGTTTTTGGAGGAACTTCGCTCTGATACCAATTGTTGATAACTGAGAGGGGGGTGAATCAATTATCTTAATTATTTGACTTTCAGTCCTTCTTTTTAACTAGTGCAGAATCAGATCATACAAGTATACATAACAATGAAAGCAGAAATAACTTTAGTACACATGACACAATGATTTTGATGTGGAAAACCTGGTTAAGTGAAAAACCACGGGGTGATTAACCCAAGATTTTATTCTCTGTTAAAAGAATAGGATAGTACAAAATGGCACTTGCCAATTAGGGCTCACTGTCCAAGCACACTGCTCACAAGAGGCTCACTATCTACAAGATACATGAAGATAACATATTACTTGAATTGATGAAAAACATCTATTCATGTAGAGGTTCAATTCTGGTTAGGCTCATTAAATTGATCTGCTACACTTCACTCTTACTCTCCTTAGGTGCTACTATCCTATTACATTCCAGACCTGTCTTCCTGTCTTCACACTGCTCTTCTACTTTTCTTTGCACAATATCTACACACACACGCCTTCACATCTAAATACATCTGGTATATATATCCACACAAGTGATTTCAACACCTTTCTAGTCGGCATCTGAAATAGTCAATATTTTCTCAAACTCTGATCTGTCGGTTGAATCCTTGCATACCGAGTAATGTGGATCAAGGAGATACTTGTAGAAGTCATCAATCATGTCAGCCAATCATAAATTATACCTTCAAGAACTTAATCACCAACAACATCCCGTCTGGATTTAGGTCTGATGCTCTGTCGGTTAGTTCTTCCTCTATCTACTCAGCTAAATAGGAGCCTGACACTTTAGTGCTCATATCTTTTCACTCTTTTATTACCAGAGGCTAAACCCTTGGAATCTATCAATCAAGGTACTCCTCTTGACATTCTAAAATCCATACTTCACTGAGTTACTTCCTTTGAGAGATCTAGACCTAACTGTCGGACCTTGCTGACTACTCTGTTCTTGCTCACCAGACCACAACACTTCTTCAATCTGACTTCCGATAGGAACATATCATGTTCTATGGATGTGTGGGATAAACTTTGTTGCCATCAATGACAACATTCATGAATCCATGTAGTGTCTCTTTCCAACATAGACAAAACATTTCTACTCTTCCAACACAATGAAAGACTTGAATCACCTTGAGAACACAATAGCTTGCTAGTAATCATCTAGTTTACAAATGAATGCCTAAACATGCTTTTATATGCAACTACAAGCACTCCTACCAAGATTTTCATAATTCAAAGTTACTGTGTCAGCAAGGGACCCAAATAACAGTCAGAAATCGACATTCAAAAATTGGGGCTGCCCCAAAATAGGGCAAGACTAGGGCACAGGCACCCAAGTCCTCCCCCCTATTTTGGGCAGAGTACAGCTCAAGGGGTCCCCTAAAATTAAAAGTACTAGTGGCCATTTGTAAAATTGTAATAATGGAGGATTTGCTTTACCACAACAAAATATTGGAAAATCACTGGCTCAGAGAATAAGGGAGAGGGCCCGATCGTGGATAGGGTAATATTCAGCAAGGGGTCCATGACAGCAGCGTCCGAGTCAGAATTTTTTTTTTACCATGTTCTTTGACAGACGAGATGGCACCCTACCATTTTTTTCCTGCATTTTTTAAGCACGTTTATCAATGTTTTTAGTGCATTTTTTTAAAACTGTAAAAAAATGCTAAAAAGTCTCATCGACCAACACTAGACAATAGTAGGGACCCTTCGTGGGTTGGTGCCATGCTAGTAACGTCTCATTTTAATACCAGTTAATGCACATTAACTGCCCAACATCCCACCGTGATGGTCTTAATGCCTACCACCTCGATATTTACACTATTCACTTAATCTTGCTTTATCTTCACGAAAACTCTATTCATGAGAACAATTTACATTTGAAGTGATTGCATTTACTTAATATTGAGAGAGAGGTAAAAAAATACCCTACACATCATAGGACATATTGTGAATTTTATATGACCCTGTCCTATCATATTAAAAAGGATATTTAAATTTTTTGCTAGTTCAGTCTACTGTTGCTGATGATAAGAAGACAACAAAGTGGAAGGCACTTCTCCAATGGCAGAGGATTCAACAGATCTTTGCCCAGTGGTAGAAGCCTCAAGATTGCATTGTCTTTCCTTTTTTCAGTACTTCCTGTTGTATAACCAGTTCCTAACATTTGTTTCATCTGCTTCTCCATATTCTCGAAGGAGCATTGTGATCCTCTATATCTCTTCTCTCCCAGGCATCACTTTCCCAAAATGGATGAATATTTCTTCCATAATATCTTTCTACTCTGATGTGGGATGCCACCTATGTTTTTGGGGTGGGTAACTCTCCCTCTCCTCCTGCGTCGTTGTTCCTGTCTCAAGATTCGTTAATACCATTCAGAATAGACATTATGTAATGCTAGATAATACAATGATTCAAATCTAAGCTGTTTGATTGTTTGATCATGTTTAACTAGAACTATACATTCAATAACTATTACACTAGACAAATGCACCTGAACATGGTTGATGTTGAGAAGTTGAGGGTTTCAATATGAACTGATCTATCCACTTCCTTTTGGAACTGGAAGTCATCTTGACCACAACTGAACACCAACTGATGAATATGAACTTCTACTGCTCTGCAGCCACAATTTATTTCGACATGAAAACAAAACAAGATTTGTAAATGCTAAGGTCGCTACCGTGGAAAATATGAATGGGAGGTTGGGCTACTTTCCTAATATTTCGCATTCTGACATCCATTTTTTCCTTGGTGGGGAGGAAGAATTATCAAAATTCTAAAGACAGAGATAATTAAATTCAATTTTAATTTTCACTAACCAAGATTCTAATTATAAACAAATGTCTAAAGAGTATGTTACTCTAGATTATGTCAAGTCCACTAATATTTAGGAGCAGATTATGTATTATACACTATAAAATTTCTAGAACTTTCTAAAATACAATTTAGTCCTATAAAAACCACTTCCCTCTCATAATTGTTTCATTATTTTTCTTTTGTATTTCTTGGTTGCAGATCTATAACAGCTATGTGGAAGGGATCTTGGAAGGTCATGGCAAGCTTTTTCCATCTCTTCTCTTCATGGGTATTGCAGCTTGTCTCTCTCTCTCTTTTAATCTATCAAACACAATATCAGTTTATTTTATTTTATTTTTAGATCTCATTGTTTTGTAAGTTGCATGTTGCACGAGAAAGGCTCATAGGTTATCTTTGTTTTCATCTCAATGCATGGAGGCACTTCAGGGTGAGGAAAAAGAGCTATTTTATCCTATTCTACAATTAGATAGACTAGGGTTTGGTCACACGATTAAAAGGAATGCTATACATTTTATACTCCAGATACCTGATAGGGTTACAAATTCTAGAAGATATTATAAATATTCCTATATATGTTTGGTATATATACATTAGTTGAATATGTATCTCAAATAACTTAGGGTGTATATATATTCCTGCAAATATGTATATATACAAATGCATATAAATGTGTTTCTGATTACAAGTTTAACAAAAGATATGAAGAAAATCTTTCCCAACAAATCTAGTTTCTATTTTGGAATGATTAATCTCTATAGAAGAGATCATACAACAAATTAAATAATGGTATAGAAAGAACAAGGTACAGTCATTTCTTTATCTACTCATATTCTAAACAATCCTACTATTGAAGAACAAGTGTATAGAAGAAGTGAACATACCACTTTGAACAAACATGACTCAAAACCTTCACCTTTAATCACCTCCCATAGAACGTAATATGCACACAAAGCCCTACTATCAAATGGCTTGTTGAGGCTTGATTTATAGGAGGTGAGGATAATGTCCGCATAGAAGAAAAATAAATGATTATGTCGGCTAGGATGAAAAGGTGATTTAATTTAAATAATTTTATGTTGGTGGGGACAAGCGACAAATAATTTAAATAATTTTATGTGGGTGATGAAGATATCTTAAATTCATCTATCTAAAAGAAGCCTAGAGATATCCATGGTAGTTTTAATTTTGGGGATAAGTGTGAAAAATAATTTAAATAATTTTATGTGGGCATAGTGAATATATTTTAAATACATCTATCTAAAAGAAGTAAATATCTATGCCAATTTTAATTTTGGGGATAAGTGTGACAAATAATTTAAATTATTTTATGTTGGCATAGTGAAGATACCTTAAATACATCTATCTAAAAGACCAGATATCTATGCTAATTTGAAGATATCTTAAATACATCTATCTAAAAGACAATATATCTATGCTAATTTGAAGATATATCTTAAATATATTTATCTAGAAGATGCAGATATCTATTAATTTGTTTTTGTTTACATGTTCATGGAGGCATTCTACAATGGTAGCAAGATGTGTGTTAACAAAAACTCTTAAATTTGACCCTAAAATCTATCTAAAAATACTAAGAGATATCAATTTTCAATTATTTTATTTATTTAGAATAATTTTATTTTACTTTATTTTTTTAAAATATTTGTTGCCTATGCTTTGGTTCTACCTATTATTTCATTTGTACTTAAATCTAAAATTTTAGAAATATTTAAATAAATTATATTATATTTTTCTAATTTTTTTTTAACAAAAAAGTGGCCGAACCACTAAAATTTATTAAATAAAAAGAAGTTACAAAATGCCAGATTCAGAGAAGGCATACTGGCAGGAATGAATCAGCAAAGAAAACCTCCGGTTATAGCCTGATTTTAACGAGATTATACAGAATCAGCTCAAAAACATAGTTCGGTCCAAACAAGAAATATGACTAAAATCATGCCAGAGTATACAATTTTTAAAAAGGACTTACAGAGCATCTGGCATATACAAAAACCAAACAAAAAAGTAACCGTTGGAGGCAAAAAACATGAAGAAGATCCCCATTAATCTGCTATCTCTATAACCTGCAAATTATGATCCTCAATGTGATCATCATCCTCTGCAAGCTGAGGAGGAGGTGGCGGAGGAGGAGGCACATAATTCAATAGAAATAGCAAAGCATTAAACACTTCCGAAGCCTTGTCTACCAATTGATGCCCCAATTCCTACCTGTGACAATGAATTGAGTTTCGAAAGGAAATGATACAATTGTTGTGAAGGCCATGAGAAAATGCATTGAAAAGGCAGTGTAAACCAAGCGTACGAAATATATATTTTTCTAATTTTGAAATGACTATTTTTTGCATTAATCATATAATTATTTAGATGTATTAAGTACTAAAATAGATATCTTAAATACATCTATCTTACATATGACATTCAATACACATAAACTAAACTAAATAATGTAGATACAACAAAATATGTGTCCATAAAATGATTCTAATGTAAAATAAAATAACTCATGTATCCATGAGGATAAAGGATTAATTTAAATAAATATTTAATTTATTTAAATTGGATTATTGGAGGAAAGTGTGAATTAATTAAATAAATATAATTTATTTAATTAGTTGGAGGGGATTAGTTAAATAAATATTATTTATTTAACTAATTGCATGATGGAAAGGGTTAAGGAAGGGACTTAGGACAAAATGTGTGGCAAAAATGCATGTCACAATATATGGTCAATTTTAAGTGATGGTGCATGAGGTGAGCAACCATATAGTTTTATATAGCACTAGATAAAGAGCAAGGTGACCATGTGTAGTGTGCACCAACAATTCAATAAAAGGGGAATATATCTACAAATATATATATATATATATATATATATATAAAGATGTGACCCTTCTATAAAGGCATCCACCTATGAAACATTGTGACTCTTTCCAATAAGAGATATAAAATAAGGAGGCAAACAATTTTCATTAGAGGAAATAAAAAATATATATATTGAAATCCATCAAGAGGTACTTTATATCAATCATGTAACATATTTCTTAGTAATCCATTTTGAAGTGAAGGATATGTTTTCAAGTAGGAAGGATGGCCCTTCCAAGTTCATGAGAGGTGAGAGGAAGGGATGGCCCCCCTTCATGCTCTTATCAAGTCGGCCAAGAGATGAGAAGGATCGCCCTTCCATGCTCTTGAGCTTAGTCAAAGAGGATGGCCTCTTACATGCTCTTTGCAATATTGAGGATGACCTGCATTAATATTGTTACTATGGAATTGGCTTTGAGGGAATGTGTTACGATGAATTGAACCAAATATTGTTTACACTATGATGTCTTAATATCATTCTTAATTATGTTATGAAGTATTTATCTCATTATTAATTATACTATGATAGATTGATTTAATACAAATGATGCTATCAACTCAATATTATCTTAATTATTGATCTTTAATATTGCTAATGTCCTTTTCTAGTAGATATTATTTTATGCAAAATGAAGAATGTCCCAAATAGCTCAAAAATAGTTAATGCAATTAAGTTAAAGAGCTCAATGATATTTAGAAAGAGAAAGGGATGTATGAAGAAAAAGATGTTACAAATTTAGATTCTTGATTGCATCCTTCATCAACTACATTTCCTTCAATTATAAATACACCTGCTTACTTATTTTATCTTTCATGTCTCACATACTCTCTCTTCAATAACATAGACCATTTTTCTCTTCTAATGATCTTATTTGTCATAGATTGTCTCCATACTATCTTATCATCTTCATTAATTACTCTATACTTCTACAACTTATTCAATAATCAAAGTCTTACATAAGATTCAAATTTACCTTTTCAAAAACATCACTAGATTCATCTTTCTACTCTTTCTTCAAGCCCTCTTCATCATTCAGATTTTCTATCAACATTGCATCATCTTGGAGCATTTTTCAATATCTAATCTTGGATTCTTAATGCTTGTTAGAAATAGAACAAAAATTAATGCAGAATAATTTCTCAGAATTGCAGCAACAAAAATTATGAAGAGAGATAAATACATAATAGAAATAAAAGTTACACAATATGAAGAAATGATTTAACATGGTTCACCCAATGTGGGCTACATCCACTAAGAAACACTTTCTTAGATTAGTTTTCTCACAATTACTTGATGCACAAATATTGTTTGGAGCTACACTCAACAAACACTCCCAAACTCACACTTGAATTTACACAATCTATTCACCTTCTCAATTCTTCCTATATTTTACCTATTATATGTTTGTCTATTTATAATTACATCAATATGTAATCGACATAGTGGCTTTACAAAATAATGGGTACCAAACCATGGGCCAAGTTAACCCATAACAGTTCCCATCAATCATGGGTGATGACTACTCCCACATACAATTATAAGTAAAACACATATCTATACTCATAGAAAAAGGGGGATCTACACTCTTGAATCCTGGAGAGGATATGTTAAGAGTGTATAGTATTTGAAATACATTTTAATATGGAAATAGACTCCATAACATATAAATCTGCCACTTGGAGACTGCTTTCCTCTGAGCAAGCTTCTCAACCCTTCACTAACATTTGTGAAGGCCAACCAAATCTAAACATAGCTTCAGTTTCTCCCTTGTGACCACCTTGGTCATCATGCCTGAAGAAATTTAACTGGTATGAATCTTCTCTAGCTTCAACTTCTATTTGTCCAAAGCTGTCTTGATGAAATGATACCTCAACTATATATTCTTTGTCCTAGATTAGAATGGGGAGTTCTTTGCTATGTGTAGAGCAATCTCACTATCACTATACAACTTCCCTTCCTCCTGCTTATGCCCCAAGTTCTCAAGAAATTGTTGTAACCAAATCATCTCTTTGCTTGTGTATGTGGCAGCAACATACTCAACCTGTGTGGTTGACAAATCCACAAGACTCTATAGTCATGAAATCTAGCTCACCACTATGTCACCTATAGTAAATACATAACCTGTCATACTACTCCTGCTTTCCAAATCTTCAGCCATGTCTAAATCTACATAACCATGCAAAGTGGTGTCTAATCCACTGTAGCACATAGCTGTCTCCATGGTCCATCTCAAATACCAAAGGATCCAATTCAATGCCTACCAGTGCTCTCTACTAGGATCACTCATGTACCTACTCACTGCTCCCACTACATGAGCAATATTTGGCCTAGTGCACACCATCACATAATCAAGCTACCAACTATTGATGAGTAAGGTACCTTGGACATCTAGATTTTCTCGTCCTCTGTCTTTGGACAGTACTCCTTTGATAACTTTAAATGGCTTCTCAAATGAGTCCCAACAGGTTTAGCATCCTGTATACTAAACCTCTCCAAGACCTTCTTAATGTACTCTTCCTATGATAATGAAAGATTTTTTTCCTTCCTATCCTAAGATATTCTCATTCCAAGGATTTGTTTTGCTACCTCCAAATCCTTCATAGCAAAGGAATTACTAAGTTTTTCCTTGAGTACATTTATTTCTTGCATGTTCTTTCCTGCAACCAACATGTCATCCACATTGATGCAATACAAGGAGGCAACACTAAGGTTTCACAAAGTTTCACAAACTCAACTATTGACAGGTTTCTCAAACTCTTCACAATTGACTTTTCAATGAACTAGGTTTCTAAGGCCTCCAACTACCTACAATGGTTCAAACCTTCACTTGGGCTAGATAAGGGATCTAACAAGAATAAATCCACCTACCAAACACAACTACATCAGTCTAAAATTCCTAAGATTTCCTTTTAGCAAAAAGTTTGTTCAAACCTTCAAAAGCCTTATAGCCCTACCATAGAGGTTTTTCTGACTTAATTTCCTTATAGGTTGTCAAAACAAAATTTCAATCATAGTTTTGGACATGCATTTTCAATTTATACAACATATGCATGAGCTGGGTATGGTTGTTTAAGACTTGTTGCTCCAAAATTGGAGTTTTCTACTTGTAATTAGGCCCATTTAGACCACTCTTACAAATGAAGTTCTTTCCAAACACTTTCTAAACATCTAAACTCAATGGATAGTCACAAGTTGTGTTCCAAAACAGCAAAATCTACAATCATTTGTCAGTGCTCTATCTTTTGATACACCTTACTCCAAAACCATCACTTTTCATGCAAACTCCAAGGGTTTATTGAAAACCTTTACTCTTGACTTACTCTCAGATAACCACTATGTCAAACACTTTGGGATACATCCACACATGCTTAATAAACCCTCATACAACCCTTAGCAATAGTATTTCATTAGATGACTACCCTAAACCACCATTGTAAATACAAAACTCAAAGAAAACTCAACTTAGCTTCATGCCCATAGCCATAAAATGGATTCCCCTGCTCCACAAAACATTCAAACACCTAAACCCTAACATTTTGGTCCCATTCCATGAGACACAGTTGTCACAGAGAGTGGAATGGGATGAATTCCATTTAAACCTTAAAAAAACCTTGAAATTTTGTCTACTCTAGTATTTTCAAGAAAGCCCTCTAGAATGTAGAAACTATGATGAAAATTCAAAAGACCTAATACAAAATAAAGATAACTCTGTACTCTAACACATTCAGTCATTTTCAGACCTTGACTATATCATATAGGAAAATGGTATGGTCTACAACAGTGTGTAAACAAGAAAAGGACAGAAAAAAGAGTAATTTATTCAGATTTGCAATTCAAAAAAATCTCTTTCCCCTGTCCTTGGGGTATTGAGAGGCATTCATACATTTTCTAAAAAATTTTCATTGACCTTCAACTTAAAAACTAGCTATATTGGTCATTCTACAACTTCCATCAACCTCATGGGTTAAGTGAGATTGGTTACAAAGTAACTCCTCTTTACAAAGGTGACCATTATTGACAAAACAAACATAAAACACTTGTTTTGGTCAGTATTGACCTTATTACATGACATTTGATGATAAAACCATTATAAATTTGTCCTAGAACCACCTACGACCTTATTGACTCTTCATGGCCAAAATGGGCCAAGGTGCTCCTCCACCATATAGCCCCCCTAAAAAAGATTTCACATCCCATGAAACATGCTTATTTACAGCATCTCTTTGACATTGACATGGTTCTTGGATTGATGCACCTCCATACTTGACTAATCCATGTTGCTTGGTAGCATGTCCTCCATCTTTAACCTTGTCATTGCCTTGACACTGTTGAACCACTAAGAATGTGCCTACTCTTTGTCCTACATCAGACTTTGGTGTATTTCTTGACTCTTTATTAGTATGGATATCATGTCCACTTTGCCTTGGGGCTATCCCACTCTGTATCCCTGATCCATTCATGCACTTGTCTACTCTCAAGCCATCATTATTCC
Source organism: Cunninghamia lanceolata (assembly GCA_027924645.1). Taxonomy (NCBI): domain Eukaryota; kingdom Viridiplantae; phylum Streptophyta; class Pinopsida; order Cupressales; family Cupressaceae; genus Cunninghamia; species Cunninghamia lanceolata. Next base: position 10,955,991 of record BSBN01000297.1, read on the forward strand.
TTAGACTTTGCTGCAATCTATTTACCAGGTTGCGACCTTTGTCATTGTCACCCAAGTCACTATCTTATCAGGGCCATTTAGCACCATGTCTATAAACCCATTTGTCCCCTTAGCCTTTCCCTCAACCAAAGGGCATAATATTGTTCCTATCATAACATTTTTGTGCCAATCAACTGTCAACTCATGCTTTATTCTTGTTTCAACCTTCATATCTATTGTTATAGCACTCTCATATTTTTCCTCAACCTTCACAAGTTCTTTCCTTCCAAATATAACAACCTTGGTTTTACCCTTCCCTTTCTCATCCTTCTAGAAAGGTTTTAGCTTAAATGTTTTGTCATCTTTCTTGATAAGGTAGGTGTTCTCCCAACAATCATACAATGACTTCCTATCAAATTGCCATGGTCTCCCCTATAGAAAATGTCAACAACCCATAGGTAAGACATCACATAGGACCCTATCTTTGTATTGACCAATTTGAAAATCCACATATGCTTGTTCATTTACTAAAAGAGACTGACTATCATTTACCCAAGAAGCTTTGTATGGTGCTACATGAGGCACTTTAGCTAGTTTCAACTTATCTAACATCTCCCTAAACACCATGTCATCCTGTGAACCTGAATGAATAACAACCTTGCATACTTTACCTCTACATTTGCATGTAGTCTTGAACAAGTTCCTTCTTTCACTGATGTATTCCACCTTAGATGTCTGCAACAGTGTTCTTCTCAGCATTAGTGTCTCTCTTGTCTCTGAAACAACTTCAACACATGGAGGTTTTGAACTTTCACACTCTTCCTCATGAACAAGTTGAGTTGTTCTTTCACCTTTCCTTTCACTATTTGACGCTGAACCTTGCTTTTTAGGGCACTTAAAGGCTGGATGTTAAAACTTGTTACAATTATAGCATCTACCCACAAACACATTGGAACTTCCACCTCCAAATCTGCCCCTTACACCTCTACCTCTGAAAACTACACCTTGTCCTTGTCCTTTGTTTACATCATCCTGATTTTCACTTGCTTGTCTTTTGTTAGGAAAGAATCCTCTTCCTCTCATGTTGGTGCCTCTTCCTCTAGTTGCTTTGTCTTGCCTTCTTTGTATCTTTTCCTCCAACCTGATAGCCAGTTGGAAACATTATTCAATAGTCCCTGGGTTAGCAACAACTAATTCATCTTGGATGTTAACTCTTAATCCTCCTAGATACCTAACAACCTTGTCAACTTCATCTTCCATTCTTCCTGATCTTATACTCAATTTATAAATTCATCAGTGTAAGTTTTATCATCTAGATCTCTTTGTTTCAAACATTGCAATTTATTATACAACTAAACACTATGATCTTTAGGAAGAAAATTACCTTTTAATTTTGCTACCATATGGTCCCAAGAGATGATCTTTGGTCTTGGCTATCTTGACCTTCTGATCATCAGGTACATCTTCACTTTCAAAATGATTGTCTATGTTTGCAACCCAATCAAATAGTTCCTCATCATTCAAATTTCCACCATATGTGGGCAAATCAACTGTTACCTATCATTTATCATCCTTGACCACCTTTAGAAGCTTAGAAAACCTTTGATCTTCAAGATCCAACTCCTCTTCTTCCTCTTCTATTTCTAGAAACTCTTCTTCTTCATCACTAACATCTTCTACCACCATCCCTTTTCTCTGGTTTGATTCAATGGCTTCAAGCCTAGCCAACACAATATTGTATGACTCCTACAACTTAGTATTTTTCTCCTTTAACTCCTGTAACTCTCTAGTAGTACCACTGTTCTTTGAAGGCATTTTCACAACCTTATCTCTCCACTTTCCACTTGTCAATTCCTTTTCTCACCACAAGGGATCTAATCCCTGTGCTCTGATACTAATTTGATGCAATACCAGGAGGAAACACTAAGGTTTCACAAAGTTTCACAAACTCAACTCTTGACAGGCTTCTCAAACTCTTCACAATTAACTTTTGAATGAACTAGGTTTCTAAGGCCTCCAACTTGCTACAATGGTTCATACCTTCACCTAGGATAGATAAGGCATCTAGCAAGATTATATCCACCTACCAAACACAACCAAATCACTCTTAAATTCCTAAAATTTCCTTTTAGCAACAAGTCTGTTCAAACCTTCAAAAGCCTTGTAGCCCTACCATAGAGGTTATTCTGACTTAATTTACTTATATGATTTCAAACCCAAATTTCAATCATAGTTTTCAATACCCATTTTACCTTTATACAACATTTCTAAGAGCAGAGTATGGTTGTTTAAGACCAAGTGCTCCAAAATTGGGGTTTTTTGCCTGTAATTATTCCTATTTAGGCCACTCTTACAAAGGAAGTGCTTTCCAAACACTTTGTAAACATCTAAACTCAATGGACAATCACAAGTTGTGTTCCAAAATAACAAAATCTACAATCATTTGTTAGTGCTCTGACTTTTGAGACACCTTACTCCAAAACCCTCACTTTTCATGCAAACTCTAAGGGTTTATTGAAAAACCTATACTCTTGACTTTCTCTCAGATAACAATTGCCTCAAACACTTTGGGATACATCCACAAATGATTAATAAACCCTAATATAACCCTTAGCAATAGTATTTCATTAGATGACTACCCTAAACCACCATTTTCAATACAAAACTCAAAGAAAACTCAACTTGGATTCATGCCCATAGCCATCAAACGGATTCCCCTACTCCACAGAACATTCAAACACCTAAACCCTAACATTTTGGTCCCATTCCATGTGTCACAATAGTCACAGAGAGTGGAATGGGATGAATTCCATTTAAACCTTTAAAAAAAACCTTGAAATTCTGTCTACTTTGGCAGTTTCAGGAAAACCCCTCTGGAATGCACAAACTATGATGAAAATTCACAAGACCTAATGTAAAAGAAAGATAACTCCATACTCTAAAACATTCAGTCAGTTTTAGACCTTGACTGTATCGTACAGGAAAATGATACAGTCTACAACAATGTGTAAACAGGAAAAGGATAGAAAAATAGAGTAATTTATTCAAATTTACAATTCAAAAAAAATCTATCTCCCATGTCCTCAAGGTATTGAGAGGCATTTATATATTTTCCAAATAGTTTTCATTGACCTTCACCTGAAAAACCACCTGTCTTGGTCATTCTACAAATTCCATCAACCTCATGGGTTAAGTGAGATTGGTTACAAAATATCTCCTCTTTACAAAGGTGATCATTATTGACAAAACAAACATAAAACACTTGTTTTGGTTAGTATTGACCTTATTACATGACATTTGATGATAAAACCATTATAATTTTTTCCTAGAGCCACCTAGGACCTTATTGACTCTTCATGGCCAAAATGGGCCAAGGTGCTCCTGCACCACACATACAGACATAGAATAATAGAACTACCATAATCAAATTTCTTGATATACATGCAATGGTCTAAATTAAACCTAGAGTATCTATGCTCCATCATTAAACTATCAAATTTCATGTACCACTATCATGGAGCTTGTTTCAGGCCATACAAGCTCTTGTTTAGTTTGCACACCATGTTCTCCTTCCATGTGACCTTATATCCCCATGGTTGTTCCATGTATAAATCCTCCTCCAAATCACCATAAAGGAATACAGTCTTCACATCTAGCTCCTCTAAGTGCAAATCTTCTTCTACCACTATCCCAAGAATAGTCCTAATTGAAGTCATTTTAACCACTAGAGAAAAATCTCATTGTAATCAATACCTCTTTTCTATGCAAACCCCTTGACAACCAACTAGGCCTTGTACCTTTTTCTGCCTCCATCCTCCTCTTTGACTCTATACACCCACTTGTTCTACAATGCTCTCTTACCTTTAGGTGGGTTTACCAAATCCCAAGTCTAAATTTCCATGAGAGATTGATGCTCCTCATCATGGCTTGTTACCACTTCTTGGCATCAACCTGCATTGCTTCCTCAAAGCACTGTGGGTCTCCATCGTCAGTGAGTAATAAATAACTAAGAGATGGAAAAAATGTTCAAGTTGCCTTCTTACCCTAGAATAGATCCTTACCTTAGGAGTTTGGGATTCCTATGGAATAGGTGCCTAAACTATTTGCTTGGACACTTTACTATCTACAATGTCCTCTATCACTATGTACTCTTTTCTAGATTTCTCTCTCTGATCCTACAACTAGTACTATTTGTATATGACTTTTTCATTAAAGACCACATCCCTAGATCGAATGATTTTCTTGTCCTTAAGACTCCAAATCTAGAAACCAAAATCATCCTCACCATAACTAATAAAGGTGTATTTTTTAGTTTTAGCCTCTAACTCAGTCTTATCATCTTTATCAATATGAATAAAGGCTTCACAACCAAATACTCTAAAAAATGAATAATCAAACTTCTTACTCAACCAAGCTTCTTTAGGTATGCGTCCATCTAAGATCGTTGAAGGTCCTCTATTTATCAGATATAGATCAGTGTTCACTGCTTCTACTTAAAACTCAAAGGGCAGTCCTACATCCAACCTCATGCTCCTAGCATGCTCCATTATAGTCTTGTTCATTCTTTTTGACACTCCATTTTTCTATGGAGTTCCTAGAATTGTCCTCTAGCTATGAATTCCATTCCTAGAATAGTAATAAAACATTCATTGCTATAATATTCTCCACCATTATCTAACCCAAGACATTTTAACTTGAGATCTGTTTCATTATCAACCAAGGATTTCCATCTTTTAAATGTATCAAACACATCAGGTCTTCTCCTAATCACATACACCCAAACTTTCCTAGTTTCTTCATCAATAAATATTACATAATAAGCTGAACCACCAATAGAAGATACCTAAGCCTGCCCCCATACATCTGAATGAATTGGCTCCAACTTATTCTCCTTTCTCTATGGTCCAACTTTGAGAAACTTTACCCTTATATGTTTTCTGTACACATAATCTTCAAAAAAATCTAAATCAACTTCTTTCAATCTGGGCAATCTATCCTTCGAAATATTCATGCCCTTTTGGCCAATATGACTAAGCCTATAGTACCACAAAGTTGCATCTACTTCTGTAGAAACTAAATTAATATAATCACCATTACTAGATAAATACAAGGTACCAACCTTCTTACCTCTTACTACCATAGGAGAACCCTTGGACACCTTCTAAGAATCTATTGTAAAAGTCACCATACAATCGTCACTGCCTAGCTGCCTCGCAGATACCAAATTTTGTCTGAACATGGACACATGTCTGACATCCTTTAGTAGCCCAGTGTTCCCATTCCACATCTTGACCTGAACACATCCTTTTCCTACTATTCTTCAAGGCTCATCATAACTAAGATAAACATGTCCAAAATCCCCTTGAACATAATCAGTAAATCAATACCTATGTGGTGTAGCATGAAAAGAAGCCTATGAATCTAAAACCCAAGAGTCAACAATATTACCCATCGAGAGAATTAATGCATCCTAACAAACATTACCTGCTGTCACATTTACCTCCTTGGTGTCTTCTTGATTGTTCTTCTTTTCCTAAAGAGCCCAACAATCTTTTTTTGCATGCCTAATCTTTCTAGATTGCCAGCATTCTCTCTTGATCTTTGATTTTGACCTTCTAGCACCATTTGACTTTCCATGGTTTCCTTTCCCTTTATATTTTTGTCTCCCTCTAATCTCCACAGCTAAAGAACTCCATGAAGTAGAAGACTCTCTAGAGATTTTCCATCATATTTCCTCATTAAGGATTACTCCTAAAACATCCTCAAACTTCAAATTGGCATTGTTAGAGATCGAGTTCCTTACAGCAATCAACAGGCTATTCCAACTCTTTAGTAACAAGCATAAAATATGTAGATCCCTAACTTCATCATCAAAGTCAATTTTTACAGAGTTCACCATACTCATGACCATATTAAAGTCATTTAAAATGATTAGTAACTGAAGCATTTTTAGACATCTTCATGTTAAATATTTTTTTCATCAAAAATATTTTTTTAGAAGTAGAGGGTTTCTCATATAACTTCCCTAATGCGTTCATGAGATCTTCTATAGTTTTCTCCTATGATATATTAAATGCAAATGAATATGCAAGACATAACTGGATGGCCTCGAGTACTTTCCTATCAAGAAGTTCCCAATCCTCATCTGACATACTTGCTAGCTTCTTTCTTTTTCCTTCCAGTGGAGCATGAAGGTTCTCTTGATAGAGGTAATCCTCCAGCTACATCTTCCATAGACCAAAGTTATGCCCATTGAAATTTTCAACCTTTGATCTACTATCATTAGCCATAGCTCCCACTCGAGCTAGTTTCCCTTCCAATGATTCAACACTTCATCAAATTCAACTTGAAGCTCTGATACCAATTGTTAGAAACATAATAGAAATCAATGCAGAATAATTTCTCAGAATCATAGTAATAAGAATTATGAAGAGAGATAAATATAGAATAGAAATAAAAGTTGCACAATATGAAGACAAGATTTAATGTGGTTCACCCAATGTGGGCAAGGTTCACCAAGAAACACTTGCTCAGATTAGTCTTCTCACAATTACAATGCACAAATATTGTTTAGAGTTGCACTCAACAAACTCTCCCAAATTCACACTTGAATTCACACACTCTATTCACCTTCTCAATTCTTCCTATATTTTACCTATTGTATGTCTGTCTATTTATAATTACATCAATAGGTAACTAGCATAGTAGTTTTACAAAAAAATGGGTACCAAACCATGGGCCAAGTCAACCCATAATAATTCCTATTAATCATGGGTGATGACTTTGCTCATATACAAGTATAAATAAAACACATCTCTATACTCATTGAAAAAGGAGAATCCTAATTTTTTTTTTCGGGGGCTATCGCCTCCAAACCCTAGCAAGGATACATTAACAGTGTAAGTATTTGAAATACATTGCAACATGGAAATAGACTTCATAACATAACGATGTTCTCAAATTCTTCTTTAGTATTAATTTTTTTTTCTTATTTCCTTTCTATATTCACTTAACGACATCTTCATCGGTGGCACTTGCATTATCTCAACCGCACCATTGTTATTCGAAACATCAAACAAATGATTACAAATACATTTGTCTTTTATTCATCCTTTCAATTATTCTATGGTCACAAATTCTCTTTCAATGGAATCACAATCACTTACTCCTTTGTTTTCTTAGGGCATGTATGCAATAACATTCATTCTATGTTCTTATTAATCCTCATTGGATTTGAACATTACTTCTTTATCCTTCCCAACCTTGGGGTAATGATATATTGGAAGGTAAACTACAAGATGACAAGAACAATGTAGTGAAAGAGATCATTATATACAAAGGCAAATCCCAAGATTGAAGATGAAAGCAAAACAATAAGGAGTATTTCAAAAACTTGGTGGGACTAGTCAAAAAATGTGAGAATATTGAAAGTAAACCAAAAAGATATAAAATCATTCTAGTAAAGAACAATGCATTCAAGGTCATAGATGTGTGTCATGCCTCTCCTTTATAGCTTAATATAAGGAAAGCAACTTTGCTACTTTGACTCAAAGAGCTATCCATGTACAAAGGTTTGACAAACTTAATGGGTTCTTTGAACACTTAGTTGATGCCAAGAGAGAAATTACTCTTTGAGATCGATGCTTCCTTTTTTTGGTCTCAAACTATTCAAGATGTCTTTAGTTTCTTCTCTCTAAGTATGATAATAAACCTATCTTAAATTATAGATAGTTTTGATATTGTGGAGAATGATATATCTTTAGATCAACACAAAGATGTGGGAATGATATATCCCATTGATAGTTGATGATGATGATTGATTGATTGATTTGGTTTGGTTTACAATAGGCTGAGATAAATACCATGGATATGATTGGATAATTTATCTAGATTGAATAGCTAGATTGGTATGGATTAAATATGTGTTTCATTTCAATTTTATTGCTTGGATTTTTGGGAATTTTGATTTTGTTGTAGTTTTGAAACTTTATATTTTTTGCTATTTTTTGGTATTTTTGGAATATTTGGAGGTTTTTGTATTTTTGAATGTTTTGAGATGGCATTAAATTCCAATTTGGATAGCCTAGATGCTATATACTGATGACAAGGGAAAACTAAGTCTAAATGCAAGTCTAGAGGTGGGATTGGATGAATGGATAAAAAGATTGGCAATAGTAAATGGGATGGAAGAGTCATGATAGATGGATGGATAAAAGGATGAGAAATAGAGGATGGAATGGATGAGTGAATCATAAGGGAGCTAGGATGTGATATTAAAAGACTATGTTGCATAGGAATAACATGTCCCACTATAGGTGTAATGTTTAGGATTTTACATGACAAAGTTTATGATGATATGATGATAGGATTGGTTGAAAAGTATGAGTATATATCAAGAGATGTCCAAAGCATTGCTCAATATTTTCCCTCTATGTCTTTATCACAATAAAAAAAGGAGGAAGGGAGGATGTGTACATTCAATATGATAGGTATGTGGGTACAATGGAAGAGGATGGAAAGATAGGACGTAAATTGTAGGATGAGGTGCACGAGACAATGAGCCCCCAAGTGCAAGTCACATAGATAAGAAACCTACACATGACACTTGTTTACCCAGTTTTCATCATGGTATTTATCTGAGGCCCACTGAGGTGGTATTCACCTTTGAAAGAATGGATTTCTCTTTACTATTTTGATTTTTTTTCTTTAGTTTTTTTTGTTTGGGATATTTGGATGGGATGGGTGGATATGGAGGAAAAACAAGGGACTCAAGCGTTTTTGTCCATACCAAGGTAATAGTGTCTCGTGATGGAAAGGTGTTGTACATGGACCATGTCAAGTTTCATTATGCTCATGTATGTCAGTATGGGATTGCATGAGAGGGAGATGGAGATAGGTAGATAGTGGATTATTATGTGGATTATGGATATATGGAGGATAGTGGATTATGATGTGGATTATGTAGGGAAGGATAGTAGATTATGATATGGCTTATGGATGGAAGGATAATGGATTATCATGTGGATTATTATGGAAGGATATTGAATTATTATGTGGATTATGAATAGAAGGATTATGAAAAAGTATGTAACATAGGGATATGATGGGTGAAATATGTGGGATAGTGGATGAAAGGTGGGGAGATGGAGGTATGTGTAAATATGTCAGAATGGAGAGGAACCAAGATGAATGGTTGGACACACCATGATAGACATTGAATCTTTTGAGTTGGAGGAGTTGTAGGAAGCAATGGAGATTTGGAATTCCTTATGGATTTAGGAACCCAAATAGACTTGGGATTTTTATGATGTTTGGATTGGGTGTGGGATGAAGGAACTTGGGATTTTTGGGATGTGGATGCTTCACATGACTTTATTTCTTTTTTCTTAGTGATATAAGCCATTTTATTTTTGGACTTTTCTTTTGGAGGTTTGGGCTTAGGTAATTTTTTGGATTGACTTGAATTTGACATTTTGCATTGGTTCCCTATGGCATAAGGAGCTTTAGGACCTTTTTCTATATGTAAGGAGGCATCTAAGTTTCTATTTTTGAAACCCATGGGCTTGGTGGAAGCATCATGTTTGGTCAATGTATGCATTTGTTGATCATGATTAGGAATTTTAGGGTATTTATGGATGGAGGGATTACCAGATTTATGGATAAAGGGGTAAGGGTATGTGAGAATGGAGATATTGGGTGTTGGGAGAAGTGGAGGTAGAGTGGATTTGAGGATGGATATATTAGGAGTTGGAAGGAGTGGAATTAAAGTGGATGTAGGAAGGTGTATGGTCACTTACTTTTGGGATTTGTAGGACAATGGAGGAGGGATGGAAACATATGTTTTGGGGCTATAATTTGGTTTTTGATGGAAAGAAGTGGATTTAGAAGGCATGGAGGTGGTACCAACATCTTGGGATTGTTTTCCTTGGGGTACATAACCAAGGCCATGTGATTGTGGAGGGACTTTGACATGGATGGGCTCCAAAATAGCTTGTTCATAAAGGCCTAAGCCTTTACCTTCATAGTTCATGTTTTAGAGCATGTGACTTATAATGTGATTTAGGGTATTTTGGACACATGACATGATCTTATTATTTGAAGGAGAAGATGGAGTGGTGGGTAGTGGTTTTTCCTTTCCTAAGAGAGAACATTCATGAATGAAGGTAGTAATAACAAGGGGATAGGATGACAAATTTGAAAGGGGGTCGATAGTGGATAATGAAGTATCAATGGAGGATGATAGAGCATCTTGAGGGCATGATGGGTGCTCAATAGGAGATGGTGTTGGGATGCTTGGATCTTGATTACCATTAGGCTCATTAAGAGGTATTGTCCTATGATCCAAATCATTTGTTTGATTATCTCTGTGTTCATAGGGATCAAGTGTCTCACAAGTGAAATGGATGATGTTGGATGATGGATAGGATTAAATGGATAGTGGATACGAGTAGTTTGGATATCTTGCTCATGGATAGTTATGAGATTATGAATAGGTGGAGTGATAATATCTTGATCATGGAATGCATAAATTTTCCTATGAGGATCATCATGTTTTTCTTGATCATAGATAGGATCTTGATCATAGATGGGAGCTTGATTATAAATAGGATTATGTGTGCCATGGATGGGATAAATTTTGTCATAGATAGGCTCTTCATTATAGATAATTTTTCAATCATAGAGAAGATATACGTTATGGATAGGTTGAATGGAGGTTCTTTTATCTTGATTTGGACAAGGGGTTAATGTGTACACATGCTTTAGATTATGCTCTTGACATAACTCTTGATTTTCATGGATGTGAGTAGAAGTGGGAGACTCTTGCATAGGATTAGTTTGTTATAGATAATCAACAAAATGAGTGTATAATGGATTTGAGTAGAAGTATTATCCCCGTGTGTGTGTGTGGTTATAAGAAATTTCATATAACTTTGTTGTTCTAAAAGTCTAGGTTTTCATTTTGCAAGTTTCAAGTCTTTTATGCAAATAGCCACCTACAACCATTGTTGCAGCTACCCACAACAATAGTTTGCTTTTGGGAGCAACTTAATTTGTGTCTTTGTAGTTGTTTTTATGCTTCTAAAGCTGATTATTGGGCCTACAACACGTGTGTAGACCTCTATAAAGGTTGTGTGAGGTTGCTTACAGAAACACAACCCCTTCTTTCCCACATGTTTGCTCATTTTAGTGTGTTTCTAGGCACCTACAAGGGGATGGGTGCCATCAGGATCCTTATGATAGGAAAAAATTAGCTGTGTCTTCATTAAGGTCATTTATAGTGAAGGGATATCTAGTGGTCATAGAGGCATCCACATTATCAACTTTGTGATGCATGGAAAGATCTTACACATGGCTAGGAGGGGTAGGGAAGGTAACTTGTAGGGACACTTGCAAATTAGAAGCACTATAATTTTTGTTGGGCAAGAAGAAATAATTAGATGAACGAGATATGATTCTTGAATCATTGGGGGCTACTTATCCATAAAAGGCTTTGCATATATAAAAATTTATAGGACCTCAAATCTATTATTGAATTTTCCTTTTGGTAAATTTCATTTCTATCCATTTTCTTTCCTTCCTCTTGTAGGATTTCATAGGCACGAATATATGTAGGTCTTGTTGGTGCCTGCATGAAATTTAGATTTCAAGCATTTAAATTCGCAGGCACTTTTCAAGAAAATCCAAGAAATTCTAAGTCTGTCGGCATTCATATTTTCATGCATGTATCTTTGTATATCCATTGTTGTTTGTATGTACATTTGTATGTGCAAGCATGGATGTACATTGGCAAACCCAAAATAAATGTTCAATCGGCCTTCAAAAGGTGAAAAAATTAGTCGTATGCATCATTGTATGCATATCGGGCTTGTATGTGTCTTTCAAATGCAATTTTAGGCATGCAAAAGTGGTTGTATGTCATGGATTCCCAGAATATTCTTCTATTGTATGTAAAGGATTGCATGTATATTGTGTTGTATATTTGATATACAATGGGTAGATACAATGGTGATATGCAAAGGAAATATTCAATGCCAAGATACAAAGGTAGAATGTACATTGCAAAGATACAAGGGTGATATACAAGAGGAAATGTGTAAGGGCACATACAAAGACAAGATGCAAAGGAGGAGATACAAATGGTGGGGCCCACCAATCGCATATACAATGTGATATGCATTCCTAATATACAAGGCCCAGACCTGAAAAGGTATGCAATTCGGTTGATAAAGACCAACATGTTTATATGCATCTTTTGCTTGTACATTCACATTTCTATGTTTAGACATACAAAGGGCAGATACAAGGGAATATTCAATGTTAACATACAAGGGTTAGATGCATGTTTGCAATGTACAAGTGATTGTGTACAGTTCTGGTTGTATATTTGCATTGTATATGTGATATACAAGGCCGATATATAAAACTGAAGATACAACGTTGGATTCCAAATTTATTCCAATCTTCCTCATAAATGCAATGGAATCTACAGTTGTATGTATATTTGCATTGTATGTGCGATATACATTAAGATATACAAAGAGGAAGATACAAGGTAAGACCCGATTGCGGTTTCAAATTGTTTTATAAGGATTTGGGGTCCACCTTGTATGTTGGTGATTGTATGTATATACAATCACATATGAAAAAATACATTGGCTCATCGATGAAGATGCAAATGCATAGCAATAGAGAGCCAGTCAGGGGATGACACATGTCTAGACGCTATTATATGTATATGCATTTGCATATACAAGGATTTGAATGTACAATAAGTGGTTGTATGTATATGCTTTTGTGTATACAAAGATTTAAAGGCAAAAGAGTGTGAAAAGGAAAAAATGTATGTTCATTGGGAAAAGTTAGCGATGGAAAAAGTGCACCTACATGGCGTGATCTCATTAGCCGACTACTTTTGAAAGTGATTTGGAGCCGCAGATCTCAATGGGAAGAAGGAAATCGACAGCCCTTTTTCAAAATTTCACAGGAGGGATTTCTTTGTATCTGCTACATCATTTCAAGAGGGAAAAGTTCCTAAGCATGCAAACCATCGCTGCACTTACTTCCACGGGTAGATAGGCCATTAATGAAAGGTTTGCAAGAGGTATGGGTTGATGGATTGATAGGCCAACTACCTTCTTAAAGGCAAAAATCTTCAGGTGACTGCATGTCTCCCGAGTTCAACTGCTCCTTCCCCCCTCTTCTCCCTGGTGCATTCAATGTTCTTGGCGCCATTTTGATGGTGCAGTGTATCTGAGGGCAATTTGAGGTGACTTTCTACTTGATTGTGGAGTACTCTGAAAATAATGATAATTAGAGGTAAAAGAAATAACCCCCTTTCCTATTGCACATACCAAAATTAACTCCCTTGGTCAACCTGAGTCAAGCTCTCAATGCAAAAAAAAACTCCATGCCTAGTCACTGTGAGGGCTTTCAAAGTGTTCAAATGATTAATGCATTTGACTAAGTCAAAAAAGGAATTTCTTATTGTTTCCATAATTTGCCACCCAGATTGCAATAATTCTTGCTCACTTTGCATTATTTACTCCTTTGGCTTTTTAAAAGGCATCATTATCTTCATGAAGAATAAGATCAAAACATATGATAAAAACATGGCCATCATGCTCTATACTTGACACCTCTGACCCATTGCAATGATTCCTATCTTTTGACATAATGCTTATAAAAAAACCCTTAGCATTTGTAACCCATCATTCACCTAAACCCTTGCAGGCACCATGCTATGATTACTAGGTTTTGATGAGTTATATTATTTTGACCCTCATGGTATTTGGATAGAAATGATTTTATTAAAAAGCCTCAGAAAGAAACCCATGGTCAGGTTAGGTAAACTAGCAAAAAAGAGACTAAACCCTAAAAAACTTATCACTTTACATTGTATCTTTCTTTCGGTTACTACTCTGCCGACACCATGTTTAGGATTTCTGATGGTCTAAAGGTCATTTGAGGGTCGTTCTGAAGCAAACTCGACTATGGATTTCATCCATTCTATTACTTTGTTCCTCATGTAAGTCATTCTTCCTTTTTCTGCTAAGTTCTTTCAAACACAAAAGGCATAAAAGAACTCTCTATTCACTATTTCTGTATAGTGTTTTTCTTTCCGTGTTCACTACTCTTATGATGTGAGGAAACAAAAAGAAGTTTGTTTGGCATTTCATTGTGCCTTTTTGCAACAAAAATGATGAAAAACTATTTGTATTTGTTTCTTTTGCTATCATTATTGTTGTCATGCTCGCATCTTTTACTTCATTTTTCTTTGGTTTATGAGATTAAAGAAAAGAAGAAATCCTCTATGTGAAAAATTGTAAGATCCTGTCCTTCCTCTGCTATAGATACTGCTTTACCTTGTTGTGTCTTCATCATAAAATTAAAGGATAAACCCTCTCTTGTTTGCTATCTCGGTGAAAAAGAAGAAATCTCTTATATTTCTATATATTCCTCCCCTTTTTCTTTGGTTCATGCTATAGGAATCTTTGGGGCTTGAATGAATTCAAAATAATTTGAATAACTTTGTAAGAGGTCAACAAGTCCATAGTTATTTTTCATGCAAACATTGTTTGACTGTCCTTATGTTGTTATTACATACATTTCTACTGTTGAATTCTTGTCATATTCTTATATTTGGTAGATTCTCTGAGTTAGTCTCATGAAATTCAAACAACTCTTTATCTCTGCTATCCTTCAGACCATGTAGATTTTCTTGAGACACAATTACAAGTTTAACTTTCAAAATTGATTGTTGGAATTTATGAAGGAACTTGAAGACATATCAACAAGCCTAATATTAATCAATTGTGAGTGGCCAAGGGGTCTTAAGCTAGGATGCACAAGTTTTCTAAGGATGTTTATTGGATGATACCTCAACATCTTAGGAGATGCTTAAGGATTCTCCTCATCTGTCCAATATCCTAGACCATAGTACCCTCCTTGTTGGAGATATTGTCGATGTCTCAATGGACCTGGCTAATCCTAAAAAAGTTATCCCAATAAAAAAATGTCTTAAATCTGATGAACAATGTGAACATTATTCTCTTCTACATGAATTTTCACATTTATTTTCTTTGACATATTCAGAGATGTCTGGCATTGATCCACAAGTTGCTACCCATAATATTATGCTACATCCTAATGCCAAGTGCATAAAACAAAAGATCCAAAGAATGAATACCAAGGTGGAATTGTTGGTTAAGGCTAAGATTGAGAAGATTCTACAAAATACCTTTATTCACCCTATTGACTATTCCCCTTTGATATCAAATATCATCATTACCACTAAATTTGACAACCATATTTGAATATGTATTAATTTTCATGATCTCAACAAAGCTTCTTTAAAAGAAAACTTTACTCTTCCTAATCGCTACATGATCATTGATACCACCGTTGGACATTTATTACTCTCCTTCATGGATGGCTTCTCTAGATACAACCAAATATTCATCAATCCTCAAGATTAGTATAAAATAGGTTTTTTCACACCTTGGGGAACCTTTTGTTGGGTGGTCATTTTGTTTGGTCTTAAGGACATTGGTGTCACATAACAATGTGTTATGACCCTTATATTCCATGATTTCATTCACAACATTTTGGAGGACTCTGTTGATGACATTCTGGCCAACTCCATCTTATGTCAGGATAACAGCAAAATTCTCTACCAAATCCTTGAATGTATTCAAAAATTTACATGTGCTTAAATCCTCATAAATGCATCTTTGATGTTGACAGTGACAAGTTATTAGGATTTATTGTTTTTCTTCATGGTATTGAGGTGGATACAAAGAAGATTGAGTCGACCGTCAACATGCCAACTCTGAAAAAAATATTTCTCAACTTTGTAGTCCACAAGGAAATATTCAAGCTATTTGTTGGTTTGTCTCACAACTAATAGATCAGATTCCCCCTTTCACTGTTGTCATGAAGATTGCACCTAAATGCTAAGTTTGAATGCTCAGCAATCTCGTGAAACATGGAAACACCTTCGAGCCTATGGGTATACTCATAGTGAAGATGGATCTCTAGATTATGGGTTGGTTCCCTTTTTTATTCTCCTAGAGACTAATGAATTTTGAAGGAAAAGGGTAAGAAAGATGATTGTTTTGAAAATCAAAACTAACTCTAGGAGGTGATTGCACCAAAATGATATTAAAAGGACAGACTGATTAACAATTGCTACTTTAAAGATTTCTTCCCACAACTCAATGAATGGAAATTTTATCACATAAGTATTTCAAAGGGAGGCTCAATGATTTGTTTCTTAGTGGGAGAGCTATGTTTCACAACTTGAAAGGTAAGATAACTATTTGCATAGCCAAAGACCTATAATGTCAAGTGCCTCTCTATGTTTACAGTAATGAATGAGACAAGATTAAAGGTTTTGATTGTTTAAAATACATTTAAGTTTCATCCAAATCATTCATTAAGGCATATACACCGATACGAGAAGGTAAAATGCAGATCTCCTAAGTAATGAAAAGGACAATACTATAAAATGACAGAAAAAAACCTATAAAACCTACTGTTGTCTATAAATCTGGTAAAAATGAGTTACAAACTTGTATGGCTTCTCTATAATGTGCAAGAGGAAGCATAAAATCAAGAACTGGGAGAAAAAAACTAAGTTTATCCTTCTATAATACAAGAAAGAACCTCCAAGGGACTCTCCTGAGTTAATTGTAGTAAACTCCATTCCAAAATATCTCTCTCATGAGAAAAATAGAAAATACCTAAAAAGAAGGGGCTCAACTGCTCCACAACAAGCTAAAATAGCTCCAAACTATCCCTCTCATTCTGTTTGACCAAGAAGAACTCCATAATCACCTTCAATTTGACCATAAATCAAGGAAAATCACTCCACAACTCTAAATTTGCATTTTAGTTTAACTCTCTCTCTATTTTTGCATGATTGAGATGTTGAAAACAAGGTAGATAACTTAGAGGGGGGGTGAATCAGTTATCTCTATTATCTTAACTTTTTCTTTTTTTTATAATTTGTGCAGCATCAAAACATATAAGCATACATAATCATGAGAACAAAAAAAAATTCAAGACACATAACACAAGGATTTTTACATGGAAAACCTTGTTAAGGGAAAAACCATGGGGTGACTAACCCAAGATTGTATTCTCTGTTAAAAGAATAAGAAGTACAAAATGGCACTTGCCAATTAGGGCTCACTGCCTGAGCACACTGCTCACAAAAGGTAGTTGCCTCCTGGGATTCTTCTCTACAGAGACTTTATATATGTAAATTTGCATAGTAGTAAGAACTATGAATCGATTTGATGCATCTTTGTTTTATCTGTGCTTGATAAACTTATCTCTATCGATCTCAGAATTTTAACATGGTATCAGAGCCTTCAGAGATATTTTTCAGGCCATTTTCACAGCTTCAATAAGATTGACATTAGAAATCTTACACTCGGATGTTGTTTGAAGACCTCTCTATAGCTGTGTTTATAGGATTGAGTCCAACTTCATACGTTACAGAGCAACATCGCTGGGCAGGAAGGTTACACACTCCTAGCAAAGGAACAATGGCACCCCTACTACCGCCCTATTGTTCATTTGTTTTGCATTGCATTTGTTATTTTTATGACTTTTTTTTTGTAGTTGCAAAGCCAGATTTCTAGAATTTTGTGTGTGTGGAAGGACTGAACCAGACCCATCTGCAGTGTGAAGGCAGATTAAGCCTATGAAAGGCGTTGATTTGAAGATGTGAACATCTGCTTGTGAATGAAGGAGCCACCACTGCTCTGGATGTCGTCAATGGGCTTGATGGCGCTCATGCTTATATTGACTCACTCATCAATTTAGAGCTTTTGCTGTTGCAAAACAGAAGTGTGAATTGTAGCGCCTCTGTTTATTTAACTTGCCTCTGGTTTGCTTGGGTCGCACTTAGATTTGTCAGAGTTTTCCTTCTTGCAGAGTTTGTTTGTCTTCAAATAGTCAACACCAAGCCAATCTATGCTATCTAAAGATGCCACTTATGCTGATTTGGGTGTTTTCTACAAAGGTTTTTTGACAATCTCTACCCACACCTCTTGATAAGGTATGCAGGTAGCTAGAGAAGACTGCAAATTGTAGAAGTGCAAGGCATTTTTGGTGTTGTGGAAGACCAAAAGGCTGACTGTGACCTCCACATCGGATCACATTCACATTTGCGCCTTCTCACTCCCGCTAATGTGCTTTCTACTATGCCCAAAGATGATCCAGTCTGCCAACGATTAACGCATTCAACCATATCTCTGCTTGTGGTTCTTCACAGAGGTGATTGGCAGCCTTCACTCAATGGTGTTTTCTTGCAGTTTTTTGGTTGCTTTATTGGGGGAAACTACATGCACTTTGTAATCATGAACTGATATAAAGTTCCATTTACGGGGGTTTAATCACGTCTTTTAGATAAAATTTTCATCATTTTGTTGTTAGGCTAGATTCAGAGAATTTCTTGTCTTGGAAACAAGGGATAAAGAATCACTGCCTTGAGCAGGATCTACTACCCTATCTCCTTGGACTGGTTCCTGAGCCAAGTGACTATGATGAAAAGAATGCATGGTTTAATAATAATGACATGGTCTATGGACTAATATGTCTTACTATTTATGAGGATACTCTACATCACATAGAGCACACTGAGTGCCCTTTTACTGCTTGGATCATCATCCAACAGTTGTATGGAGACATTGAATCTCCATCTGAAAGTGATGTTTTCTTGGAAAACCAGGCTATTGATGATATTGAGACTTATGCTGCCTCATGTAATGTGGACACATCTTGTATGGATGATCAGTTCACTGATTCCCCATCAACACCACCTGTTGCAGATCTAGATTGCAGAGATGCTTCTTCAAGAGCCTCCAGTGATTCTTTGCAGCAGGTTCATTTATGTCTTTTGAATTCAGTACATTGGGACGTCATTCTACCAGACATTTCTTTTTTGTTTGTAGAGTCCCTCATTTTGGATCTAGATGACACTATTGAAGACATATGTCTTCTCTTTGAGGACCATTCTTTTGTCCTTGTATCTATTGCTACTTCTGAGCTCTATGTTGCTTCTTCGAAAGCTTCTAATGGCTTCTTGCAGCAGGACATCCATAGTCTTCCTGATTCAACTTTCTGGGATGATCTCTTGACAGGAGTTTCAAACTTGTTTATGGAGACTCGCATTTCAAAATTGGAGGACACATTTGAGGGATTATCTCTCCTCTTTGATAGCCTCATCAATGCTATTGGCCCACCATCTTCATTGCCTTTGCAGCTTGCTCTATATCAATCTTTGCAGGATCTTCGATTTCCATCATCGCTTTCCCACATGTGGACATGTGAGCAGTTTTCAGATGCACACACCATTTGGATTTGGATTCCAGTATCACCCATATTTTTTGATTGGCTTCTCCAATCATCAGTGGATCCTTTTCTTCCTAAGGGGAGAAATGTCGTTTGTAGGCAGTGGATCATATTCTGCCTTCAGGCATTCATCATTGGCATGGGAGCTCTTATATTATGGGGGGATTCATATCTTCTTTTCTTATATTCTCTCTATATTTGTGAGGGAATTTTATATGTACATGGGTACCTATAATGGCCTTGATGTCAGGACCCATCTTTGTTGGCTATATTGGCTTTTGTCTCCTTAGTCAGATTTTAGGGGGGGTTTTGTTCCCATTGGGTTTTTCCTCTTTCCTCTTACCTTTTCTTTAGGATTTTGTCTCCTTAGTTAGACTTAAGGGGGGGTGTTAGCATCAATCTCTCTCCATGATTAACCGGCATGATTTCTGCAATAAGCCAACTAAGCAGAACTGTTAGTTTTATCTCTGATGATTTTCATGCAACATGCAAACTAAAGCAAACAGCAGTTTGCTTGCCTTTCTCCGTCTGTTTCCTCCTGGGATTCTTCTCTACAGAGACTTTATATATGTAAATTTGCATAGCAGTAAGAACTATGAAATCGATTTGATGCATCTCTATTTTATCTATGCTTGATAAACTTATCTCTGTCGATCTCAGAATTTTAACATAAATAAAATTTATTTAACTAATTGGATGATGGAAAGGGTTAAGGAAGGGACTTAGGACAAAATGTGTGGTAAAAATGCATGCCACAATATATGGTCAATTTTTAGTGCATGGGGTGAGCAACCATATAGTTTTATATAGCACTAGATAAAGGGCAAGGTGACCATGTGTAGTGTGCACCAACAATTCAATAAAAGGGGAATATATCTACAGATATATATATATATATATATATATATATATATATATATATATATATATATATATATATATATATATATATATATATATATATATATATATATATATATATATATATATATATATATATATATATATATATATATATATATATATATATATATAAAGATGTGACCCTTCTATAAAGGCATCCACCTATGAAACGTTGTGACTCTTTCCAATAAGAGATATAAAATAAGGAGGCAAACAATTTTCATTGGAGGAAAGAAAAAATATATATATTGAAATCCATCAAGAGGTACTTTATATCAATCATGTAACATATTTCTTAGTAATCCATTTTGAAGTGAAGGATATGTTTTCAAGTAGGAAGGATGGCCCTTCCAAGTTCATGAGAGGTGAGAGGAAGGGATGGCCCCCCTTCATGCTCTTAAGCTTAGTCAGAGAGGATGGCCTCCTTACATGCTCTCTGCAATATTGTTACTATGGCTTTGAGGGAATGTGTTAAGATGAATTGAACCAAATATTGTTTATACTATGATGTCTTAATATCATTCTTAATTATGTTATAAAGTATTGATCTCATTATTAATTATACTATGATAGATTAATTTAATACAAATGATGCTATTAACTCAATATTATCTTAATTATTGATCTTTAATATTGCTAATGTCCTTTTCTAGTAGATATTATTGAATGCAAAATGAAGAATGTCCCAAATAGCTCAAAAATAGTTAATGCAATTAAGTTAAAGAGCTCAATGAGCTTTAGAAAGAGAAAGGGATGTATGAAGAAAAAGATATTGCAAATTTAGATTCTTGATTGCATCTTTCATCAACTACATTTCCTTCAATTATAAATACAGCTGCTTACTTATTTTATCTTTCATGTCTCACATACTCTCTCTTCAATAACATAGACCATTTTTCTCTTCTAATGATCTTATTTGTCATAGATTGTCTCCATACTTTCTTATCATCTTAATTGATTACTCTACACTTCTACTACTTATTTAATAATCAAAGTCTTACTTAAGATTTAAATTTACCTTTTCAAAAACATCACTAGATTCATCTTTCCAGTCTTTCTTCAAGCCCTCTTCATCATTCAATCAACATTGCATCATCTTGGAGCATTTTGCAATATCTTATCTTGGATTCTTAATGCTTGTTAGAAATAGAACAAAAATTAATGCAGAATAATTTCTCAGAATCGCAACAACAAGAATTATGAAGAGAGATAAATACATAATAGAAATAAAAGTTACACAATATGAAGACATGATTTAACATGGTTCACCCAATGCGGGCTACATCTGCCAAGAAACACTTTCTTAGATTAGTTTTCTCACAATTACTTGATGCACAAATATTGTTTGGAGCTGCACTCAACAAACACTCTCAAATTCACACTTGAATTTACACACTCTATTCATCTTCTCAATTCTTCTTAAATTTTACCTACTATGTGTTTATCTATTTATAATTACATAAATATGTTATCGACATAGTGGTTTTACAAAATAATGGGTACCAAACCATGGGCCAAGTTAACCCATAACAGTTCCCATCAATCATGGGTGATGAGTACGCCTACATACAAGTATAAGTAAAACACATATCCATACTCATAAAAAAAGGGGGATCTATGCTCTCAAATCTTGGTGAGGATATGTTAAGAGTGTTTAGTATTTGAAATACATTGTAATTTGGAAATAGACTCCATAACATATAAATCTCCCACTTGGAGATTGATTTCCTCTGAGCAAGCTTCTGAACCCTTCACTGTCATTTGTGAAGGCCAACCAAAGCTAAACATAGGTTCAGTTTCTCCCTTGTGACCACCTTGCTCATCATGCTTGAAGAATTTTAACTGGTATGAATCTTCTCTAGCTTCAACTTCTATTCGTCTAAATCTTTCTTAATGAAATGATACCTCAACTATATATTCTCTGTCCTAGAGTAGAACACTATCACTATACAACTTCCCTTCCTCCTGCTTATGCCCCAAGTCCTCAAGAAATTATTCTAACCGAATCATCTCTTTGCTTGCCTATGTGGCAGCAACATACTCAGCCTCTGTGGTTGACAAAGCCACAAGACTCTATAGTCGTGAAATCCAGCTCACCACTGTGTCACCTATAGTAAATACATAACCTATCATACTACTCCTACTATCCAAATCTTCAACCATGTCTAAATCTACATAACCATGCAAAGTGGTGTCTAATCCACTGTAGCACATAACTGTCTCCATGGTCCATCTCAAATACCAAAGGATCTAATTCATTGCCTGCCAGTGCTCTCTACCAGGGTCACTCATGTACCTACTCACTACTCCCACTGCATGAGGAATATCTGGCCTAGTGCACACCATAACATAATCAAGCTACCAACTGCTGATGAGTAAGGTACCTTGGACATCTAGATTTTCTCCTCCTCTTTCTTGGGACACTACTCCTTTGATAACTTGAAATGGCTTGTCAAAGGAGTCCCAACTGGTTTAGCATCCTGTATACTAAACCTCTCCAGGACCTTCTTAATGTACTCTTCCTAAGATAAAGAAAGATTTCATTCCTTCCTATCCCGATATATTCTCATTCCAAGGATTTGTTTTGCTACCTCCAAATCCTTCATAGCAAAGGAATTACTAAGTTTTTCCTTGAGTACCTTTATTTCTTGCATGTCGTTTCTTACAAGCAACATGTCATCCACATTGATGCAATACAAGGAGGCAACACTAAGGTTTCACAAAGTTTCACAAACTCAACTCTTGACAGGTTTCTCAAACTCTTCACAATTGACTTTTCAATGAACTAGGTTTCTAAGGCCTCGAACTTCCTACAATGGTTTAAACCTTCACCTAGGCTAGATAAGGCATCTAACAAGAATAAATCCACCTCCCAAACACAACCACATCAGTCTCCAATTCCTAAGATTTCCTTTTAGCAAAAAGTTTGTTCAAACCTTCAAAAGCCTTGTAGCCCTACCATAGAGGTTTTTCTGGCTTAATTTCCTTATAGGGTATCAAAACAAAATTTCAATCATAGTTTTTGACACCCATTTTCCCTTTATACAACATATGCATGAGCTGAGTATGGTTGTTTAAGACCAATTGCTCCAAAATTGGAGTTTTCTGCCTACAATTAGGCCCATTTAGACCACTTTTACAAACGAACTTCTTTCCAAACACTTTCTAAACATCTAAACTCAATGGATAGTCACAAGTTGTGTTCCAAAACAACAAAATCTACAATCATTTGTTAGTGCTCTATCTTTTGATACACCTTACTCCATAACGATCACTTTTCATGCAAACTACAAGGGTTTATTGAAAACCTATACTCTTGACTTTCTCTCAGATAACCACTACCTCAAACACTTTGGAATACATCCACACATGCTTAATAAACCCTCATACAACCCTTAGCAATAGTATTTTATTAGATGACTTCCCTAAACCACCATTTAAAATATAAAACTCAAAGAAAACTCAACTTAGCTTCATGCCCATATCCATCAAATGGATTCCCCTGCTCCACAAAACATTTAAACACCTAAACCCTTACATTTTGGTCCCATTCCATGAGTCACAGTTGTCACAGAGAGTGGAATGGGATGAATTCCATTTAAACCATTAAAAAACCTTGAAATTCTGTCTACTCTGGTAGTTTCAGGAAAGCCCTCTAGAATGTACAAAATATAATGAAAATTCACAAGACCTAATGCAAAATAAAGATAACTCTGTACTCTAACACATTCAGTTAGTTTCAGACCTTGACTATACAGTACAGGAAAATGGTACGGTCTGCAACAGTGTGTAAACAAGAAAAGGACAAAAAAAAGAGTAATTTATTCAAATTTGCAATTCAAAAAAATCTCTTTCCCCTGTCCTTGGGGTATTGAGAGGCATTCATACATTTTCTAAAAGGTTTTCATTGACCTTCAACTTAAAAACCACCTATATTGGTCATTCTACAACTTCCATCAACCTCATGGGTTAAGTGAGATTGGTTACAAAGTAATTCCCATTTACAAAGGTGATCATTATTGACAAAACAAACATAAAACACTTGTTTTGGTCAGTATTGACCTTATTACATGACATTTTATGATAAAACCATTATAATTTTGTCCTAGAACCACCGAGGACCTTATTGACTCTTCATGGCCAAAATGGGCCAAGGTGCTCGTGCACCATACAGGCCCCCTAAAAAAGATTTCATGTCCCATGAAACATACATATTTACCCCATCTCTTTGACATCCACATGGTTCTTGGATTGATGCACCTCCATACTTGACTAATCCATGTTGTTTGGTAGCATGTCCTCCATCTTTAACCTTGTCATTGCCTTGAGACTGTTGAACCACTAAGAATGTGCCTACTCTTTGTCCTACATCAGACTTTGGTGTATTTCTTGACTCTTTATTAGTATGTATACCATGTCCACTTTTCCTTGGGGCTGTCCCACTCTGTATCCCTAATCCATTCATGTACTTGTCTACTCTCAAGCCATCATTATTCCTTAGACTTTGCTGCAATCTATTTACCGGGTTGCGACCTTTGCCATTGTCACCCAAGTCACTATCTTATCGGGGCCATTTAGCACCGTGTCTGCAAACCCATTTGTCCCATTAGCCTTTCTCTCAACCAAAGGGCATAATATTGTTCCTATCATAACATTTTGTGCCAATCAACTGTCAACTCATCCTTTATACTTGTTTCAACCTTGATATCTCTTGTTATAGCACTCTTATCTTTTTCCTCAACCTTCACAAGTTCTTTCCTTCCAAATATAACAACCTTGGTTTTACCCTTCCCTTTCTCATCCTCCTAGAAAGGTTTTAGGTTAAATGTTTTGTCATCTTTCTTGATAAGGTAGGTGTTTTCCCAACCATCATACAATGACTTCCTATCACATTTCCATGGTCTCCCCAATAGTAGATAGCAACAATCCATAGGTTAGACATCACATAGGACCCTATCTTTGTATTCACCAATTTAAAAATCCACATATGCTTGTTCATTTACTAAAAGAGACTGACTATCATTTACCCAAGAATCTTTGTATGGTGTTACATGAGGGACTTTAGCTAGTTACAACTTATCTAACATCTCCCTAAACACCATGTTATCATGTGAACCTGAATCAATAACAACCTTGCATACTTTACATCTACATTTGAATGTAGTCCTGAACAAGTTTCTTCTTTGAATCATGTATTCCTCCTTAGATGTCTACAACAGTGTTCTTCTCATCATTAGTGTCTCTCCTGTCTCTGAAACAACTTCAACATATGGAGGTTTTCAACATTCACATTCTTCCTCATGAACAAGTTGAGTTCCTCTTTCACCTTTCCTTTCACAATTTTCTGTTGAACCTTGCTTTTTGGGGCACCTAAAGGCTAGATGTCCAAACTTGTTACAATTATAGCATCTACCCACAAACACATTGGAACTTCTTCCACCTCCAAATTTGCCCCTTGCACCTCTACCTCTGAAAACTGCACCTTGTCCTTGTCCTTTGTTTACATCAGCCTGATTTTCACTTGCTTGTCTTGTGTTAGGAAAGAATACTCTTCCTCTCATGTTGGTGCCTTTTCCTCTAGTTGCTTTGTCTTGCCTGCTTTGTATCTTTTCATCCACCCTGATAGCCAATTGGAAACATTCTTCAATAGCCCTTGGGTTAGCAACAACTAATTCAGCTTGGATGTTAACTCTCAATCCTTCTAGATACCTAGCAACCTTCTCAACTTCATCTTCCGTTCTTCCTAATCTTATACTCAATTTATAGAATTCATCAGTGTAAGTTTTAACATCTAGATCTCTTTGTTTCAAACATTGCAATTTATTATACAACTGAACACTATGATCCTTAGGAAGAAAATTACCTTTTAATTTTTCTACCATGCAGTCCCAAGAGATGATCTTTGACTTACCTCTTTTTCTCCTCTCTCTTTGCTCATATCCTCACCATAGTAGAGCATGTCCTTTAAGCTTGGTCTTGGCTATCTCGACCTTCTGATCATTATGTACGTCTTCACTTTCAAAATGATTGTCCGTGGATGCAACCCAACAAATAGTTCCTCATCATTCAAATTTCCACCATATGTGGGCAAATCAACTGTTACCTAGTGTTTATCATCCTTGACCACCTTTAGAAGCTTAGCAAACCTTTGATCTTCAAGATCCAACTCCTCTTCTTCCTCTTCTATTTCTAGAAACTCTTCTTCTTCATCACTAACATCTTCTACCACTATGCCTTTTCTCTAGTTTGATTCAATGGCTTCAAGCCTAGAAAACACAATACTATATGACTCCTGCAACTTAGTATATTTCTCCTTTAACTCCTGCAACTCTCTAGCAGTACCACTATTCTTTGAAGGCATTTTCACAACCTTATCTCTTCACTTTCCACTTGTAAATTCCTTTTCTCACCACAAGGGATCTAATCGCTATGCTCTGATACCAATTTGATGTAATACAAGGAGGAAACACTAAAGTTTCAAAAACTCAACTCTTGACAAGCTTGTCAAACTCTTCACAATTAACTTTTCAATAAACTAGGTTTCTAAGGCCTCCAACCTGCTACAATGGTTCATACCTTCACCTGGGATAGATAAGGCATCTAGTAAGATTATATCCACCTACCAAACACAACCAAATGACTCTCAAATTCCTGAGATTTCCTTTTAGAAACAAGTCTGATCAAACCTTCAAAAGCCTTGTAGCCCTACCATAGACGTTTTTCTCACTTAATTTCCTTATAGGGTTTCAAACCCAAATTTCAATCATAGTTTTTGACACCCATTTTACCTTTATATAACATATCCAAGAGCAGAGTATGGTTCTTTAAGACCAAGTGCTACAAAATTGGGGTCTTTTGCCTACAATTATTCCTATTTAGGCCACTTTTACAAAGGAAGTGCTTTCCAAACACTTTATAAACATCTAATATCAATGGACAATGACAATTTGTGTTCCAAAATAGTGAAATTTATGATCATTTGTCAGGGTTCTGACTTTTGAGACACCTTACTCCAAAACCCTCACTTTTCATGCAAACTCCAAGGGTTTATTGAAAAACCTATACTCCTGACTTTCTCTCAGATAACAATTGCCTCAAACGCTTTGGGATACATCCACACATGATTAATAAACCCTCATATATGTCGTTGGAGGAATGCCCAAGTACCTCTATAACCAAAGAATTTATTGAGTTTGATTATTTCAAATGATAGAAAGACATACAAGGAACAAGAAGAATCATTCTAATTGAGTACTACACTTTCAAGGAAAAACATATTCACCATTCACAAGAAAAGATTATAACAAGTTCGATAATCTAAGTAAACACTATGCCATATCATGTTCGACGTGATGTGCCCACCATGGTTTTGAAAGAACTATCATAAGTTTTATAATGTCTTCTAGTAACATATCGCAACGTAGGTTATTCAAACATTTTCCAATACAATTCATTTACTTTATTGTTATTCTCTCATCCTTTCACATACATTTAATTATTTATTTTATTTCAGATTCTTTCTATTTATTTCCACATCTTTATACCTTTTGTGATTAATTTACACATTTTGTATCCAATGCATCGCTATCTCTCATACCACATCGTCGTACCATATTATTCCACATTATCCATTATTATTTCATACATACATACATACATACAAATTTCGTACTATTTTATCCATTTTCTTTCTTCTTACTCTTATAACTATACATCACACTTAATATCATTCAATCTCATAATAACCTATCATTATAACTATTTTATTATACTTAACAATTCACTTTTCGTTATTTCATTAATACATAATTTTACTTATTTTCATAATATACTCTAAAGCTTATACACACATTACATCATTATAATTCTTATTCTCCTATCACATCCCCACCACCATATCTTAGTCATTTTCATTACCTCTCTTATTTCCTTTCTTTTTATACTCATCTTCAACATAATTTCATTGAATACATTTACACATATATGCTTAATATTTCACTTTTGTCACTTTATCACCTTCACTTATTTTTTATTTTTTTTTATCTTACATCACTTTTATCTACTCTATTCTATCCTTTACACTCAATCTACTCCCAGTAATTATGTTCTTATCAATAAATATATAAACATAATTATAATAATTTTATCTATATCCTATCTTACTCTCCTATTAACCTCACTATAATCTTAACACATATTCTTCCCATTTCAATCCTATTTCTAATATGTTTATTTCACCACACACCTTCTTTTCACAATTTTTTTTAATACTCTATAATCCTCATCTTATTGTTTACAAAACAACTGGTATCTTGCATACATTTCCCTCTTTTTATTCTTTCTGATTTATTATACTACCTATAACATTGTTTTACTCATTCATACATTTCTTTTTCATGTTTCAATCTTTAAATTACACTACTTATACCTACATACACTCTTCATAATTGTTCACATACTTGTTGTTTGGCTTACCTTCACATCTTCGTGTGCATTGAAATTTAAGACCTAATTATAATAATTTATTGTCCAAAATATTACTTCCCAACTTCACACTAACTATATAATTGGATCTAATTTTTAAACCTAACTAACTAAAACCTAATTTAAATCCAAAATGGTTGACTGACTGCCTAAAAGAACAACCATTAGAGTTGCTAAGAACCTATGAGTATGTATTGATTGCCACGCTACAACAAAACTTATCTCCAAGATTGTTGCCCAAGATATTGTTGTGATAGATGTGAAACATTTCCATCATTCTAA